>CM056049.1:298522344-299031053 GCA_029574335.1 Rana kukunoris
ACAAAATACCCCAGCATCTGTGTCCCATTATTACATAAATATGCCTGACCTACGGAACTGTGAATGCAAATTTTACAAGTAGTTGGCCCTTACAATGAATCTTGATTTGCAACTCGTCATGTAAATTCTGGGGTTATGTGGGAGACCGCACGCTGTGTGTATACTACTGCATTAAAGGTTTGATTTGCAGTAGCTAGAAAGATATTGAAAAAATATATTTTAACCTTTTTAAACTATATGTAAACCCTACTTAATTTTAGGTATGGGTGGTATCATGCTTTGGCATGTTTAGTTTGCACAAATTAATCTACTACCTTGCACTTAACAATGTTGTCAGCCTGTTGTTTGAGCTCCTCCACTGGTACTACAGAATACTGTGCTGATGAACAATGTCCCTGTAGTCCTCCTGTTATCCGTACACATCGACCTTCTTTCAACACAGAAGCGTAGAGCAATGTTGGATGTCTAATCCAGAATCCGCTGGCTATGTCAGTCATATCTGCTGTGTACCCTGTCATAGATTGTCTGCCGGAGGGGGAATGGGAGACATGCAAGGCACAATTTTCACTGAAGTAGATTTATACCCCTTTTCACGCTGAAGATGATTTTCAGGCGATTTAGCACAAAAAATAGCGCAGGAGTGCTTTCACACTGGGGCGGTGCACTTGCAGGACCAAAAAAATAATCCTGCAGGCTGCAGCTTTGCCATTGAAGTCAATGGCAAAACTCGTAAGATGGCGAAACGTTTTTATTGTCCAAAAATTCATTTTTTGCTTACAGGAGAGTGCTGGAGCATGCAGCATTTAAGTACAGTAGAATACAAAATCTGTACCTGGTGTGGTGACATTGAATAAGCCTCTTCCGTGTATGGCAAAGAGCATTGTTCCCCACTACATACAGTTGCAATGTAACCTTCTTAAAGGGGTAATTCCCCCAAAAAACTTTTTTTAACATTGATTGAGGCTCGTTATGTCAAGGGGAATCGGGTGTTTTTTTTTTTTAGAAACGAAGCAGTACTTACCGTTTTAGAGATGCATCGTCTCCGTCGCTTCCGGGTATGATCGTCTGGTCTGGGCGTGCCTATTTGATTGACAGGCTTCTGACAGGCTTCCGACGGTCGCATACATCGCGTCACGAGTAGCCGAAAGAAGCCGAGCGCCGGTGCGGCTCTATACTGCGCCTGCGCACCGTCGTTCGGCTACTTTCGGAAAATCGTGACGCGATGTATCCGAACGTCGGAAGCCTGTCAATCAAATAGGAACGCCCTTCCCCGATGACCATACCCGGAAGCGTCGGAGACGATGCATCTCTAAAACGGTAAGTACTGCTTTGTTTCTAAAAAAAAAAAACACCCGATTCCCCTTGACAAAACGAGCCTCAATGTTAAAAAAAAGGTTTTTGGGGGAACTACACCTTTAACTGGTGTTGGAAGGTGTCAAAACAGCTGATTTATTGGTGGATGTGCCTCATAAATTTTTTAAATGGTAAATGCAATTTATACTTTTTTATGAAGTTGTGCTGTATAACATTAAGTCCAACATGCTGAGGTGCTCCTTGACTTATGTCATAGGTGGAGGATACCAGATGAAGGCTTTCTGGCCTCCATGTTCAACGACACACTTGACAGGTATGTCTTCAGGTACAAGGGTCCTCCTGGCAGAAGTAGTCCATGCTCTGGTTGTTCCATGAAATCAGTACAGCCTGATCTATGCCTTTCCTTCCCTGAAACTTCTTCCTTGTCTACTTCACAGTATTGAGATAGAGGGCCTTCTGTCGCATACACACGATCATTTTTCGGGTTGTAAAAAAACAATGTTTTTCAGGCTCTAGAAAAAACTTCAACTTCATCATTAAAACGGTGTTGCCCACACACGATCGTGAAAGAAAAAATGCTCTAGCAAAGCGCGGTGACGTACAACGGCACTATAAAGGGGAGGTTCCATTCGGATGACTCCACCCTTTGGGCTGCTTTAGCTGATATTGTGTTAGTAAAAGATGATTCACACTTTTCTGTTCGTTACAGCGTGATGAATGTGCTTACTCCATTACGAATGGTAGTTTTACCAGAACGAGCGCTCCCATCTAGTAACTTGCTTCTGAGCATGTGCAGGTTTTTCACGTCGTTAAAGCCCACACACGATAATTTTTTACAACCCGAAAAACGACATTGTTTAAAACGTTGTGAAAAAATAGAGCATGTTTGAAAAAAAGTTTTGTCGTTTTTCAGAACCCGAAAAAATGCTCTGAAGCCTACACACACACACTCGTTTTAAATATTTTTTGCAACCCGAAAAATTATCGTGTGTACGCGGAATTCCATTCATAGTTCTGGACTGGTCCGGATGGTCGTGGTACTCTAACAAGATCAGATTCTTGATAAGTACTATGTGGGTTTATCCAGAACATTCCCAGGGAATAGTTTACCATTCTGCTTCACAGTCTCATTCTTTAACGGCATGGCTGTTGAAGCCCAAGTTTTCAGAGACCAACATCTCTGAATCGGTAATTCCCACAATGCTTTAAGTGGTTTTAAACTTCAGACCTGAAATTACATGATAAAAGCACATTCTACTACACCGTGTACTTGTCTCCCTCCAAAGCTCTGAGTGCCAATTCCCTCTGCTGCCTGGTTCCTCTGTTATCAGCATGACTCACTTCTGGCAGCTTTTCCCAACAACAAGAGTTAAGATCCAAAACGAACAAGGAAAGGCAATCACTGCTCCAGGTGGGTCTTGTGAGCAATTAGGGAACCTCCCAGGAAACCAAGGTGCTGGCAATGCACTAGGCAAATGTAGAATTTTCAAAAGGGATGGACAGCCGCACTCCAAAGGAACTTCAAAAGTTGTCTTTATTTGTAAATCAAAGAACATGCTTCACAAAATACAGCCAGAAAAGGGACAGCTGACGCGTTTTACACACTAATTTAGTGCTTAGTCATGGCTAAATTAGTGTGAAACGCGTCGGCTGTCTCTTTTCTGGCTGTTATATTTTGTAAAGCATGTCCTTTGCTTTACAAATAAAGACCTCTTTTGAAGTTCCTTTGGAGTACGGCTGCCCATTCCTTTTGAAAATTCAACAAGAGTTAAGATGGTGGGCCGCACAGTGGTGTAGTGGATGGCACTTTCACCTAGCAGCAAAAAGGGTCGCTTGTTCGAATCCCAACCACGACACCATCAAAAAAAGTACCCCTCCAGTGACATCATGCCAGAAGTCCATCTTCATCTAGACTTCCTTCAGGGTTTGTGAGCTCTAGCCGCAATGATGTCACTCCCACCGTGCACATGCACCTGTGATGACACCTATAAATATCTCCTAAACCGTGCACAATTAGATTACTGTACCTGCAGATAAGCCTTGTTCTAACCTTACCCATAGGTACAAGATAAACATGGGAGTTTCCATTCTTCTGTCCTATTTTCCTGTCTCCCTCCATTGCCTGAATATAGTTTGTGCTGTGCATGTCTACCTTACAGACTGACTCCCCATAAAGGGATACTGCTTTTTTTCTTCTCATTCAAGCTTGTGGTCTTTTCACCTTTCCACCTTTTCCTGTCAGGGCACACTCCATTAGATTAGTGAGTGTTTCTTGGGCTTTTGGGCAACAGGCTTCTGTTTTTCCAAATTTGCAAGACTGCCACTTGGTCTTCTATTCAAGTCTTGTTCATGTTTTACTAGGTGGTGTTTCAGGCTTCATCTAATGCCAATTATAGGTATTAACCCTTTTTCGGCCGCTAGCGGGAGTTAAAACTGCACCGCTAGCGGCCGAACACGCCACAATTCCAACGGAATAGTGCCGCTATACCGCCACCGACCCTGTGTGAAAGGGGCCTAATGGTACTGTTTTTTCCACAAAACCAAGAAGTAGGAGGGGTTATACCAGGCTAGCCACTATTTTGTGTTTGTAAATAATCGTATCTTCCTGTAGGTGATGCTATAACCAAACAGTCTAAATTCCTTTGTCCTTCAATGAACCCAAGGAAATGATTTTACAATAAGCAAGAGAAAAAATAAATGTATATGCAGAATTTTATTTTATTTTTAATTTCCTTTATACTCAAGGATTGACATTCAGACTAGGAAATTATGGGAGATGGGTTATATAGTAACTACAAGAATGTGCATGTCACATTGTATTTTATGATTTATTTTATGTTTAACAATATCTAAACAAATGCTGGTATGCTGGAGCCCAGTCTTGAATACAGCTACATATAATATATCTATTGTTTCATCTTACACATACAAAGTGTAGAATGATTAAAAAGAAAGCACATAAAATGTAGGTGAATTGTAAGTCATGCTCAGTAAGGACACATTGTTCTCTTTTCTGCTGAAAATGCTGCTTTGCATTCTGCTTGGAGGGAAGATTAATGTAACGCATGTGTTCACTCACTCTTGGCTCTCTCCATGACACAAGCTGCCAGAATATCTACTTAAATTGCAGAAAATCAAGTTTGTGTCAATTTTTTGTGTGTGTGTGTGTGTGTGTTTTTTTTTTCATCTGCATGATTATATAATACTATTTATTTAGGTCCAACTCCTTCTAGTGTTTGCACCTTGCCTTGTCTACATAAGAGTAAAAGTCGGAGTCTGCATTTTTATAGTAATTCAATGCATTTTTATAGCACTGATCGCTATAAAAATGCCAATGGTCCCAAAAATGTGTCAAAAGTGTCCGCCATAATATCGCAGTACCGGAAAAAAAAACGCTGATCGCCACCATTACTAGTAAAAAAAAAAAATATTAATAAAACATGCCATAAAACGACCCCCTATTTTGTAAACGCTATATCTTTTGCGCAAACTAATCAATAAATGCTAATTGCGATTTTTTTTTTTTTAACGAAAAATAGGTAGAAGAATACGTATCGGCCTAAACTGAGGAAAACAATTTTTTTTATATATTTTTTGGGGATATTTATTAGAGCAAAATGTAAAAAATATTGCAATTTTTCAAAATTGTCGCTCTATTTTTGTTTATAGCGCAAAAAATAAAAACCGCAGAGATGATCAAATACCACCAAAAGAAAGCTCTATTTGTGGAAAAAAAAGCACGCCAATTTTGTTTGAGAGCCACGTCGCACGACCGCGCAAATGTCAGTTAAAGCGACGCAGTGCCGAATCGCAAAAAGTGCTCTGGTCATTGGGCAGCAATATGGTCCGGGGGTTAAGTGGTTAAATGTACAGCAAGTGGAAAATGATATCGCAAAGCCATCAGGTACCATATATATTGCCCGAAATCGATTCTTTAAATAAACCAGTGAAATTATAAAATTCACAGGGTATTCAATAACATATTGAAGAAAATACAGATTGAACAGTGATGTGTATATCAAAGGCCATAATTCTGTGCTTTGGGCCTTTATATACACATCACTGTTAAATCTGTCTTGGTAAAAGCAAAAGACAATTCCTTGTGATTTATTCAATATTTTATAATTAATTGTACAATCATTTTATTGATGTAATGAAAGAATAGATTTTAGGTGATAATAAATTGTCTGGCGAGTGTATATTTATAAGGTATACCTTGCTAGTATGAGGTTGGACCCCCTTTTTCTTCAATTCTTTGTGGCATAAATTTAACAAGGTGTTGGAAACATTCCTCAGAGATTTTGGTCCATAGTGACATAATAGCATCAGGCAGTTGCTGAGTATTTGTCGGCTGAACATCCATAATGCAAATCTTTCGTTCCACCACATCCCAAAAGTGCTCTATTGGACTGAGATCTGGTGATTGTGGAAGCCATTGTAGTACAGTGACCTCGTTCTTATGTTTAAGAAACCAGTGGTGAGATGATTTGAGCTTTGTGACATAATGCATTATCCTGCTGGACATCAGAAGATGGGTACTCTGTTAACCATAAAGGGATGGACACCAGCAATATTCAGGTAGGCTGTGGCATTTTAAACGATGCTCAGTTGGTACTAAGGGGCCCAAAGTGTACCAAAAAAAATCACCCACACCATTACACCACCACCACCAGCCTGAACTGTTGATGGAACAAAGCAGGATTGATCCATGCTTTCATGTTAATGCCAAAATCTGACCCTACTATCTGAATGTCGCAGCTGAATTCGAGACTCCTCAGACTAGACAATGTTATTCCAGTCTTTGATTGTCCAGTTTTGGTGAGCCTGGTGAAGTTGCATGTTCTTAGTTGACAGGAGTGGCACCTGGTGTAGTCTTCTCCTACTGTAGCCCATCTGCAAGGTTTGATGTGATGTGCGTTCAGAGATGGTATTCTGCATACCTTGGTTGTATTGAGTGGTTATTTAAGTTACTGTTGCCTCTCTATGCACTCGAACCAGCCTGCCCATTCTCCTCCGACTACGTCTAGTTGCTTTAATGCATTGAGCTTATTAGCAATTTGTTTCACCAAGCGACAAGCCTGTTCTTTAGCACTTTGTATCTGTATTCATTTTAGGACAGATCCCCTTGAGCAGATGAGAAATATCCTATCTATCTATCTATCTATCTATCTATCTATCTATCTATCTATCTATCTATCTATCTATCTATCTATCTATCTATCGATCTATCGATCATATTTTTTGTAACTTCCACTTTTCTATTTTCTCTCCTAATAACGTCCCTTGTATAAGACTTATGTCTTGCCAATACAAAAACATAAACCTGGTCTTATGCTGACCAGCACACACACGCAACCTGATACAAACAGGACTTTTCAGTGATGTTGATAGACTTCCCTTGATTTATTCAATCACATTTGTTTTTAAAAACTGGTCTGCTTGGTTTACCCTTTCACCCCTCACCTCACTCAGTCATGAAGAGTAAACATAATGTGCAGCCTTGATAACCAATTGGGGGTCTTTTAAACTCATGAGAAACAGGGCAGGAAAAGTTGAGATTTGCATATATATATACTCTGTTTTCTGTATTTTAGGATTTGGAGATTCCATAAAAGCAGAGAAGGCCAACCAAACTGATAAGAGGCATGGAGGAGCTCAGCTATGAGGAAACCTTAGAGGAACTGAATTCTCTCTTGAAAAAGGCAATTAAGGGGGGGGGGGGGGGGTATAATCACCACACATAAATCCATAAGTGGTCCATATAGCAAACTTGGAAATTATGTAACATCACAGGAGTGTGAGTGCTGCCGACACCCCTAATCGAATAGAAGATTGAAGGATTCCCCCAGGGGAGGGGCTTTATAGGCAGCAATAGTAAGCGTACACATAGCAGTACCAAAAACAAGAAATTACTTTATGAAAATCAATAAATATTTAATTATATAGAAAAAAGATCATACAATATGACATAATATAACACTTAACAAGTCATAGAGCCGCAAAAAAATTGAAACTGATCCACATAAGTAAACTCTACAAGGCCCTACGCGTTTCGGGGTTTTCCCTTCTTCGGGGGCCGGAGTCTGTGTGGAAACAAATTAGGTTGCATCAGGTTTACATAAACATAGCATCAAAAATATATAACTTTAACAATCGCGTCAGATTTTAATACAGCAAGCATAATAAGTAAAAGATAGACAGAAAAACATACCAGTCAAGAGATGGCAACTCAATAAAAACACAGGGTAAAAAAGTCCATGGTGAAAAATTCCTGAAGGGATGGTATACAGGAGTTGGGGAGCAGGCACCGTGCATCCAAGGGAAGCAAACCCCAAGCCAAAAACTGCCAAGCTTAGGAAAGTTGTATAATTTATACAACTTTCCTAAGCTTGGCAGTTTTTGGAGTTATTTACTTGGGTCATTACAGAGGACAAGGGGGCACTGTTTACATCTGAGGAAAAACCCCACAAAAACTAGTTCAGTAAAAATAAAAATAAAAAAAAAGATGCATTCCTAAAGGTACAAAATATAAGTGGATACTAACATTTTTATAGGTAATATCACCAGGGGTATTTGTTCCAGGAAATATGCGAATGCGTCCCGGGGCATTAGGAAGGATTTTTATTTCCCCCACACTGGAGAAAATTGGATTATGCTTTGAGGTTTTTCTTTGCCTTCCTCTGGCTCAACTGTGTTTTTTTTTTTTTGTTTTTTTTGTGTATGTATATGAAGGTTTTTTCCCCCCCTCTATTGGCTGAGCTAAATGGATTCAAATTTACTATGTGTACTCAAGCCAAAATGAGAATTGCAACTATTCCATCCCACCGCAGTAAATAAAACGTTTCCCACATAAAAACAGGGCTATACATTAGGGCATATGGCCATACAGAGTAAAAAAGTTATGTTCCCCAGGAGCCACAGCACAAATGTTGCTCACAGCGATGCATTACAGAAAACCGCGCATGATATATGCATGCAACTTCCGGTACTGGCGTTTACACGCATGTGAGCGTATTTTTAAAATGTTAGTTTTAAATTTTGAAAATGACCCCCCAGCACGTGTAACCTTGGTGCTAGCAGTTACGTGAGTATAGCCATGCACAGCATTTTCTATAATGCACCGTAATAGGAAAAGTTTGACTGCAGCTGTGGCTCCAGGGTGCTCCAACATGTATTTTACTCGTCACCCTAATTTGACATTGAACCTGTCTCAAATTAGGCAGTTCAGTCTGAGATTATTGTCGTCAATTCCAACAGTTGAAGGCACTACTTCTAATTAACACCTGATGTAAAATCGGTATATCCAAACATATAAGTTTTCTATACTGTATATATGGTAAATATCATCTGCTTTCCCTGTCAAGGCAACCTGGCACGTCCATCTTTTTCTGAGCAGCGCGTTTCCTTGTTTACTGCTTAGCATTTCTTCCTTCTGTTACAGTATGATGCAGAAACTGTACACTGGCCATAGAGAATACTGGTCTTTCTACCCAGGCTCCATATTCACCTGGGTTGTTTTGAAATAAAGCTTTTACTGAATTTATTCCTTGCAGTTTGTGAAATATTTTAGTGTTGGCATTTGTAATGGGTTTTTATGAAGCTGTGTATACTCAAACTGATCTTGGAACTATAGGCAAAACTTTTTTTCTATTTTGGATAGAGCAAAGGAGGGTTATAACCCCATGTCCGATTTGTTTGTCACCATCTCTGTCCTATTGGGGAGATTTTTCCTTTACTTCCTGTCCCATAGCCAAACAGGAAATGAGAGGGAATCGCTGAAAATTGAGGGACACTCTTGGGACACACCCCCGGGCACCAGAACTAGTGTCCCCATGGGAAGATTTCGCTTTCTTACTTTTCTGGGTACAATCTAAAATTATAATGGACAAATGGGGTGAATCTCCCTAATAGGGGCACAGACAGCAATAAAAACTACCAAGCGTTCTAATATCTCTCCACTCTATCCAAGACTAAAAAAGAAAAGTTTTGCCTATACACTTTAAAGCTAAACTTTGAACTTTCCACCAAATCAATTCTTGCACCTAAAGCGGAATTCCATCCTTTTTTAATCTTTTCCTCTATTAAATCTTCTGCCCTTGTTTTAACTTTGGATAGTAAAACCTTCTTTTTTTTTGCCAGCAAATACCTTATACAGCCCACCGGTTTCTTGTCTGGTAAAAAACAGAGGATTATGACATTATACACAGCTCTTTCTCACTCTTGTGAAAGTTTTCCAGGAAGGGAGGGGGGTGAGTCATAAGAGGGACAATGAGAGCTGCAGAGCTGGAGTGTCTGTGTAAATTCAGGAAGTGAACAGGTAGCAGCTTCAGCTGCCCACAGTTAAAATGGTTGGAGCCAGACTCAGTAGAGGGAGATTTCTGCAGCATATTTGGCAAGTACAGAATCGTGGTATATATAAAATAATAAATAGTAGTCGGAGGGAAGCTTCAGAATGGCAAAGATGTTTTTATTACAAAATATGTGAGCAGACTGAATGTCCTCTTTAAGGGGCTAAAAAGCTTTTTTAGTCTAGGGAAGGTTCTATATCCTGTCAATTGCTGGCCAGTGAGGGGTAGATTGTGTCCCTTGGTTGCCAACCTTAGAACCTCAAGAGGTGTTGCAGTATTTAGTTGAACTGATCAACTGTATTTTTCTCCCTGCAGCAGCGGAATGCCCGCTTCTCTTCTCCCTTCCACCAACATTTAGCTGGTGCAGGGAGGAAAATACAGCCGATCAGTTCTACTAAATGCCACCCCCACTGCCCTTTTCACTTCAGGTTTGTCTTCTGCTTTTTTCTGTTGGCTGTGTGCCCTGTTGACAGCAAGCTTAGCAGTACCGATAATTCACTGTGTTTGTTCATTGACTAGTCAGTTGAAGGACTAGGGAATCTGTTCTCTCTCAAAAGTGAGACATCAGGGGTCTGTTTAGACCCCTGATATTTCACCAAAGCCCCCGAACAGGGTCCCTATAAATAAATAAAGACTATTGTAAAAAAAATGTAAAAAAAACGTCCACTTTTAAAGTAGGCTAAGTTACTATTTTTACAGTGACATTTGTGCTATATTTTTGTAAGTTTTTCTTACTAGTAAGTTTTTCTTACTATTACAATACTATTACTATTAGGACTTGCTGGTTAATTTCTTAAAAAATAAAAATAAAAAGTGCCAAACCTCTATGATCTTTGATCCCTTTTATGTTGTTCATGTAGTTCTCCACCTCTCAAAGGTCGTATTCCTGCCTCTGGCAGACTCCCTCCATCCATGGTCCAGATTTTCCGCCTCCTGTAAGGTGCACTCAGCCATGGTGTCCTGCTTTCCGCCATGTACCACACATGGTTAATAGCCTTTCCTTGTATGCAAAGATACTGATGAGTCTGCTTGGAGCTTTGGGCATAAGAAAACGGCGCAGAAGTCTGCTGTACCAAGGGATGTGGTCAGGGCCGTCTTTAATATGGTTTGGGCCCTGGGCAAACATTTTTTTTGGGCCCCCCTTCAGCTTATTTTGGGCCTGGCTGGTTCACATGTATGTGTTTTGGCGGCCCTCATTTGTGCAGGCACAGCAGCCCATTGATTTGAATGGGCTGCCATGCCTTTGTTTCCTGCAGAAAAAAGGTTCATTCAGCATTTTAAAAATCAGCTACCTTGAAATCCATTCTGCTTTTGCACCATGCTACTTACCTGCAGTTCTTGCACCATGCTACTTACCTGCAGTTCTTGCACACACAAACGCACTGTGTTTTTAAAAGCGTGACCTAAACGTCTAAAAATGCAGCAAGTTTGACAGTGCAGCAACTGCAGATAAGTCACAGCAGACAGCAGAATGGACAGACAGTGCTGTATTTCAGTGCTTGATGGGCATAGGTGTGCCGTGTGTGCAGCCTATTACATGAGGCATGTGCTTTTCTTTGCAGGAAATGCAGGCATGGCGGCCCATTCAAATGTGGGCCGCCAAAACACATACATGTGAACCAGTCAGGCCCAAAATAAGCCCATCAAGCAGTTAAATACAGACAGTAATGCCATGTGCTCTGAGGCCTCACTCAGCCTGGACTGCAGGGCTGCTCTGTGACTTAAAGAGTTCCTCTATTTTACACATGGCATAGCCTGGGGTCCCATGGTGCTAAAGCAGAATGGACAGACGGTGCTGTGACCCCATCCCATGCCATGTGTAAAATACAGGAACTTTTTAAAACACTGACCAGACCTGCAGTGAATCATCAAATATTATAACGACTTTGGGCATACTCTACAGAAAACTTCTATTTACAATATAGCAAACAGTGACATACATTGAGGAGCAGGACATGAAGAAGTCAGCCTCGGGAAGAGCAATCTGGGGATGTTATAAAATCACATTCTAATTCACTTTTATATACAAGCAGCACCCAGTGGCAGGAAGGGAGAAGTGTACGTCTAAAGGGAAGCCAGGGGTGCTGTACATTTTAAAACACTGGGAAGGGAAGCAGTACTGTCACCTGGCTGCGTGCCGCTGATGATTTTCAGCCTGATTTGTGGGCAGCACAGGGTCTTAACGGGCGGCAGGGCCACCATCAGGAATCATGGGGCCCCTTACACAGCTTCAGGCATGGGCCCCCTGGAGCAGAGAATGGGGGGGTGCTGCCCCCTTAAATTGAGAAGCGGGGGGGGCAGGGCTGCCGCGAATTTAGAAGCGGGAGGCCCTTTACAAAAAAAAAAAAAATTTAATAAAGAAAATATATATATATAAAAAAATAAAAAATATATTATTTTTTTTCTAAAAAGGGGGTTGCCATCTGGGGACCTCTGGGCCCTTTATTTTTTTTTAATAAAAATAAATTACAAAAAAAGGGGGGTTGCCATCTGGACCCTTTCATAAAAAATAAAATAAAAAAAATATATTAAAAATAAACATTTATATAAAAAAAAGTGGGGTTGCCATCCAGGGGACCTCTGAGCCCTTTAATTTTATATATATATATATATATATATATATATATATATATATATATATATATATATATATATAATATATATATATATATATTAAATAAAAAGAAAAAAAAGAAATAAAATATAAAAAAAAATTATAAAAAAAAGGGGGGTTGCCATCCAGGGCCCTGGGGAACTCTGGGTCCTTTAACCACTTAAGGACAGCCGCATGTACATTTACGTCGGCAGAATGGCACCGACAGGCACATCAACGTATATATACGTTGGTGCCTTGGGGGGGATCGGGGGTCGCGCGGCTGCACGAGCGATCCGACAAGTGGGGGCGGCTATCCGTTTTCATCCGCCCCCTCCGGATCGCTCCCAGCCAATGCGCGCGCCCGCCCGCCCTGTCACTTCCTCCTCCTGTGTAAACACAGGAAGGAGGAAGCGACGTGATCTCGTGAAAAAAAAGGGGATTCCCCAGTGGGCCTATGGGCAGCAATGATAGATTGAATAAATGTTGAATATATAAAACAGTGTTTATTGCCGAGAGTCTCGGATTCCCAGTTGAGTCAAAGTTGGTTGTTAATACAATTGTAAAAGAATAACATTTCTGAATACAGTATAATAGATCATAGTACATAACATAATTCCGTAATCTGTACAAAGGTGAGCCCCGACGCGTTTCGACCAATTCGGTCTCTTCAGGGGGCATGATTTCTAAAAAGTAATAACAAAAGTTTCAAAAAAGGATATAAGGACACAAATCAACATACATCACATGGATAACTGAGGTATTGTAATTACCACTGAACCAGGGAGTCAACATTGTGTGGAACCGCTGGATAGTCCGGAGGGGCACGGGCTGCATCCGCCCACCAACCGGTGTAGGGCCAGACCAGGATAGCTGACAAGGAGCCACATTAACGACGTCCCCCAGGGGCAATGGAGGAGCAGACGCCTGCAGAAAACAACCCCCATGATCCCATAGTTAGCGGGGAAGATTATTGGGGTAGATTGGCTCAAAAAATAGCTGCTGAAAAGACAGCTGAGTATGTATGTAGGTAGGTGTAGTAGAGTGCTAAAATAATGGGAGGGCTGAGGCAAATACTATTTGCCAACATAAATGATGACAGTCAGGGCATCCTTAAGGTCCAATGGGATTGGGTAATTAAATGGGGAATGTAGTTGGTGGTATGTTGGGGGTATAATGCTGCTAGGTGAATAAATAGTGATGAGTGAGCATGTGAAAAAGAGTGATTGCCAAATTAGGGCACTCGATAAGGTGCGTGGCGTGTGATGATAAAATGAATCAAACAACAGGCAGGTGTAAAAACGATAAGATAAAATAGGACGGGTGCATGAAGTGTCCCCAGATAGGGGGGAGTTTTGGGGTGAGTGAATGAGTGAACATGGTAACTAATAAGGGTGAGTGAATGAGTGAACATGGTAACTAATAAGGTGGTATTGAGATAAATACATACATAAATGGTGGGATAATTACCTGATACAGTGAAGGGTAGAAGTAGGATGAAGTATAAGTGTAAAGACCTGACTGCAATTGTGCACTCTGAGGAAGGACAAGGTGCCACAGTTAGGAGCAGGGATGAGAAGGCATCCAACCTGACCTAATTGGAATCTGCACTGTTTCCCTGATGGCTGTTCATTTATGAGCCCTATGGGTGTGGTGATCGAGTGGTCACGTGCAGGCTAGTGCCTCCGTCCAATTGGCCAATTAGGAGGCGTACCAGCCGCCAGATGGCGGCCCACGTGTGGCTCCCTCGGCGTCCCAGAGGGGCTAGACAGCCCCGACAACTGTCGTCCTTTCCGGCGCGGCCCGCGTGACGTAATGACGCCGCGCGCATGCGCGGAAATCGCGCACGCTCGCCGCGCCAATGCCGGTCCGGGGAGGATTCCTGGGACGCCGCCGGCTGGGTGACACTCGCACAGGCGCTAGGGGGGAGATGCTCCTCCAGCGCCCGGAGAGCAACATGAGGGGGAAAGGGGGGTAGGATACCCCACTCACCCCAAATATTTTCCACCCAGCCGGGCAGCAATCAAAGGCATGGCTCCACCTACCAGAGGGCCGGACGGGCTCAACCACGCCCCTCCGGAAGTAAAAAGCGGCCACAATGAGTGATCTCTCCCTCGGCGTTTGTTTCAAGCGCCGCTGAGGAGAGATCACAACACACCAAGTAAGTCTGCACCAACAGCACACTTACACACAGACACAAACACATTTAACCCCCGCGATCGCCCCCCCCCCTCCCCCCTGTCACAGTGTCACTGAATGCAGTAATCATACATGTATGATTACTGTATTTAGTGTCAGTGTGACAGACAGTGTGACAGTCAGTCAGTGTTAGTGTCAGGGTAGCCCCCCCACCCCCCCCCAATAAAGTTTTAACCCCTTGATCACTGCCCTAGTTAACCCTTTCACTCCCTATTGCCAGCGTCACTAAGCGATCATTTTTCTGATCGCTGTATTAGTGTCGCTGTTCCCGCTAGGTAGCTAATTTTTTTTTAATGCGATTTTTTTTTTTTTTTTTACTAAAGACATGTGGCTAAATAAATTTTGGCCTAAATGTTTGACTAAAATTTAGTTTATTGGTTTTTTATTATAACAAAAAGTAAAAAATATTGTGTTTTTTTCAAAAATGTCGCTCTATTTTTGTATATAGCGCAAAAAATAAAAATCGCAGAGGCGATCAAATACCACCAAAAGAAAGCTCTATTTGTGGGAAAAAAAGGACGCGAATTTTGTTTGGGAGCCACGTCGCACGACCGCGCAATTGTCTGTTAAAGCGACGCAGTGCCGAATCGCAAAAACCCCTTGGGTCATTTGCCAGCGTATTGGTCCGGGTCTTAAGTGGTTAATAATAATAACATTATTCGTTTTTTTTTATAAAACAAGTTTTTTTATAAAAAGAGGGGGGTTGTCATCTGGGGCCCTGGGGAACTACGGGCCCCTGGGGACCTCCAGACCTCTAAAAAAAATTGTCCCTTTAATAAAAAATAAAATAAAAATATATAAAATAAATATATTTTTTTATTTAAAAATAAATAAAAAAAAAGGGGGTTGTCATCTGGGGCCCTGGGGGCCTCCGGGTCCTTTGGGGACCCCTAAAAAAAAAATTGTCCCTTTAATAAAAAATAAAAATATATTAAAAAAAATTGTCCCTTTTAATAAAAATAAAAATATATAAAATAAATATATTTTTGTATTTAAAAATAAATAAAAAAAGGGGGGTTGCCATCTTGGGCCCTGGGGGCCTCCGGGCCCCTGGGGACCTCCGGACCCCTAAAAAAAAAAAGAAAAATGGGGTTGCTTTGGGCCCCCAACAGTGACAGGGCCCTGGGCAGCTGCCCCTGTTTGCCCTATGGTAGAGACGGCCCTGGATGTGGTAACGCACATCATTCACGCATTCCTAGACTGAAGACCCATTTAATTTTTGCAGTGCTGAGGGAAGCCCACTGCAGAGGTCGATTTTTGGGGTTATTTACCAAGACTGGAGAGTGCAACATCCGGTGCAGTGCTGCATAGAAACCAATCGCCCCCCCCCCCCCGTTTTACTTGCCTGAGCCCTAAACTTCCGTGGGTGCAATCCTGTGTCGCTCTCCCCATGGCTTCTTGGCTCTTCATTGAATAGATTGATAACGGCGCAGCCATTGGCTCCCACTGTTAATCAAATCCAATGACGCGGCCACCAAGGGGTGGGGCTGAGTCATACACTCGGCGGCTATGGATGCTTATGCCTGGTACACACGATCAGATTATCGGACGAATGATCATCCGTTTTTTTTTTTTTTTTTTTGTATGCTAATCTCACGTTGAAACTGATGAGTTTACTAAAGTCACGAAAATTCTCGTACGGCAGAATAAAAAATCGGAAGTGATGTCATGTGTTGTAATGCATTTGTATTGCATTTTCGAACGACAACTGTACTGATTAACCGAAAATCGTACGATCTGGCATCGTACAAATTTTTTTTCCGTGCGTGTCCGATAGAATAAAATCGGATGAACTGTCCTGATCGGCTCTCGGAAGCGCTGTACGAACGATCCGATTATCGTACGATCGTTTCGAAAGCGGCATTTTCCGTTTAGTGTATGAGACGGGAGCGGTAACCCCCTCGGGGCATAGCTTCCTAGAGGGGGTTCTCTATTGCAGGAAGGAGCCGCGAGAGTCGTTGTGGGACCCCAGAAGAGGAGCCACTGTGTGCAAAACGAACTGGAAAGGGAGGCAAGTATAACATCTTTGTTATTTTAAAGAGAGAAAAAAAAAAATATTTTAATATCTCTTTAAAGAGCTTTTACGGACCCCATTTATTACTAGGTCAGTGCTGAGGACTGTTCATTTCTACAGCAATAAGCCAGATGCAGACTTGCTGGTTAAATCTGTGATTATAACTTTCCCTCACCTCTGCTAAACAGGATAAGTATAAACCAGCATTGTAAGCTGTGGATTGTCAGTAATTGCATTAAATGCCTGAAATAATTGCATACGCATAGTACGTATTTCAGCTCACTGTTGTAAGGGTACAATACTTACACTCCGTCATACAATACATTGTGGGATAAATGTGTACACATTAACCTGCAGGATATAGGTCATTCACCATAGCATACAACCTCATTTCCCTTCCCTGTAACAGGAGGCCCCTGGCAGGGAGAGGATCAGCCATGTGAACTGTAGCTGCTCAGCTGCCCTTTCTGGCATATACTGCATACTCAAGTTTGACGGAAAGGAAGCCTTTCCTTACAGCTTACATGTAGTAATTGTTTATACTCGGGCATGTTGGCCCTGTTTGCTTGAAAGTTCTGGCAAATTTTCTTTGGTGTGTTTTTTCATAATCCTCATTTAACTACTTACCTGTTTAACGACCACTCGGACTTTTCACCAGCTATTACTTTTACTTTTTGGGTACTGTAGATCATTGTATCATACAGTACAGGATTTTTGGTTATATATTTTTATTTTTTTTATCAATAATGGTTTTATTTAGAAATTTCCAACACACGTATACATGTAAGATCATTCACATAAGCAACATCTAGTGGAGTGGTCATTACTCTACATGACAGTGTCCAAGGCTTTATCTGACTCGCTGTGTACCTTCATACAAGGCAGCTGAGAGTCTGTAGTGATTCACAGCCACATAGACCAGTTAAGTGCAAGGTACAAGAAAAGAACAAAAAAAAATAAAACACACGTCAGTGCAGCAGTATACTAGTGAACAATCTAGAAACAACCGTGATAGCACGGGAAGAGATGAAGAAGAGAGGAAAAGAAATAGCAAGAAGAAGAAGAAGGGGAGGAGGTTGATAGGGGGAGGAGGGGGATAGGGGGAGGCAGGGAAGGGGAATGGGATGGTAAATCACCAGTGTGGTCTAGGTACCTGATCAGGGTGTCTCCTCCCGACGGTGCCAAAGCTCCCAAACCTCGTCGTGGGCCTCCAATCTGTCCATCATTCTGGCCGTCATCCTCTCCATTAGTTCCACATCCTTGATCCTTGCATATAGGGCTTCAGGGGGGGGGGGAGGGGCAGGGCGCTTCCAATGTAGAGCCACCAGACATCGCGCTGCCGTGAGGATATGTCTGGTCAGTTTCTTGTAGGGTGCCGGAAGGTTTGGTGGGGGCAATCCTAATAAGTAAACTTTCGGGGTCAGGGGAAGCGTCCTATCTAGAAGTCCGTCCAATAATTGCTGGACAGAGTTCCAGAAGGGGACGATCAGTGGGCAACTCCAGTAAACATGGACAAGCGTACCCCTGTCTTGTCGACAGCGCCAACAGCGGTCCGAAGTGGTCGGGTAAATGGCGTGAAGAACATCTGGTGTCATGTACCAAAAGTAGAGGATTTTATATATGTTCTCCTTGTATAGCGTACAAATCGAACTTTTCGCCGCTTGGGACCAGATCACCTGCCATTGCTCCATGGATATCTCCTCACCCAGGGCCTTTTCCCACTTAAGCATGTATGCATGTTTGCCCTTAGTATCTACAGGCCGAGAATTCAGTATTTTATATATGTTAGAGATCAAACCCTGCAGGGCTGTGCCCACCAATATCAGCCTCTCAAAAGCCGTTGGGGGGCGAAAACTGCAGGTTTGGGGTGAAAGTCAACGCATAGTGGCGAATCTGGAGATATCCATAGAACTCTTGGCGTGGCGTATCATATTTTGCCTGAATGTCCGCAAATGTGCGCATTTTGCGAGTCAGGGGATCCACTAGGTTCCCGAAGTGAAAAAGGTTCCTTGCCGTCCATGGGGCAGACATTCTGTGGGTGAGGCTATCTGGGATTTTGGGGTTGCCGGCGAAGGAGGTCAGAAGGGATCCGTCAGAGAATAGTTTATGCTGGCGTACCAATTTGCGACACGTGCGTCTAAGCTGGGTCATTGGACCTAACATGCTACCGGGATCAACCTCCACATCCGCATTCCACAGTAAGTTGTTTGGATGTACCGGGGCCAGCCAGAGCTTTTCTATTTGAGTCCATTTATTGTACGACCGCAACGTGAACCAGGAGGCTACTGCCTTCAACTGGGTCGCTTGGTAGTACTTTACGAGATCAGGGTATGCTAGACCCCCCTCCGATCTTGCCGCCAGCAGCACCGACCGGGGGACTCTGTGACGCTTGTAGTTCCATGTATACTGGAGCAGCTCAGTCTGGAGTTTTCTCAAATGGGCGTAGGGCACTGGAATAGGTAGGGTTTGGAACAGGTAGAGTAGTTTTGGGAGGATCGCCATTTTTATTGCCGCTACTCTCCCCAAGAGGGAGATGTGGTGCTTTCTCCATTGTTGTAGAAGGGTCCTAATAGTACAGAAAAGGGGACGGAAGTTCTGCTGATAAAGGGTGTAGCGTAGGTGGGAGTGATGTGGATCCCCAGGTATTTCAGTGAGGAGGTTTTCCAGCTATAAGGGAAAGTTGTGTGTAGGTGGGCCACCTCCCCGTCGGGGATGTTAAGCGGGAGCGCTTCTGATTTGGACGCATTTATTTTGTAGCCTGACAGCGCTCTAAAGCGATCAAGCTCCGCGTGCAGGTTTGGGAGGGAGATCCTGGGTTGGGTGAGTGTGAGGATGACATCGTCTGCAAATAGTGATATTTTGAACTCTTGATCTCTAACTAAGATCCCTCTGATATCTGGGTTCTGATGGATGGTGGCGGCTAAGGGTTCTACACATAGCGCGAACAGCAGGGGAGACAGGGGGCACCCCTGCCTGGTGCCGTTAGTTACTGGAAATGTGGAGGAGAGGGCAAAGGGGGTCTTGACCTGGGAGGATGGGTCGGAGTACAGGTGCTGGATAGCCCGCAGGAATGGCCCCTTAAATCCCACATGTCGCAGCGTGGCAAACAGAAAGGGCCACCCCAAGCGGTCAAAGGCCTTCTCGGCGTCTAGGCCCAGTAATATGGACCTCTGACCCATTCTGTTCGCCACCTCTACTAGGTCAATAATTTTCCTAGTGTTGTCCCCAGCTTGACGGAGCGGGACAAATCCCACCTGGTCCTTGTGTATGAGGGAGGGGAGTACTGAATTCAGTCGGATGGACAGTAATTTAGTGAAGATCTTCAAATCGGAGTTCAGAAGGGCGATGGGCCTGTAGTTGGCACACATGGAGGGGTCCTTTATCCGGCTTTGGAATCACCGTGATGAAGGAATGTTGCATGTCCCCAGGAATAGGAGTATCCCTGAGGAATGCATTAAATAGTTTACACATGCGAGGCAAGAGTAGGGGGAGGAATGTTTTGTAGTATTCATAGGGGAATCCATCGGGTCCCGGGGCTTTGTGTGAGGGCAGGGATTTAATGGTCTGTTCTAGCTCCTCCTCCGAGATAGAAGCATTCAGAGGGGCCAGATCCGAGGGTTTGAGCCTGGAGACACCACTCTGCTCCAGGTAACTGGTCATGCGTTGAATGAGGTCAGGAGATGGAGGATCATGGGGGATGTCGGGGTTATTGTATAGAGTTGTGTAAAAGTCTGCGAAGGTTTGGACTACGTCTTTAGGGTGAGAGACTAGGTCTCCCGTGTTATTCTGGACCTGGTGCGGGGTCATGGCCTGGGTGCTGTCGCGCAGTTTTCTGGCCAGGAGGGAGTGGGCTTTGTTATCCCTATCGTAGAACCTTTGTCTGAGTCTAAGTAGTGCTTTTTCCACTTTGCCCAGCGCTATGTCTCCCAGGGTGGCCCTCAGTGTAGAGATCTTTTTCAGGAGCGATAGAGTAGGGGAGTCCTGCAGCCGTCGTTCCAAAGCCGTGAGTTCTACCTCTGTACGCTGTTTTAATGCCTGAGCATTTTTTTTCATGGCTGAAGACAAGCCTATGCACTTCCCCCTCAGCACCGCCTTGTGAGCCTCCCACAAAGTGGAGAGGGTTATATCTGGAGTATCATTGTCCTCAAAGTAATTCTTCAAGGTAGATTCAAACTCTATCTTTGAGGGGAGGTGCTGGAGGAGAAATGTGTTCAGGTGCCATGTGCAGGGTTTGGCCACCGGGGAGCCTATTCCTAAGGTCAGCAGGACTGGAGCGTGGTCTGACCAGGAGATCGGACGGATCTGCACTGCCTTGACCAGCTGTAGGGTAGTATTGTTCACAAAAAAATAATCGATTCGGGAGTGTGTGCGGTGAGGGGCTGAGTAATATGTAAATTGGCGATCGCCAGGGTGGAGAACCCGCCAGGCATCAAAAAGTGCATAACGTCTGGATATCTGTCGGAACAGCCTCGAGTCCCTAAGTACTCGGTCTGAGGGCACCCTGGGGTTCACCACATGGCGATCTAAAGTGGCTGATTGGACCAGGTTAAAGTCCCCTCCGATTACTAAGATCCCATTGTCGGTGCGGAAGAGGCGTGCATACACCTTGGAGAGGAACCCAAGTTGCCGAACGTTTGGGGCGTATACAGTGCAGAAAGTCACCCTGTGGGTCGCTATAGTGGTGTGAGCTGATAAAGGGAGACCCTTTCTTAATGAGTATGGCCACTCCGGCCTTTTTGCGGGGCCCTGATGAGTGGTATATCGGAGAAACCGTGACGCAAATGCAAAAAACCTCCTTTATCTAAATGGTTTCCTGGAAAATTACATCCGCCCCCGACTGCTTAAACTCTGGGGGCATGTCTTTTCTATTGGAGTTTAAACCGGGACATTTAGGGAAAGTATCTTAGCCATGGGGTGTGTGGTGGTGAAGGGAGCTCTTATCTGATGCTGATGGAGGGGACAGGGCGCCAGAGGCCGGGAGCCAGACACCGCAGGAGGAGAACCAAGACCATTCCGGAGTACTGAGAGCCACACGATGACGGGGGTGGAGGGATAGAGAGAAGAATCAGTAAAAAGAAGAAAGAAGTGAAAACATTAGAATGAGGCAACTGTCAAAACTAACTCTAAGTGTCGACCTGCAGGGCCAACAGGCCCAGGTGAGCGACTTCCCGGGCCCCACCAGCCCGGCCCCTGGGGGTCTCCAGGGTAGCCCAGGGGAACCCTGAAGATCATGCTAAACAACAAAACCGCATGTGTCAAAGTCCAAAACATCTGAACTAGGTAGGGGAGTGGGAGAAGGGGGGTGAAAGGTCCTCTCTAAAGTCTCAGCCGAGACTTGCCCTTGTGCTAAACTTGACTAAAGTCTCGGGCATGGGGAATGGGAATGCTACTAGAGGGGTGTCCAGGGCCAGGTCCCTGATTGGCGGAGAAAAAAAAAAAAAGGGAAAAAGAGGGGGGCACTTGTGGGTCGGGACCCGTGAGGGATTGGATCAGTCCTTCCTATGGTGCCCGTGTGGGCTTCTCTTGGATCCCTCCGGTGGGCCGTGGGTGGTGGGACCTGCCACGAGGGTGGCTGATGGTGTGGCCCAATCCCAATGGCAACTGGGGAATCCGAATGTCCAAGGTTTCACAGAATGCTTGAAGGTCCTCCGGGTATCTCAGGACAGCTGACTTGCCTTGGGTGTTCGCTGTGAGGCTAAATGGAAACCCCCATCTGTACGGGATATTCTCATCCTGCAGGGTGCGCAGTAATGGCTGTAGAAGCCTGCGCTTTTGTAAGGTGATCCACAATAGATCTGGGAAGAGCTGAACGGGGACTTCATCCAAGGTCACTCTGCGGGCGAGGCGGGCTTGACGCAGTATTTCCTCCTTCAGGGGGTAGGAGCTTAGCCTGCATATTATGTCCCTGGGTTTGGAGGTGGCCCCTTTGGGGCGCAGCGCCCGGTGAGCTCTGTCCATTTCTATGGGTTTAGTCAGGGGGGCCCCAATCAGGTTGTTGAACAGGGTGTGTAAAGTGGAGCGTACATCTTCGGGACCCTCCGATTCCGGTATCCCCCGGACGCGAATGTTGTTCCTGCGCCCCCTGTTGTCCAGATCTTCTAAATGACGCTGCATGTCTCTAAGCAATGTGCGGTGTTCCGTACCTTGTGTTTGTGTCCGATGAACTGCCAGTTTAGTTTCCTGGATTTCCTCCTCTGCCATTTCCACGCGATCAGCCAGGTGTTTGAGGCCCGATTGGAGGTTTTGGATCTCAGACCTGCAAGTGGATTTCAAATCCAATATGAGCTGTTTAAAGTCCTCCTTGGTAGGCATTGCTTGCAGGTATACAAGCCATTGTGGGGGGATGGACTGGAATGCAGCTACTTCTGGTGTTTGTGAAGGAGAAGCAGGATGTGAGGGAGGCTGTGTGAGAGCCTGCTGTGGGGGCCCCCAGATGGGGCTCTCATGTCTCCAGCCCTCTTGAGTTCCACAGGCCCGGGCCTGCCGGGACTGGGAGTCCTCTTCTCCCCTGTCTCGGGGTGAGGAGGGGGCAGGGGGGCATGTCAGTTGAGCTAAAGGTGCCAGTGACACCAGATGGGGTGCAGCGTGCTGGAGAGGCCTGGGGTGAGGTTGATGCTGAAGCCCAGGGGGGGATGGTGTCCTCACTGAGCCCTCTCCCGGACTAGTGTACTGCCCAGCTCTGGATGGAGCAAACGGGTGGGAGCTGGGGTGGGCTGACTGTGGCAGCGCTGGAAAGTCCTCCACACCCCCCATGGGGTCTGGTGAGCTGGCCTCCTCCCTCCTCATGGCCGGATCAGATGCTGAGCGGAGAAGCTGCGGGTAGGCCTCGGAGCACTGCGTGTAGTGCTCCTGGTATCCCAAGATGGCGGCGGCCCGCAAGTACGGCTGTGAAGCCACAGCGGTGGAAGGGGACCAGGCAGGGGGTGTATGCTCATCCGACCAGCGGCGCCCGCTCCCGATCGTCTGCGGGACGGACATCTGGTCAATCGGGGTCCGGAGCGGCGCTGGGACAGAGTGAGAGAGCCGCGGGGGGGACCGCATGTCAGGCGCGTTCGTGTCCGGCGCCATCTTGGACTCCGTCCTGCGGCAGACCGGGCTGAGTGAAGAAGGCCCTGAGGTCCGTGGATGTCCCCGGAGGGGGCTGGGATGATCCCCTGGTCGTAGTGGACCTGGTCGTCCTGGAGCGACCCATGGATGGCGGGTGGAAAGTCCCCAAAATAGCCGGTATGCTGTGGGCAGAGAGAGAGCTCTTAGGCTAGGCTTGCATCCGAGTCGGCTTCCGGTCACGCCTCCCTTGGTTATATTTTTATGTTCTGTACTTATGCAAATTAAAACAATGATATTGAGTTGGAGTTTTGTGTTTAGACTTTTTTTTTTCAGAATACAGTACAGGTAGTTAAGAATGCTTGAAATATTAAATGTGTATTTTGTGTCACCGGCGCTCATCAATATTATAAATATTTTTATATAATAAAATGGTCTGCTGCAGTAGTGAAAATTGTGCAAAATATATTACTGCGCGGATCCTAATTTTAATCTTATAGATAATACAAATAATAAACCAACAGCATTCTTAAATCTAAAAATAAAAATAAATACACCAAAAAAAAAGTGACTAAGTGTTTCAGAAATATAAATTCAATATGAGTCCAATACTCCACAAAATCAAAAAACGTAAAAAGGGCCCGTAAAGTGAATGGATCAAAAGTGAATCTTCCACCAGTTGTCACTGCCACCCAAATGTAATAATCGCCTTTTAAAATCAATCAACGCGCTATTTCCCAAATGTGAAATGGATGTTTCCTCTCTTCTCCAGCCCGCTCACTGTTTCCCTCTTTCCATGAGGTGATGCTGTGATTTTCTTAAAACAAGGGGCTCAACATAGTGTAATATGCTCCAAAAATATTGTTTTATTAGTAAAAAAAACATTTAAAATACACTCACATGGTGTTGTGCCTGTTAGACGGGCACCAGTCTCTCTAGCACTACCGAGCGCCACCAACGCTCCACCGTATGTTGTTGTTCGTCGGCTGGCATTCGCTCCACGACTCGATCTCTATGCGGTTCAGCGGCAGGGGATTTGCGCGTCACATATTTCCGCCCAGAAGTTTAACCAGAAGCCTTATTGATTACTTGTGGCTCCTCGTTTAACAACCTAGTCACTGGAACGGAAACCGGTCATTAAGCAGGGAGAGCCTATATTGCTAGCTACAATACATGAACCAATCAAATCGTCACACACACAAATCATACATCCCATCAAGCAAATGGGAAAAGTTTGCTGCCCAGCTGTTTAGGGCCATTGCAGTGGTTCTCTGTTTTCTTTTTTTTTTTTTTTGGTTTCAACCCTTGTTCTTCAACACCAGAATCGCAAGAATAGTAAACTCGTTACTTATAGTATTGTATCCAGAATGTAGGCAGGAAATGTAACTGCTTCAGTGCATATCTGGAGCTGGTGGCAAAAACAATAATTTGCCAGGATTAGATATACAGCAGTGTACACCGATTAACCATAACATTAATGACTAATGTTGAGTGCATCCCCCTTTTGTTGCCAAAAACAACCCTGACCCATTGAGGCCTGGACTCCACTAGACCTCTGAAGGTATACTGTGGTATCTGGCACCAAGCTGTCCGTAGCAAATCGCTGCCTCCCTTGCTTGACTTCTTCCCATACTGCATCCTGGTGCCATCTCTTCCCAAAGGAACTCACACACACCTGGCCATTAACATGATGTAAAAAAAAAGAAGGTGATTCATCAGAGCAGGCCACTTTCTTCTTTTGCTCCTGTGTTCCTAATTGTAATGCTTATGTGCCCTTTGTAGGCACTTTTGTTGGTAGACATGAGTCAGCATGGGAACCCTGACTGGTGTGCGGCTACACTGCCCCATATGTGGAAAACTGTCACTTTTATATTGTTCACATGCTGCCCAATATATCTCACCCACTTTTAGGTACTATTGTCATGAGATAATCCTCGTTATTCACTTTACCTGCCAGTGGTCATAATGTTCTGGCTGGTGTATAGTGTATACAAGTACAGACTGTTCTACATAAAACAGAACCAACACCATGAAATCTCAATCGTATACATACAGTGTATAATAAAATACACACAGACACACACTATGCACCGACTGAACAATGAATTGCTGTTGTCGGTGGCATTGCCACAGCACAGCAAAGTCACTGAAGCAAGGAGAGACTGCCCTGGCAATTACCTGTTAACGATTAAAGAACCTATTCATCTGTCAATAGGCTTTTGTGAATATAAACAGACCTGGAATAATGCTTATCTATTCATGATGCGCTTAATACATCTAGTCATTAAGGCCCAGTTAGTGTTTACTTTTAGCACTTGTTTATTTGTAAACAGCTTTTGTCTTTGACTTTTTTGTTTTTATTGTGTTAAATCCATGAAAACGCACATTTTGGGGATTGTTTTTAAACCTAGTACACATGAGCTTTTGTCACACGGGGCATGCAGATCAGCTCACGATCAGCACTTTCGGCCAATGGCTGAGCGTACTGACCGGAGTGTTCTGGCGTTCTGCGTTTGTTTTTGTTTTCATCACATGCCCTCTGTTCTCAACTGCATAAGGGGCTTGGAGAGCTAGGGGTAATGAAACGGCAGTACACTGATCTATCCAGTGAATAGCTGTGCAGGGGGGAACATGTCGGCACAAGTCTGATGGGTGACACAGGTAGCACAGCCAAGCATACTGACCATGCTGGGATGAATATGCTCTCATGCCTTGTGTGGTCAGTTTGAAAAGGTTAAGCGGGGGACTGTCGGGGGACACCAGGTATTTCTCTCAAAGGCAGCAATACAAAGAATACAGGATACCTTTTAACACAAGTACATGGTACAACAGACACATCTCAGAAATATGAAAGGGGTAACATATATTCTTTAAGTGAAATCGTTTAGCACATTTTACTTCTGCCAATTAATTTCCCTAAAAAATGACATTTGGGGAAATATTACAGTAATGTGATTACTGAAAATGTTGTGTTTTACTTTGGTGATGTGATGTCGATAGACAAGAGATAATTACAATTGGTGCATGAATCTAGACAAGATGAAGGGAGCGGCATGGCATTCCCCCTTCTATAAATGGTATTGATCCCCTCAGGAAGGTGCTCTTGTACTATGTAAGAAACTTGTAGCTTTAGGTTTTTGGGGAGTCTAAAACTGCTCACACGACCGGTATTGCAGTGTCCATGGGTAAAATGAATCCAGACTGCTGAAAGTTAATAATCTGCTCACATTATGTAGTTTATATACATATAAGGCGGAGAAAAAATGTGCCACATTCCTCAACTTTCTTAAAGTAATATAAGACCTGTATTGCACAATGACTGCTACTGTAAAGAGGTTTTTAAAGACAGAATACATTGGTAACACCCAAAAACGATTTGCCACGTTTTATATAAATACTAGCTGAATACCCAGCGTTGCCCGGTCTTCCTATCTTAACCTTTTGGGGAGGAAAATCATAGTTATATAAATATAAATAAACAAATATATAATAAATAACACAATGTTTAATTTGAGAAATTTGACAGATAAAAATATGAATATTTACTATTTGATTAAAGAGTATTGTATTTCATAACTTTTATAACATTTTCCTTTTCAGTTTGTGAATGTTGAAACAGAGCAAAATATGGTACAATGAAGCAGATTAGTACCAACTCACAGACCTTTAAAAAGTGCAGTTAACATATTATTGCAATACTTGTTTGTATACTATATTCTTAGTTTCTCCCGCATTTGCTAAAATGAACAAATTATTTGGGGAACCCACCCTGGAGCACGCTACATAAAGTTGCCCATGTGAAAAACATGGTGATCTTAAATCAACTCCGCAGTACCAAATAAAATAATCCACAAACAAAAATGTTAATAAACTTGCAAGTCACAATTGAAATGTACTGTATCACATTTTTCAACATAAAATTGAAAAAGTTACTGAGGTAGCCCTCATAAAAAGGGCAGAAATTAGAAGGGGTGTGGCTTGTGGGAGGGGTGTGGAGAGAACATGGTTAGTGGCATGAGCATGGTTTGCAAGCCAGCCCACATACTGACCTGAAGATGCAGTGCAGAGCTTGTGGAGTAAGGTGTAGCTGAGCTGTGTTAAAAAAAAACTGTGGTTAAAGGACCTGTGATGACATTAGTAGGTGTGGCTAAGCTGTGATGAAGAGATAGGTGTGGCTAAGCTGTGATGAAGAGATTGTGGTAAAAAGACCTGTGATGACATCAGTAGGTGTGGCTAAACTGTGATGAAGAGATTGTGGTAAAAAGACCTGTGATGACATCAGTAGGTGTGGCTAAACTGTGATGAAGAGATTGTGGTTGAAGGACCTGTGATGACATCAGTAGCTGTGGCTGAGCTGTGATGAAGAGACCACAGTCCCATATACTTGCACGGGACTTGAAACAAAAACCGCCGTTTGGAAGTTATGAAGTAACATGTATTTCCCATAGAGTTGAATGGGACTTTAAAGAAAAACCCTGACCATGGCAAATGGGGGTGGGTAAGGGTTAAACCACCTATCCTATGTTTGTTGCTGACATATAAGTAACATGTGTGCCAAGTTTCATGTTAATATCTTTAGCCGTTTGGACGTGATGCTGGAACATACATACACACACACACACACACACACACGTTGAGTTTTATATATATATGGATATTTTTCTTACTCTCCCCTGGCTTGTCATGATTGTGGATAAATCCAGCTTTTCCACATCCGTACAGTATTGTATAAATAAACGGAACTGTTAAATATAGTCTTTGTTGGATTGCCTTTTTCTTATGGCAAACAAACGCATGAAAAGCATGTTAAATGTGACACAAAAATAGTAATTTTTTGCTCTGTCTTCTGATGATTTTGGTAGAATCAGATGACAGTCACTGACATTCACAACGATGTCCAGACCTAGAAGATGCACCTAGCTTATGGATATCAGGCACTAAGTAAAGGGAGACACTTGTCAGATAGTTCTGACTAGACCCTTCTAAAGCTGGCCATACCTTGATCAAAATTCATCCGATTCAGCAGGGAATGGCCTAATTTCGATAATTGTTTGGCCGTCCCTGCTTGAATGAGTTCCAGGAATGTGCTGTAAAAAAATTGCTCTCAGAAGCTGCTGTCAGTGATTTCTGACAGCAGCAGGTCTCCCTGTCAGAATATAATGTCCCAACAGGGGGTATTCCTCCATCCACACAAGTGAACCTGTTTATGTATTTTTTATTATTTTTTTGGGGTTCTGTGACCTGCAGATACAATAGGGTTTGGTAGTGTAACTGAATTAATCGCTGTACATCCTTGCAATGTGAGAATCATGCAGAGCTGCCTGAACAATATTTGCATGCTTCAGACCATGGTTTGACCTTGGTCACCAGTACATTGTATTATTCCCCGGGCCCAACATCCACATGGTTGGAAGTTCAGCTTCAGAATTGATTTTGTTTTTTACACAGTTTCCACGGCTGCTAACCATGGATTGCTAGAGAGCTTGTGACATGAAAGGAGAAGAAGTAAAATAATAAAGCTTAGAGTAGTCTCTTTGCATAGTTGCCATTAGTTGGGATTACATTAGGAATAGCAAGGACAACTTTAAAACTGAACTCCATGGATATATAAAACGCACAAATTAATGCAACTCTTTGGTCAGTAATACATATTTTATTTAATGCAAGAGAAGTAAATTTGACCTGGTACCAGTCTGTTGTAGTCTTCCTTATGGATAAGGTGTAGAGAAAGCAGAGATATGATATCACCATTGTTCTGCTTCTACTTTCACTGTCCAGTCAGAGTAGGGGTTGGAAAGAGGTGGAAGTGCAGCAGGGAAAGATTCATCCCCCTCTCCTGCTAGATAGGCCTGTTATGGGGCAATTCGTCCAGTCCTGGGATTTACAGACAAATACAAATCCATTGGCAGGTAAAACTGCTTCCATACATGCGTCTCATCTGTGTGTTTAGCAGTTTGCCTGGAATTCTGCTTTATTTGGATATATAAACATAGGCTGTATATGTATATAAATCGTACAATTACACAAGCTACTGGACCCTCTGAAGTTCTTATTCAGATAGTGTTTGTCAATATTTGCATTAACAATAGTTTAGTTATGGGTTGCTTAAACCATGCATTGCATTGTGGGAGGTGGTGTGCCTACTGGGGTTGGTGCTATTTTATACCTGTTGTATAGAGAGTTATACTTTGAAATAGTGATGGTGGTTAGAAATTGATGTGTAACCAGAACTGGTTGCCTGCAATGTCACAGATAAGGCTTGTTTATCCATACTTATTATTTATCACACGTCTTTACAGTGAGTAATAACTGGAACATAACAATCCCTAAACTAGGTTTTCCCTCATTATGGTGTTTAGACAGCTTTTAGGCAGTTTGTGCAACAGAATTTCACCCACACAGAAGTGGAATCACTGCGTGTCCTATAATCTTTAGCTTACAACTGAACGGCCAGCTGTTTTGTTAAAGGCACAGTTCTTTTTTCTATTGTTCCTGTGAATCCCACAGACTGCATATCTGAAATGACCTGAAAGCAAATTAAGTTTTATATTTTGTCTTAATTGTGTTCTGGTGGGTTTTGTTTTGTAATACAGATGCCATTTTGTTTCAGTGCAAATTTAGTTTTGTAGTTTGACATTTTATAAAGAATTGGTTTGCAGGTTGAGTGGCTTACTTTTATTAGATTGTCAAACAAGCAATTTGAGAGCTTGCGTATGGGCCCAGTCACATGGTGGGCAGAATGGTGCACATAGTGCTATGTATATCCTAAATTTCAGGTATTTCCGTAGCATTTTCAGGAGGCCTTATCCGCACGTTTGGTAAATAGAACTCTTAAGGTAGATTGTGGCACTCTGGGGTGCCAATTACATCCTTGCTTTGCTGCGACAGATTTCATTATGTTACAGAATTACTTTAACGTGTTTGCATGAAAAATTACAGTGGGGTACACCGTGATTAGAGTTGGCCCAGGGCTACATGAGCAGTTGACCTCTTTGCTACTAAAGCTGGCCCAGCAGTCTAGATCATGGGGCCTCCAAACTTTTCAAACAAAGGGACACTTTATTGTCCTTCAGACTTTAGGAGGGCCAGATTGTGGCCAGTAGGGACAGGAAATGGCACGGGCCCAGCATCGGTGAGAATAAATATGGCCTTAGGTTTGGTGGTCAGTAGGAGAAGGTGTTTCCCCCCATTAGTAGGAGAAATAGTATCCCATCATTGGAATCGGTGTAAGATACAGTGTCCCATTGTTTGTGTCAGTGAAAGGAATAGTGCCTCATATCAGTGGGAGGAATTGTGCCCCAAGGGCCAGATAAAGGCTAGCAAAGGGCCACATCTGGCCCTCGGGCCGCAGTTTGGAGACCCCTGGACTCTGAATGAAAGGGATCCATAGATTTCCCCCTTCCAATCTAAACATGTATTGTATTCTAACAGCTGGCACCTATGGTTGTTAGAATACCCAGACAGTGAATGCAGCTGATTGGTTGCAGTTACTGTTCAGCTAACTTTATCCCACCTAAATCTTCTATTTCTAAGTCAGATTGTCAAACCAAGTGAAGTTGGCAGGGCCACCTGCAGCTTGAACTTTGGCAAATCCACACAAAATTATTTTCCAGTTTAGTCCTCAACTCCAGGCAAAGCCCTAAATATGCAATTGAAACATACAAATGGGAGTCATTATACCTAAGTATTTGCATTTCTCCAATTCATTCTGGGTCATGTCCCTATCCCCAGACTATGATTGGTGGGCAACGAAGGAACACAAGCAGATAAATTAGCTCTGCATTTCATCTCCTATTAATACAGGGAGTGCAGAATTATTAGGCAAATTAGTATTTTGACCACATGTGGTCTGACATCAACACCCTATATCAGGTGTGCATAATTATTGGTCAACTTCCTTTCCTTTGGCAAAATGGGTCAAAAGAAGGACTTGACAGGCTCAGAAAAGTCAAAAATAGTGAGATATCTTGCAGAGGGATGCAGCACTCTTAAAATTGCAAAGCTTCTGAAGCGTGATCATCGAACAATCAAGCATTTCATTCAAAATAGTCAACAGGGTCGCAAGAAGCGTGTGGAAAAACCAAGGCGCAAAATAACTGCCCATGAACTGAGAAAAGTCAAGCGTGCAGCTGCCAAGATGCCACTTGCCACCAGTTTGGCCATATTTCAGAGCTGCAACATCACTGGAGTGCCCAAAAGCACAAGGTGTGCAATACTCAGAGACATGGCCAAGGTAAGAAAGGCTGAAAGACGACCACCACTGAACAAGACACACAAGCTGAAACGTCAAGACTGGGCCAAGAAATATCTCAAGAATGATTTTTCTAAGGTTTTATGGACTGATGAAATGAGAGTGAGTCTTGATGGGCCAGATGGATGGGCCCGTGGCTGGATTGGTAAAGGGCAGAGAGCTCCAGTCCGACTCAGACGCCAGCAAGGTGGAGGTGGAGTACTGGTTTGGGCTGGTATCATCAAAGATGAGCTTGTGGGGCCTTTTCGGGTTGAGGATGGAATCAAGCTCAACTCCCAGTCCTACTGCCAGTTTCTGGAAGACACCTTCTTCAAGCAGTGGTACAGGAAGAAGTCTGCATCCTTCAAGAAAAACATGATTTTCATGCAGGACAATGCTCCATCACACGCGTCCAAGTACTCCACAGCCTGGCTGGCAAGAAAGGGTATAAAAGAAGAAAAACTAATGACATGGCCTCCTTGTTCACCACCTGATCTGAACCCCATTGAGAACCTGTGGTCCATCATCAAATGTGAGATTTACAAGGAGGGAAAAGAGTACACCTCTCTGAACATTGTCTGGGAGGCTGTGGTTGCTGCTGCACGCAATGTTGATGGTGAACAGATCAAAACACTGACAGAATCCATGGATGGCAGGCTGCATGAGTGTCCTTGCAAAGAAAGGTGGCTATATTGGTCACTGATTTGTTTTTCTTTTGTTTTTGAATGTCAGAAATGTATATTTGTGAATGTTGAGATGTTATATTGGTTTCACTGGTAAAAATAAATAATTGAAATGGGTATATATTTGTTTTTTGTTAAGTTGCCTAATAATTATGCACAGTAATAGTCACCTGCACACACAGATATCCCCCTAAAATAGCTAAAACTAAAAACAAACTAAAAACTACTTCTAAAAATATTCAGCTCTGATATTAATGAGTTTTTTGGGTTCATTGAGAACATGGTTGTTGTTCAATAATAAAATGAATCCTCAAAAATACAACTTGCCTAAATGCCTAATAATTCTGCACTCCCTGTATGTCACTTGCCAGTGAATTTACAGGCTGGCTCCTGGTGCTTCCCCCTTTCAGCTAGACTCATTTCTACTGTGCAGGGGATTACAAAAAAATGATAAGACAAATTCAGATAGACGGGGTGCATTCAATTTTTTAATAAATACAGTGGTGTTTTTATACCAGCCTTGGGTTCAGCTTTAAAGCCCAATTCCAGCTTTGTTCATGCATACATTTTTAATACATAAAACTTTATAGATGTCTCCTAGCAGCAGAGTCCTGTTTGCTTCTTCTCTGGTGCAGGTGGTACCGCTGAGGTGATGTCAGAGTCCTTCTCTGTTTTATTGTACTGTGAGTGCAGGAAGTAGTGCCTCCATGTGGGCTAGTCTAAATGACGTTGGGGTGTCATTTTAACATATAAGAGGGCTTGCACTAAAATACTGTAGGGAAAACTGTGGAGAGGAGTTAAGTATTGCTGCGTGAGCTCGACTTTTTATTTATTTTTTTGTTTTTTTTTTTACTGACGCAAGAGCTACTTGCCGATTATTTTTTTGTTTTTTTGTTAAATGAGATTAAAATGGTTCTAAGGCACCTTGTCGCACTACTTTTTTGATCAGCAGGGGATCTGTCCGCTGAGCCCCTGCTGATCAAAGCAGAGTGGGCGGATGACTGGTCCATGTCTGCTCCGTTTATGCAGAGCAGACATGGACAGAGACCACGCCACTCTATGGGTGGCTGGTTGTAAATGGACTCCACTGCTCAGTTTACACCAAACTAACCTCCGATCCAATTCCCCTACACAGTGGAAAACTTATCTCCTTCCATCTGTGTTTAGCGGACCAGTTCGAAATTGGTGGTATGCTGAAGTAAACGGACACCGTTTTATTTTTTTATTTTACACCCGCTGGTTCATAGGGGCGAGTGGAATTATCCAATCAGGGCCACCTGAAAAACTGTCAAGTGGACCTGATCAGAATGGGCATGTGAAAGGGGCCTAAAGCCTAATTGTCTTTTACTTTAAAGAAACATGGCCCAAATCTTTTAGCCCTACTTCTCCTCTGGCTAATGTCCATTGTTGGCTGGCATGACAGAGCTGGTACAGGTTCTTCTGGCATCCTAGTATTAGTGTTCGGATCTATCCAGATGCCTGATTGGTAGCTGACCCAGCCTCTCGGGACGCAGCTGAGAGCCTGAGCCAGCCGCTCCCGGCCCTTCCACAGCCCAGCAGTCCAGTGAGCGCTGGAGGGGCAGAGCAGAAAAAGGTGGCCGACAGTCCTCACTCTGTGCTCAGAGCAGACCTAAGAACTGTGATCAGAGAGCTTTGTGAGTTATCGGTGTCGACAGCGGAGGACAACAGAGTACTATATTAATCCAGTGCTGTACCCTGTCTCTCTCTTCTCACAGGCCGATTGTGCAGCAGTGGGAGCCATTGGCTTTTGCTGCTGTCATTCCAATTCAGAGAGTGGGGGTGGGGCCAAGCCATGCTGTGTGTATCTATGAACCCGCACAGCCTATCTTGGGAGCAAGCTAGCATGTCTGCACCCATATCAAAGGGCGGGGTCGTTGGCGGGGGACATAAAAAAGACAAGGTTTTGGGGGCCTCTCTGTGAAATATCAGAGCTTGCACAGAGCAGCTTTTTATAATAATGTTATTTTAATTTAAAAAAATGTAATTGAGAAACACATTAGCATGAAAGTGGGCTTTAACTACTGGTTCCTCCTTCTTTTTTTTTAACAGTACATCGCTTTCCGTGTTCTACAAATGAGGGTTATGCCATTAAATAGTTAAATAGCCCTAGCCATAGAAGAATAAATAAATTGCATATATTCAGCAGCATTATATAGAAGGAAAGATGCATACTTTGCGGCAAACAAGGCTGTCCAATGCAAGAATAGTGTATGCAATATCATTGGTTGCCCAGAATTGCAGTGCAAAATATACACAAAACCAAAGGATTAGTAATACATAAACGCCTTGTCAGTGACTGGTTTGATCCATTTCTCTCAGACTTGTGGATTCCTCCTGCCCATTCCTGGCATTCACAGAGCCAAGTTTCTCCAGAAAACAGCGACCAGCAACTCCAAAACAGGAACTCCTGAAGTTTGTTCTCTTCTACTTAGACAGACTTGAAAGAAATTGTTACCCAATTTACCTTGACTCCTTGGATTAATATCCTGGTTACACAATGTTTGTTTTTATTTTGGTTATGGGTTGTCTTTTTGTTGTAGAACAAAAAATAAATAAAATGAAAAAAACAGAAGTGTTCTAAGAATAAAGAATCATTAAAAGCACACACAGAGAACAAAACAGAAGTCGTTGGGAATAAGTCGAAACTTTTTGTCATGTGAATTTTAATGCCATCCTTGTGCCAAAGAGGATTTACTAATGTGAAGTTGCAACATTTTTCACCTGCATGTGACACCGTGCACTCTGAACTGGAGAAAAAGTAAGCAGTCAGCGGCTTTTTATTGCTTCCATTTAGAGCTCATGTTCTCCGTGAAAGGAAACCTGTACCGAGTTTAAACAAAGGGACTGCTTTTGCTATACTATTTTGAAAATGCTAGTTGTCTGGTTCTTGTGCTGATAAAGAATTTTTAGGTCTGGAGTGACTGACACAAAACATACATGCATGTCAGGAACGCTGACATTTCTGATTCTGTGCTTGTTACAGGTCAGTAACTTGGAAAGCATTGAGGCCAGAAATTGCCAGGCTGCTAGCATTTTCAGAGGCATCAGTTCTTGAAGGATTGGAACAACCCAACGTGACTTAGGGCGACTAGAGGGCGATCAGTGGGGTTTTTCTGCATCCTCAAGGAATTCTAACTACTTTAGATTACTCAGGGGCATAAAAGGAGACCTTTTACAATTAATATACAAAATCGATCAAAACTCTGGATACACATTATTATACAGGATTTATATAGCACCAACAGTTTTGTATAAGATGAGAGAAAAAGTTAACCGCTCAGAGGTCCCAAGGAGCTAAAGCTGAAAGGTAGGATCCAACCCCTGGGTGCAGGCACTGCAATAGTATGCAAAATTGTATGGAGAAAAACCAGGAAGGCCGCACTCCAACAAAATGTTCCTTTATGATAAAACAGATCACAACATCAACATGTCACCTCAAAAAACAGAAAAGAGCTGACGCGTTTCACACCAAAATACAGTGCTTATTCATGCCCAGAGGCGTTTTTACAATTCAGCACTGCGTCGCTTTAACAGACAATTGCGCTGGTCGTGCGATGTGGCTCCCAAACAAAATTAGCGTCCTTTTCTTCCCACAAATAGAGCTTTATTTTGATGGTATTTGATCCCCTTTGCAATTTTTTTTTTTGCGCTATATACAAAAATAGAGCGACATTTTTTAAAAAAAAAAGCAATTTTACTTTTTGTTATAAGAAAAATCGAATAAACTAAATTTTGGTCAAACATTTAGGCCAAAATGTATTCAGCCACATGTCTTTAGTAAAAAAAAAAAAAAAAAATAGCTACCTAGCGGCAAAAGTGACACTAATACAGCGATCAGAATGAATAAGCACTGTATTTTGGTGTGAAACACGTCAGATCTTTGCTGTCTTTTGCTGTGACATGTTGATGTTGTGATCTGTTTTATTATAAAGGAACATTTTTTGGAGTGCGGCCGTCCTGGTTTTTCTCCATACAATTTAACAGTTTTGTATATTGGAGCTGCACGATTCTGGCTAAAATGAGAATCACAATTTATTTGCTTAGGCTAAAGGTAACAATTCCCGCGGTGTAACATCATCTTTCGCATTATACAAAAAAATTGGGCTAACTTTACTGTTTAGTTTTTTTAAATTCATTAAACTGTTTCTTTTTATTTTTAATTGTGTTTGAAAAAACTCTGTGTAAATATGGTGTGACATAAAATATTGCAACAACCACCTTTTTATTCTCTAGGGTCCCTGCTAAAAAAAAACACCAAAAAAAAACATATATATATTACGTTTGGGTGTTCTAACTAATTTTCTAGCAGAAAATGATTTTTACTTGTAAGCAACAAATGTCAGAAAAGGTTTGGTCTTTAAATGGTTAAACTTCCTTCATCTACACACCGGAGTTCTTTCCTTTTGATAAAAGAACGAAAAGATACTTCGTTTTTACATATTCGCATTTTGTAATAAAACTGGGCAGACTGCCTGAATTTAGTTTTTCTAGCTGTAAGAATGGTCCCCACTAGGGTCTGTTTTTGCAGACTGAGGAAAATCCTATTTTTTCCATCAGTCTGTGGATCGGATCAGATGAACATGGACAGACGGTCCGTGTTAATCCGATCCCCCCCATAGAGGAGAGCGGAGATCTGACAGGGCAGTCCCTGCACAATGTGCAGGGACTGTCCTGTCATCTGCCAACTCAGCGGGAATCAACGGAGCGATCCCTGCTGAGCAAGCGGATGATAAAGGTACAGATCCTCATGGAATCCATACATGTGAAAGGGCCCTTAGAAAGATTGTGACATGCTATTTTGACGATCAGGAAGGGAAAAAGATTGTGATTTAGATTCTTAATGATTAACCACTTCATTACCCAGCCATAGTAATATGACGTCCACAGATGGGATCTCCCATCCTGGGTGGGTGTCATATGACGGCCTTGAATTTGTAGGGGGATAGCTGAATGATGCCTGCAGCTAGAGGCATCATTCAGATATCATTCTTTCATGCCGGCGATTGTGCGCACGATAAGAATGATCATAGTGGCAGTTCCACCACTTGATCGTTCTTATAGGCGATGGGAGCGGACACCCCCCTCCCACCGCCATACGTTCTTCGGGCTCTCCCGTGCCATCAGGGGGCCAGAGAAAGCTTTGAACGGCTCTGGATGACTGTGGAGGCCCGGGAGCAACGTTATGATGTCGCGCCTGGGTTCCCGGAAGTAAACAAAGCCGCAATTGCGGCTCGTAAGCATGAGATCGGTGATTTATTTTTCCTGATCTCATGCTTTCCAGCCTGGAGGAGAGATGTGGGGTCTTATTGACCCCACATCTCTCCATAAAGAGTACCTGTCACAAACCATTCCTATTACAAGGGATGTTTACATTCCTTGTAATAGGAATAAGTGATAAATTTTTTTTTTTTTAAAAGTATAAAAAAAAAATTAAAGTAAAAAATAAAATAAAAATGAAAACACCCCTGTCCCCGGTAGCTCGCGCTCAGAAGCGAAGGTACACACAAGTCCCGCCCACATATATAAACGCCGTTCAAACCACATATGTGAGGCATTGCCGTGTGCATTAGAGCGTGTGCAACATTTCTAGCACTAGACCTTTCTCTGTAACTCTCTAAACTGGTAATCTGTAAAAAAATTCAAAGCGTTGCCTATGGAGATTTTTAAGTACCGAAGCTTGGCACCATTCCATGAGTGTGTGCAATTTTAAAGCGTGACATGGTACCCTCCTAATTAACACCCCCCCCTCCCACACTAACAGGCTGAACCCCTCCACCCCTTCAACCTCTGCAGCAATTCTGGCAGCACTCAAATGTCTATTTCCCAAAGACAACCTCTGGATATGATGCTAAGCACGTGCTCTCAACTTCTTTGGTCGACCATGGTGAGGCCTGTTCTGAGTGAAACCTGTCCTGTTAAACCGCTGTATGGTCTTGGACACACATGTTGCAGCTCCGTTTCAGGGTCTTGGCAATCTTCTTATAGCCTAGGCCATCTTTTATGTAGAGCAACAACTCTTTTTTCAGATCCTCAGAGTTCTTTGCCATGAGGTGCCATGTTGAACTTCCAGTGACCAGTAAGAGAGTGAGAGCGATAACACCAAATTGAACACACCTGCTCCCCATTCACACCTGAGACTTTGTAACACTAACGAGTCACATGACACTGGGAGGGAAAATGGCTAATCGGGCCCAATTTGGACGTTTTCACTTAGGGGTGTACTCGCTTTTGTTACCAGTGGTTTAGACATTAATGAATGTGTGAGTTATTTTGAGGGGAGAGCAAATTTATACAAGCTGTACTACTTTACATTATAGCAAAGTGCAGCGTTTTTTTACATGAAAGATATAATACAGTATTTAAAAAATGTGAGGGTTGTACTCACTCTTGTGGGATACTGTATATATGTTTGCCATGTGATTTGTTTTTTAGCTCCAATTTATGTGGTCAATCTGTAGCACCCTGTATGGCCACCATGGGTTTAGCCCATGGCAAGTCGAAGAGGGAATGTGCTGCCGATGCCTCCACAGCTGGTTTATCAGGGTGGGGCAGTGTTTTCTAAACTGATCTGTTTTCTCCAAGAAGCATTGACCAGAGATTAATATGTGTATACATCTAAAAAAAATAGCCTAACTGAGCCTTTAGCGTCCTACTTCTGTGCACCAACGAACAGTTTCTACTACTACTGTTAGCTTGAGGCTTTATTTCATGGGTCTTCAAACTACGGCCCTCCAGTTGTTCAGGAAATACAATTCCCATCATGCCTAGTCATGTCTGTGAATGTCAGAGTTTTACAATGCCTCATGGGATGTGTAGTTCCACAACAGCTGGAGGGCCGTAGTTTGAGGATCCCTGCTTTATTTTATGTTCCCAGTGCATTATAGACGCATGGAGTCTGATTATTATGGGTGATGAGAACTGTTCATCCTTTTATGCACTCTCTGTGACCCACTTAGTAGTTATCCATTTTTTTGCCTTGGCTGTCAGCCTGCTTTGCAAATAGGATATAAATTGGTAAAGGATATGAGTTAAAAGTGAACCTAGTGGTGGCTGTGCATGGGAAGGTGACGAGAGGTGAGAGCTGAGGAAATCCTGAGTCAAAATAGGGAAGTGGGTGTGTCTTCTTTTAGAACAACATGCGTCTATGGCCACCAACAAAGTCAAGTTCGCGGACTACTATTTACATAGCTTAATAAATGACTGTAAGGCACTTGGCGACTGCAGTGTTAAAGATTTTTGATTTGCAGTCAGAAAGGGTAAACTGTGATTTGATATATTTTACACAACCCTGCAGCGATTAAATGCATCCCTCACTGTTTAGACTACTATGTGTTAGTTTAACGCTTCGCTGACAAGTGCTTGAGTCTACATTACTCAGAAAAATCCCTGCCAGCTTTAACAGAGCTCAGACTTTGCTGGACAGCATGAGAATGAAGACATATTTGAAGAATTGAAATTCTTTCAGGGAAGAAAGGAATGAAGAAGTGACTGTGTTCTGTTACGAGTTTTCCCTTTTCCTAAAATAGGGCTTGTCACAGGAAAATATTTTGCATAGGATCACATTGCATCTGTCCATCCTTTTCAACTGAACCTAAATTCAAGAACAAAAGATTTGCCATATTATCTAGAAATGCACTACCCTAAAATATTTATATTTTTGTAAAATCTCTAAGGGATTGTGCCTCTTAGTTTAGTAAAGGCATTACTCAACTGTTCTCCTTGCTGGGGATAGAGCTGTACCCAAGGATCTCATTGTTTCTGCTTTTTAATTCTGTGGATCTGTGCTTTCTGCACCTCTCCTGCTGCCTGTTTAGGATTCTCTTACCAGTCATTCGGAAGGCAAAGCCTTGACCAAGATGGCTTCCTCCACACAGACTGTGGCGAACAAGATGAATGGGTATGGGCTGCTGGATTTCTTGTTAATGAAGTTTCATGAAATCCAGTTTATAGCGCTCACTGGCGCTGGTGCTTGACCTGGGTATTAAGCATTTTATTTGCTCTTTTTGACTGCAGTCCTACCGGTTGCCTTTAGATGAGGTCTAGCACAAGCAGGATTTCAATCTGTATTGCAAACTACCGCAGGCCAAACTCCCATGTACATGTATGAAACCGTGCTAAAAAAGACAAATTTCACAAAAGATTGTGTAATACAACTGTTTACAATACAATGGTAATGTAAGTTAAAGCAGAGGTCCAAAAACAAATTCAAAACCAGCAGCTACACAGTTGCTGACTTTTTATAATAGGACACTTACCTGTCCTTGAGTCCAGCACCGCAGCTGATGTTTCCATCAGCTGTTGGTTGCTGCTGCCGCCATTGCAGTAAGGGTACCCGGCAGTGTAGCCTTTCGGCTTCACGCCGTAAAAGCCTACTGCACATGCGCGAGGCCCGATCCCGTCTCCTACTGGCCTGGCAAGAGGGGAAGGAGGAAGAGGGAGCCCCAACTGTGAGGTCAATAGCCATGACTGAGGCTCCCGGAATTGGGAAAGCCTACCTGTCAGAGATTGGTATCCTGTCCCCCCTCCCCCGAAAAGGTGCCAATTGTGGCACCAGGGGGAAGAATCGGATGAGTGGAAGTTTCACTTTTGGGTTGAACTCTGCTTTAAAGTCTTTAGACAACTTTGTGTCCCATATCCCAGAAGACTCATAGGTGTTCTCACTGCAGGGTGGATTTGATTTAAATCAAGTCCATTTAGCCAACCAGCTTCTAAATTCAGCTTGTTCAATGAAACGTTGACCATCAAACCTGGAAGTTGGTTTCTATGCAGAGCTACAGCAGAATTTGCATTCTCCAGTTTTGGTAAAGCAACCCCTGTGCAGCAAGATGAGCAGGTTAGCAATACACGCAGGTAGTACAGAATGGAATCAATAGGAAAGTCACCTGTGCAGGGTCCAGCTGATGGTCCGGTACAAGCCATCTAATATGCAATTTTCTTTAGAAATGCTATATTCTGTGTTTAAGACGAATCCCTCTCTGCTAAAAACTGGCACATTGTCACCCCCCCCCCCCCCCATTTTCAGTTGGTCATAATGGATAAACAACTTGATAGCCAAAGGGAATATATAGCATTTTTAATGCATTTTATTAAATGAAGGACTACATTTTAAACATATTTCTTTTTTTTTAATCAGGTGAAATAGGCAAACGTTAAGGACTTACAGCCTGCAAGTGGAGAGCTCTAAGCAGTTAAAGGATCTTCTTGAAATCACCATAAATAGCCATTAATGACTCAAATGAGATTTATCCCTGTCCTTAGAAGAGATGGGTCATTATGTAGCATCATTATTTCTGCTGTTGTCTTAAAGCAGATCTCCAGGCTTGGAGCTTTTTGTAATTCCTGTTGTAAAAAAACAAAACACAAAGTCACTACTTCTGCTGCGGTGTATGCGACAACAGGATCACTGCTCTGTACTTTTTAAGATGGCTGCCTATTGTGTCTATGGCCGGGGGGGGGGGGGGGGGGGGATGTTTGGATAAATACCAGAACCGCTGTCTTTGTAAGCTGCAGCTCATATCCACAGTAGGCCAAAATACAGCAAAGGCTATACTATCCACCATGAGAAAAGGTAGCATACATCTCTGCGTCTGGAGTATTGCTATAACCACTTCACCTACACCAGTTTCTTTCCAAGTCATATGGAAGTTTTTCAATCACTTTTGAGGCTTATAGCCCAACACCTGGCTGGTTAGACATTTTCCCTTCTACAGGTTGCATGTTTTGAGTTACAGAGGAGGTCTAGGGCTAGAATTATTGCTCTCTCTCTACCAATCGTGGCGATACCTCACATGTGTGGTTTGAATACCGTTTACATATGCGAGCGGTGCTCACGTATGCGTTCGGTTTTGCACATGGGCTTGGCGGGACGGGACGCGTTTTCGGGCTCCTAACTTTTTTAGCTGGCTCCTAGATTCCAAGCAAATTTGTCAAACCCTGTCTTAATGGATAGAATGCATTAAAAAAGGGGTTGTAAACCCTCAAGGTTTTTCACCTTTAACCACTTCAATACCCAGCCATAGACAATTGACGGCCTGGGATGGGATTTACCATCCTAAGTGGCCGTCAATTGACGGCCTGGGTATTGCAGGCGAATATCTGGACGATGCCTGCAGCCAGAGGCATCATCCAGATATCCATCTCTTCAGCCGGCGATTCTGCACAAAGTAAGAACGATCATAGCGGCGGTTCCGCCGCTTGATCGTTCTTACAGGCCGCGGGAGGGGACATCCCCCCCCTCCCGCCGCCATCCGGTGCTTCTCCGGGCTTACCTGTACCTTCGGGGCCCGGAGAACGAATCGTCGGCGGCGGCAGGAAGCATAGAGATGACTGGTGACCAGATGGTCACCAGTCATCTCTATGACCGTCGGAGGACCCGGGCGCGATTGATGACGTCAGCCCGGGTCCCCGTATGTAAACAAAGCCGCGAGCGGCTGTAAGTCACCATTCATGAGATCGGTGAATTTTTTTTCACCGATCTCATGGTTTCCAGCCTGGAGGTGAGATGTGAGGTCTTATTGACCCCACATCTCTCCATAAAGAGGACCTGTCACACACATTTCCTATTACAAGGGATGTTTACATTCCTTGTAATAGGTAAAAGTGGAAAAAAAAAAAAAATATGAAAAAAAGTGTAAAAATAAATAAAATATAAGTAAAAAAAAAATAATAAAAGATAAAAAAAAAAAGGAAAACCCCCTGTCCCCGATAGCTCGCGTGCAGAAGCGAACGCACACGCAAGTCCCGCCGACATATGTAAACGCCGTTTAAACCACACATGTGAGGTATCGCCGCGTGCGTTAGAGTGCCAGCAACTAATCTAGCACAGATTCCTCTGTAAATCTAAACTGTAACCTGTAAAAAATAAATAAAGCGCTGCCTATGGAGATTTTTAAGTACCGAAGTTTGGCGCCATTCCATGAGTGTGCGCATAATTAAAGCGTGACATGTTGGGTCTCTATTTACTCGGGTAACATAATCTTTCACATGATACAAAAAAATTGAGCTAACTTTAGTGTTTTGTTATTTTTTTAATTCATAAAACAATTTTTTTTACAAAAAAAAGCGTTTGAAAAATAATTGCGTAAATACCGTGCAAGATAAAACTTTGGAATGACCGTCATTTTATTCCCTAGGGTGTCTGCTAAAAAAAACATATATAATGTTTGGGGGTACTGTGTAATTTTCTAGCAAAAGAATGATGATTATTACATGTAGGAGAGAAGTGTCAGAATAGGCCCGGTATGGAGGTGGTATAAAAGCCTAGTATTGAAGCGGTTAATACATACTATGCATTATGGTGAAAAACCTTCTGTAGTGCAGCTGCCCCCCAATACCCACCTTTTACTTACCTGAACCTGACCTTTCCAGCGACGAGAAGGAGCCCAGCAGATCCAGCCGCTGTCTCGGATCCTCATTGGACAGATTGATGGCAACAGAAGCCATTGTTTTCCGGTGCTGTCAATCAAATCCAGTGACACGGGGGGAGGGACTGGGTACCGCTGTCTGTCAATGGCTGCAGCAGCAGGACTCGGGAGCGCACCGGCGGTACCTGCGGCGGTCCCCGTGGCTGTGGGAGTGATCAGTGACGAGGGGGCGGATGTTCGTTTTTGTCCGCCCCCTCCGGATCGCTCCCAGCCAATGCGCATCCTCCAAACACAGGAAGGGGGAAGTGATGTAATCTCTCCTCTCGGCGGTATTTTGCAACCGCCGCTGAGGAGAGAATACATCACACAGTAAGTCTGCACAACACTACACTGACACCCTTACACATAGGCACATTAACCACTTGCGATCACCCCCTGTCAGTGTCACTGAATGCAGCGATCATATATGTACTGATCACTGCATTTAGTGTCAGTGTGATAGGCAGTTAGGTTCAGGGTAGCCCCGTACCCCCCTAATAAAGTTTTAACCCCTTGATCACCGCCCTAGTTAACCCTTTCACTCCCTATTGCCAGTGTCACTAAGCGATCATTTTTCTGATCGCTGTATTAGTGTCACTTTTGCCGCTAGGTAGCTATTTTTTTTTTTTTTTATTGCGATTTTTTTTTTTTTTTTTACTAAAAGACACGTGGCTGAATACATTTTGGCCTAAATGTTTGACTAAAATTTAGTTTATTCGATTTTTCTTATAACAAAAAGTAAAAAATGTTGCTTTTTTTTCTCTCAAAAATTTCGCTCTATTTTTGTATATAGCGCACAATAATAATTGCGGAGGCGATCAAATACCATCAAAAGAAAGCTCTATTTGTGGGAAGAAAAGGACGCAAATTTTGTTTGGGAGCCACGTCGCACGACCACGCAATTGTCTGTTAAAGCGACAGTGCCGAATTGTAAAAACGCCTCTGGCCATGAATAAGCACTGTATTTTGGTGTAAAACGCGTCAGCTCTTTTCTGTTTTTTGCGGTGACATGTTGATGTTGTAATCTGTTTTATTATAAAGGAACATTTTTTGGAGTGTGGCCGTCCTGGTTTTTCTCCATGCAATTTTGCCTCTGGGCATTTAGCAGTATATTGGTCCAGGTCCTTAAGTGGTTAAGATAAAAAAAATACCTTCTGCCTTTAAAATGACTTTAAACACTTTCAAATTGTATCCAATCAGGCAGGCCCTTGCACTACATAGTCGATGGTAAATCTAAAGAAAATTGAACAGGGAGATTGTATAAAGTATGGCCAGCTTAAGGGAGCTCCAGCCGCGGAAATTTTTTTTTTAAAGTTAGCAGCTACTAACAGTGTAGCTGCTGACTTTAAATAAGGACACTTACCTGTCCTACTTGCCCGCACTGACGGCCCCCCCCGATGCCTGTCCCACGATCGCTCCGGGTCCCGCGCCGCCATTCACACTATGGGAATCTCACGCTGGCTTGTGAATGGGCGCGCTGCTCTCTGAGAACACACACAGTTCCCAGGAAGCAGCGCGCCCCATTCACAAGGAGAAGAAGAAGAAAACACACCGCGGTTCAGGAAGAGGCAGATTACGGACTTCCGCATAGCAACAGCTATTTCGGGTGAGTATTTTTTTTTTTTTTTTTTTCAGGTTATTTATTTTTATTTTTTTTCAAACAACATTGTAAAATGTTGTTATCCTGGGTGGAGCTCCGCTTTAAGGTTCATATTACCATGTCCACGTTTGCAATAACACCTTGTGGTAGACTGGAGAAGTTTTAGAAGCTGTCCCTTTTTTTTTATTAGCCATCTATGTCCCCCACTTGGTAAATGTTTGTCATTGTCCTGTATTTCTCATATGTCACACAAACACGAAATCCAGCCCATTTAATTGACAGATGGTTGTTAGTCAGTCTTGCTACCAGGCTAGCAGTCAAACTGTATCCTCCAAGCTTTATGCATTTGTAGTTATATTCACGCATTTGATGTCTGTGGTTATCTTCAGAAGTGATAGGCTGAGCTGCTGAGCCTGACCTTTTTGTATTCTGTAAAATTAGTACAGCCAGGCAATTTACAAAGAGTGCCTTGTGTGTGTATACCTTGACCAGTATATAGCCGAAACAAAAACATACTGTTTACACGCACGCACATCCAAACCTACTATATTGTGTACACACACCCGGATTAGTCTATAGAGTGTTGGCAGAATGCAGTAGAGCAGGTTTGAACATGGCTGCATCTCAGGAAGGTCATTTATTGCTTAGAGGAGTAAGGGAGGGTAAGTACACAGATGTTGTTCTGCCCATTGTATCTGCAATTGAAGCAATGACTGGATCCCCTGTAAAAACTGCTTTTTCTAAAGCTGGACTTTACACAAACATGAGCTCAGACATAATCCTCTGCTGAATTACTTAGAAGCTCAAGTACAGTTAAACCTTTTTTTAATGGTTACAGTCAAAATCAGCCCGACAGCCAGGAGCCCCATGATGTGCATGTATCTCTAATAAACGGATACAATCTTATGGGTGTCTTTTATTGTGCAACATATCAGGGCCGTTTTATAAGACTGGGGAGAAAATTGTGGCAGCCAAATGGATACCAGCACATAGTCCAATGGAGGTGAATAAATGATTGGCTTCTTCTGTAAGATGTTGCAGTCGCATGTAAACTGCTAGAAGCAGGAGGTATAGGGTTCTTGCGTTCTGTAATAATATGAAGGTCAGCAGGAGGAACCACTAAGTGCTGCAGGAGACCAGCAAATAAACACGCCTAACAGTTGTCAGTTTCTGTGGATCAGAGCGGTGCCAACAACAGTTTGGTTACAACTTCCATATTTAGGATGTGGTAAACATTCTTATATTGATTACCAGTAGTGGTAGTAACATTTTTATATAGACAATATGATTTTTATTTTTTTACAACATATATTATTAAATTGGTAGCATGTTTTATCTTTGAATAAGAGTTGGCAACAACATTGGGCATTATTAAAGGTTGTTCCAGGTCTGATATTTGATGGCTGGCAATGCAATAAACAGTGCTTTTAGGAGAATGCTGACATCTTGAGATACAGAGTGGAATTGCACCCAAAGCATGTTAACCTCATGTTACAATTGATTTATGTAGTGTTTCCTCCCATGGCACACTCTACAATCTGATAACAAGCACCACGAACATAGATAATACAAATAAATAACATTATTCTTAACAGGTGTAAGAAAATATATATACTTTGTTTTGTTTGTATGTATATATATATATATATTCAGTGCTTTACCTGATCAACTTTGCAGTCTCTGCAACTATTAGGCCTGGTACACAATTACTGGCTGTATTTCTACAGTGTCACTGTCTGTTGATGTGATGGAGATCCCTGCATCAACATTGTGGGGATCCACCATGCCAGCCTGCTGGTTGAACAAACAAAGCTGTACATGTATCCCTAGCTTTGCAACTGACAAATAAGTCTATAATAGCACTTTAAAATGCTAGGTTGAAGATAACCCTTATGGAGCCCAACAATCTTCAAATCGATGGGTATGACAGAGGCAGAGCCTACAGTGTTAGGGGTGGGAGTTGATGGTTGAGTTCCTGCACCTATTCTCTGAGAAAAAAAAGCTGTCAATGGGTAATGTACAGAAAACGGTATACATCATGTGACTAATAAAGCCTGAATGTCAGAATTCTGAAGATTTGGTGAAATAGGAGGTCGAAGCGTTAAACATGGTAATGTGATAAAATAAATACATTAATATATATATATATTTTTTTGTGTACCAAGATTATCTTAAAATGAAATATTATGGAAAAGGAGACCATTTTTGCAGGATTGTGCTTCGTACAGGGTGTAGGGGTGCGCTACCACCTGACCTCTCCATGACAAGGTCCCTATGGCCCTAGCACCTGATTGGTCAGTCTGCCCCTGAGCCACACAGCCCTGGTGGGGGAGGTGGAGTCACCAACATTAGTGCTTGATCACAGGCAAATTTGGCAGCCACAAGGCGACCGCCTAATTTGCCTAGTTAAAGAGCCGCCTCTGGCAGAGAGAAGTGAGCAGCGGCGGCTGTAAGCCCCACTGGTGCCCGTGCCAGCAAAGACAATTGGCAGGGGCACTTGGCTCCGGGACATTGTTTTGATTTGCCAGGACGATGGGACTTGGATCAAATCCCGGGACGGTCCCAGCCAATCCGGGACGGTTGGGAGGTATGGCATATTTTTGTCTCTGTAGGGCAGTAGATAAAATGTGTCTTTTCTGAGACCATGAGCTAGCAGGTTCATCTCACAATATGTTGGCTGCTTCCCTTTTCATCCCTTCCCTTTTGAGACAAATGTGTAGTTCTGTAGTAAGAGGGTTGAGCGTTCTTTTTTTTACAAATAATGTCTTTTTATGTTTGTGCTACCTGTGTCCCATTGAGGAGATTTCCCATCACTTCCTGTTCTGTGGGGGAGCTTCAAAATTCGCACTGACCAATGTAACAAAGATGTGTCATCACACAGCCTTTTATAACCGTTATATGCCCCAAATTGGTGCCATGTATCATAGCATTGACATGTCTATGCGACTTGTGTTTGCCTTTGTTTCATATTGTAAATGTCTTGTGATTTGCTTATTACCTTTCATCAGTCCAGTAACTGTTGATATATATATTTGTCTAGGAAAACGCACTGCTGGTTCGGGAAGTTGAAGTAGACAAAGTATCCAGTCTGGAAAGGAAACAGGTAGAAGCAATAAAGAAGCTCTGGGAAGACCCTGGTATCCAGGAATGTTATGACAGGAGGAGAGAGTACCAGCTGTCTGACTCTGCTAAATAGTGAGTATAATACTGGGCACACCTACACCCATGTACAGGAAAACCTCAATATATTTCTTTGAGCCTCCGTGCAGGTTCACCAAGTCTGCCATTAGTGTATGAGACTTGTGAAATGTATGAGTAAATTGAGTTGCAGCACAAGCTCCGCTTTATTTGAGAAGGAGAGCAAAACACAATAAATATACCCATCTTGATTTTGACATTCTGTGTCAACCATAATACAGATTGAACCTTCTGAAACCACTGGAGCTTGAGTAACAAATTGGTACAAATCTAGGTGTCTTGTGGCTGTAACACCCAGCCACAGGTGCTACAGTATAAGTTCCAAAGGAGCCAGTCTCCTTCCAGAAATCCTCCAGCATCATGGAACAGGCTGTACACTGTTCATTTCTAAGTTGGATACACTTTGTTTTCAGTCGCTGACATGTCCCTCTGAACTCTGCTTTGCTTTTCCCTTGACCTGATTTGCCTTTCCTTGGGCCTAGTCTTTAGGCACCCACTATAAACCATCATTACGCTTTATTCCTTATTCATTTTCATAACCTGGAATTTATCTCCTTTGACAAAAAAATAATTGTGACCTTTCTGTATTTCAGCTACCTTAGTGACATAGATCGCATTTCTGTTCCTGCTTATATACCCACCCAACAAGATGTGCTTCGAGTCAGAGTGCCCACTACTGGAATCATTGAGTATCCCTTTGATTTAGAAAATATTATTTTCAGGTAAGTTGTTTTCAATATAAGAGCGACGTATTTTCTGAGGAAACTTGCTCCTCTAGCTTTGCCACTGGAATTAAAAGATCAGGTTGTGTAAAGCCGAGATGAAGTATTGGACAGGTTCATCTTCCAAGGGTTTCAAAGTTCATCATGCATAATACACTGCTCAAAAACAAAGGAACGCACACTTTTTTTTTTTTTTATCGGAGTATAGCATCAAGTCAAACTCCTGGGATGATATTCTGGTCTGTTAAGTAGCAGAGGGGGTTGTTAATCAGTTTCAGCTGCAGGTGCACTAGATTGGCAACAATGAGAACCTCCAAAACAGGAATGGTTTTACAGGTGGAGGCCAGCAACAATTTTTTCCCCTAGTCCTCTTTTCTGACAGTGTTTCACTAGTTTTGCATTTGGCTAGGGTCCGTATCACTACTGGTAGCACTAGGCGATACCTGAACCTTAAAGAGTTTGCACAGGCAGTCCAACTCCTCCAGGATGGCACATCAATGCATGCCATTGCGAGAAGTTTTGCTGTGTCTCCCAGCACAGCCTCGAGAGCATGGAGGGGAGGTTCCAGGAGACGGTTACTCTAGGAAAGCTGGACAGGACCATAGAAGGTTCTTTACCCATTAGCAGGACCGGTATCTGCTTCTTTGTGCAAGGAGGAAACAGGATGAGCACTGCCAGAGCCCTACAAAATGACCTCCAGCAGGCCACTGGGCTCTCTGACCAAACAGAACAGAAACTGACTTCATGAGGGTGGCCTGAGGGCACAATGTCCTGTGCTCACTGCCCGGTATTTGCCATTGAACACCAGAATTGGCAGGTTCACCCTAAGCACATGTGACAGACATGAAAGCGTCTGGAGAAGCCGTAGATAATGTTATGCTGCCTGTAACTTTGTTCAGCATGAACAGTTTGGTGGTGGGTCAGTGATGGTCTGGGGAGGCATATTCATGGAGGGACGCACAGACCTTTACAGGCTACATAATGGCACCCTGACTGCCTTTAGGCATTGGGATGAAATCCCAACCATGACCATTCTTTTGAGCAGTATATATATAGTCCTATGTGCAAATCCCAGTGCCAGATTTTTCTGCAACTCATGGCAGGTAAGCTTACCATACTGTCCTCTGGTGAAATGATGAAAGTGTCACCTTAAGATCATTTAGGAATTTAGTAGGAAAAAATATCCACTAAAAATGAATCCTTTTGTAAACCTAGGGCACAATACGTTCACCATTAACTGACCCGAGAATAGCTGCTGAATATAACCGCTTTAAATTAACATTGGGTTTATTAAAATGGGAGTAGTCAGAATATTCACTATACTGTTAGGGTCAGTTTACTTCGCCTTCCATAGGGAATAATTGTCCTACGTGAAAAACACACCACAACAAATGAAGAGTACAAATATGTGAAAGGGCCTGTTGTTCAGATAGGATGCAAAGCAGCAAAACACATGATGACTCCTGATTGTTGAGGTGTTCAGTTATTCAACATTCTCTACAGTCATGGTTCTTTCAGCCTCACGATGCCCTTTTCACGTCGCTGTGCAAATCGCTCTGATCTTTACCTCTCTGCATACCTCTGATTCACTTTACAGTCCGCTCCATATCCACTGTGTTTGACTGTCATTCAAACCCACCTGCTTCACTTTGTCAGCTCCCATTCTCCAGCTTCACTTCACCATATAGTTTAGTCCACTATGCATGTCCCTGTCCGCTTCATACATCCATCACGTGGAACAGCTATACACCACATAGTTTAACCTATTGTATAACCCTCTGTCAGCTCTGCATTATATTGTTCAAGCCATTGTGTACCCCCCTGCTTTCAGCCATACACCACATTGTTTAACCCATTGTGTCACCTCTACACCACATGAGTCAACCTACTGTTCACCTCTGTCAGCATTGCACCATGTGGTTCAATCTACCATACACAACACTGTCAGCTACACAGCACATGGTTCAATCCATTGTGTCAGCTCTGTGCCTTGTAAGTAAACGTACTTTCTACAACTGTCAGCTACACACCACATGGTTGAACCCATTGCATACCATACCCTGCTGTTGGCTCTGCACCATGTGGTTCAACCCATTTTATACAGTGCCATCAGTTGAACACAAAATGGTTCAATTCATAGTGTACCCCTCTGTCAGCTACACACCACATCTGTCGGCTCTGCACCATCAACTCGCTGTGCATCCTTTTGTTTGACTGACTAGATTCCAGGTACCATACATCCTATTTATGCTCATGCTAGTTTACTTGCTACACTCAGGTCCTTGATCAGACCCTGCCCAGCTCTTTTCATGTAGTTGGTGGCCTCCACCTGTAAAACCATTCATGTATTTACCATTTGTAAACTTGTTAATACAATGCTCTGTTTTTTTTGTTGCCTGCTTTGTATACACAAGCCTGTACATGCATGGTCAGTAAAGGCACTGGGGTCTCCAGTTAATCAGCATTGCTGCAGTGTTTAATAGGATAGTAACAGGAAACATTGTGTCAGAATGTACGCTTCCCATAACCTTTTGTTAGCAAAATTCTTTCTGAAGTAAATGAATGTTGAGATGCAAGAAAAAAAAAAAGAAGCAGCAAACCACAGAGTATAGATGCCCTAATGATATGCACAGAAGGAACTGTACAAATGACTTAGACTGCGAATCATAAAAAACTTTGACAAGCTTTGACTTTTTCAATTTAAAGGTATTAAATTTAAAGGTAGATGTTTTACCAACAAGTAAAAACAAGTCTTGTATAGGCTGAGTTACTATGTGAAAGCCAATATTGCCTGTGTAGTGCTGACATTTCCTTGTCCCATTGAAAAACGCATACAGAGGAGAGCCTGCGCTCCCAACAGTCAGTCAGGGGTATCTCTCTGCCTCTTACAGGTAGCAACTTACTGGTTTCATTGATTTATAATGGCTTTTTTTTTTTTTTAAACTAACATTCCTTCGCTATTATAAAAAGACTGTATTTGTTTGACAGGATGGTGGATGTTGGTGGCCAGAGATCTGAAAGAAGAAAGTGGATTCACTGTTTTGAAAATGTCACTTCTATAATTTTTCTGGTGGCGCTGAGTGAATATGATCAGGTCCTTGCAGAATGTGACAATGAGGTAATTCTGTTTGTGTTACACTAGGGACAACCATCAATATCTTGATGGTTTGGGACTGATTTACAAAACCTATGGAGATACCAACTAGCAGAACTAAACTGATAAAAAAATAATTTGTGAGCAGGCAGAAGAGACTCGTTCTATGGGGATACTGGTGCACTCAAAATCTGGTGCAACTGTGCATGATGGCCAATCGGCTTCTAAACTTGGCTTTGGCAACAAAACCTGCAGCTGATTGGTTTCTATGCAAGGCTGCACTAGATTTGTACCCACTTCAGCCCCAGACCATTTGGCTGGCCAAAGACCAGCCCACTTTTTGCGATTCGGCACTGCGTCGCTTTAACTGACAGGGTCACGAGCGCGCCGCCGACGCCAATTTAAAGGGGATGTATATATACGTCCATTTGTGCAGCCGTGCCATTCTGCCGACGTATAAATTTGTGCGGCGGTCGGCAAGCGGTTAATCAACCCCCCTATGTTTCTTCTGCTATTTCACAATCTTCTTTAGATGGTACACGGAGCTGTGCATGCACTGTGCAGTGTACATTGTCAGAACACCTTGGTGTTGTCCTTCCCCTGCTGCCAATAATCTGGCCCCTAAAAGAAGCCAAGGCTATGATGTCATGCCAACAAGGGGGGTATTTGTGGACTTCTGCTTTAAAAGGGGAAGGTATCATGACTTTTTATTAGGACAAGAGCCCTACTCAAAGCTTGACCTGCATTTGTTAAAGCAAATGTAAACCCTGGTCTGTTTAAATATTACAATTGAAAGCATTTTGTTACATCTGTTTAGGAAGTGCCACAAAATACCAGTTGATCCTGCAAAAAATTCAGTGCTGTCCTGTGCAGTCTGCACTGTTCTCTCGGACATCTTCAGCTGTGCCCAATTCATTTATTTGGGCTAGTAAATACCTCCCACTGTGGTGTTCTTCAGCCTCCAACACACCTCCTGCCCTAGGACGACAACACTGTTCTTTATGAACACAATACAGTAAGTGTCACCCTAGGGCGGTAAGTTTTGTTTTATGGGAGGATCACCAGCTAAAAAAAAAAGGTGGCGGGGGAAAGCTTGTAAAATATATTTAACCACTACATCGAAGTATTGGTAATATATGTTCACCTTTTCTTCTGGAGTTCAGGCTTTAGATAACACTTTTCAAGTGTTGCTGACATTTTTGACCGGACTGCATGGGAAGGCTCCTTGTCTTTATCTGTATAACTCACATATGTTGGATACATTCTTTGGATGCATGAGGTCATAGCATTGATATCAATTTGCTGGCCTCGTTATTAAGATTTGGGCATTGGTTTCTTGCCCTCTCCCATTTTTGTACAATGATCTGTAAAAATTATGACTATTTGCACCTGTGAGGAAATTTCAAGCGCTGGATATTGTTTGGACCTTTTTTTACTTTGCGTTAATCTGGTTTGGTATTTCCCATTAGCCTGTGTTGGTTTTGTTTGGTATTTCCTATTCTATGTTGGTTTGTTTTTTCCTAAGCTATTTTGGCAGTGGTTTTAACATGATATTTAATAACATGTATATTTTTTATATGTATTTTTTTGTGCTCCTTGTTATGCCAGTAAACTCCAATCCTTTTTTTTTTTTCTCTTTTTTCTACAGCCATGGCCAAGTTTTGAGAATGACACAAATATACATTTTCACTAAGTCTGCTGCTTCAGTGTTTTTAGATCTTTTTTTTTTTATCAGATATTAACTAATTACAAGCATTTCATGAGTGTCAAAGGCTTTTATTGAAGAGTCAATATTTGCAGTGTTGACCCTTCTTTTTCGAGACCTCCTGCAATTCTCCCCGGCATGCTGTTAATCAACTTCTGGGCCACATCCTGACTGAAGGCTGCCCCATTATTGCATAATCAATGCTTGGAGTTTGTCAGAATTTGTGTTTTTTTTATTTGTTATTATTGGTCACCTGCCTATTGAGGATTGACTACAAGTTCTCAATGGTATTGATGTCTGGAAAGTATCCTCGCCATGGACCCAGAATTTCAATGCTTTGTTTCCCAAGCCACTTGGTTATCGCCTTTTGCCTTATGGCCAGGTGCTCCATAATTCTGGAAAAGGCATCGTTCGTCACCAAACTTTTGGATGGTTGGGAGAAGTTGCTCTCAGAGGAAGTCTTTGTACTATTCTTTATTAACCACTAAAGGACCGCCGCACGACAATATACATCGGCAGAATGACACGGCTGGGCACATGGACGTGTATATATACGTCCCCTTTAAGAGCCCAGCCGTGGGTTGCGAGCGTGACCGTCACGATGACCACTGACGTCACACGTCCAGCCCCGCCACCCTACAGTTAACACACATGAGGTCACACTTAACCCCTACAGTGCCCCCTAGTGGTTAACCCATTCACTGCAATTGCCATTTTCACAGTATCCCTGCATTTTTATAGCACTTTTCGCTGTGAAAGCAACAATGGTCCCAAAAGTGTCCAATGTGTCCACCATAATGTCACAATTACAAAAAAAAAAAAACGCTGATCGCCGCCATTAGTAAAAAAAAAAGAAGAAATTAATAAACATGCACTTAAAGTATCCCCTATTTTGTGAACACTATACATTTTGCGCAAAACAATCGATAAACGCTTATTGCGATTTTTTTATTTATTTATTATTTTACTAAAAATAGGTAGAAGAATACGTATCGGCCTAAACTGAGGAAAACATTTTTTTTTTAGATCTTTTGTGGGGATATTTATTATAGCAAAAAGTAAAAAAATATTGCTTTTTTTTTTTTAAATTGTCGCTCTATTTTTGTTTATAGCGCAAAAAATAAAAACCGCAGAGGTGTTGATCACCTCTGCGGTTTTTATTTTTTGCGCTATAAACAAACAAAGAAAGCTCTATTTGTGGGAAAAAAAGAACGCCAATTTTGTTTGGGAGCCATGTCTTGTGGCCGCGCAATTGCCAGTTAAAGCGACGCAGTGCCGAATCGCAAAAAGGGCAAGGTCCTTAACCTGCATATTGGTCCGGGTCTTAACCAGTTAATGGCTGTGTCCTTATACAAAATTCTGAGTGAGCCCCCTACCTTGGCTGAGAAGCAACCCCACACATGAATGGAGTACTTGAGGACTGAGGTTGAGAACCACTCCCCTAAACAATCGAAAGGGGTTTCATCTGAGAAAATTACTTTTACCCCACTCCTCAGCAGTTCAATCCCTGTACCTTTTTCAGAATATCCATCTGTTGTTTTTCCCTGGCAAGAAATTGCTTCTTGGCTGCCCTTCTTGACACCAGGCCATCCTCCAAAAGTCTTCACCTCACTGTGCGAGCAGATGCACTCACACCTTCCTGCTGCCATTCCTGAGCAAGCTCTGCACTGGTGGTGCCCTTGTTCCCACAGCTGACAAGCCTTCTTCACAACAATTGAACCTTTCTCCTTGAAGGTCTTGATGATTTGATAAATGGTTGATTTAGGTGCAATCTTAGTAGCAGCAATATCTTTGCCTGCAAATCCTTTTTTGTGCAAAGCAGTGATGACTGCACGTTTCCTTGCAGGTAACCATGGTTAACGGAAAAAGAACAATGATTTCAAGCACCACCCTCCTTTTTAAAGCTTCCAGTCTGTTGTTCTAACTCATTCTGCATTAGAGTGATTTCCAGCCTTGTTCTCATCAACACTGACACCTGTGTTAACGAGGGAAGCACTGACATGTCAGCTGGTCATTTTGTGTCAGGTTTGAAATGTAGTGGAATTTTTATTTTTTTAATGGGATTAAGTTAATTTTCATGGCAAAGGAGGACTTTGCAATTAATTGCAATTCATCTGATTACTCTTCATAACATTTTGGAGTATATGCAAATTTCCATCCTAAAAACTTAAGCAGCAGACTTTGTCGAAATGTAATATTTGTGTCACTCAAAACTTTTGGCAAAAGGTGTAGTTGTATTTTCCACACCATTTGGGTGTGGCAATGAGTGCTTTTATTATATTAGAATTTTTTTCCCCTGTATATTCACCTGCATATTTGAATTTTTTTTGTATCTATAAAAAAACGTTTTTTTCTTCAGAATCGAATGGAAGAAAGCAAAGCTCTGTTCAGGACCATCATAACTTACCCCTGGTTTCTGAATTCTTCTGTTATCCTGTTCTTGAATAAGAAGGATCTGTTGGAAGAAAAAATCCAGTTCTCTCACCTAATTGACTACTTCCCAGAGTTCACTGGTAAGCATTGGTTACACTGTTGCAAAGGCATGAAGAAAACCATAAAAAGTCTGCTTGGATAAGGAATTTATTGAGCATGGGGACTTTTTTCTGTAGCATTTCAGCATCATGAAATCTGACTTTATTTAGATAGAGTTGTGGATCCTCACTGGATTGGTAGAATCCTCAATAGACTGGTACAGATATTCAAAGTTGAAGCACGTAGACCAAGCATATAATTGTGCCCAGTTGCCAAGATTAATTAGGGAGACTTGGCCTACCCGTTGAATGCTTATTTTTATTTTGACACCTGCCCCTGGTAGGTTGGCCAGCTAGCTAAATCTCCAGAGAGGATGGTATGCTCAGTGTTTTGAGTGATTCTGATTCTCAGCCTGTAAGAAGGAATTCCACAATGTCCATAAATACATACCAGCCTTTCTTGAAGCCCAATGGTGCATCACTTACAAACATTAGAGTCTGAGAAGGAAACTGCCCCCAGAACAGTGTAAAACTTGACTGGGTACTCTGGCTGCAAGATATTCTATATTAAAGGTAAATTTAAGCTGGGTACACTGGCTACTGTAGAACAGACAGCTGTACACATGGACCAACTTTTTAGGCTGTGTGTACTGGGCTTTTACATTGGAAAAGTTGAAGTTTGCTGGATAGTATCCACAGTTCCTGAATTATGTACATGCTTAAAGTTGCTCTGCTCTTTCATATAAAGTGCATGTCCTTCTTCTGCATGTATCCTGCCACCCAGAAAAGTAAACCACCTTCGCCCATCTCGGATGCGTACTCAGAATTGTAGCCTGCCACGGTGTTAACATTCCGGGGCCAAAACCATTGGTCTGTGTCCGAAGTGTGTACTACAATATTCAGTTTGGTTTGCACTTAAATATATCAAAAGAATTCCGAATATTCCACCCATTTTTACAGAGCTGTGTACATATCACTTTAAGACATAATGAGGCCTTATGCACACATGCTGCTTTAACCACTTAAGACCCGGACCAAAATGCAGGTAAAGGACCTTGCCCCTTTTTGCGATTCGGCACTGCGTCGTTTTAACTGACAATTGCGCGGTCGTGCAACGTGGCTCCCAAACAAAATTGGCGTCCTTTTTTCCCCACAAATAGAGCTTTCTTTTGGTGGTATTTGATCACCTCTGCGGTTTTTATTTTTTGCGCTATAAACAAAAATAGAGCGACAATTTTAAAAAAAAATCAATATTTTTAACTTTTCGCTATAATAAATATCCCCCAAAAATATATAATTATATATAAAAAAAAAATTTTTTTCCTCAGTTTAAGCCGATACGTATTTTTGGTAAAAAAAAAAACGCAATAAGCGTTTATCGGTTGGTTTTCGCAAAATTTATAGCGTTTTCAAAATAAGGGATAGTTTTATTGCATTTTTATTATTTTATTTTTTTACTACTAATAGCGGCGATCAGCGATTTTTTTCGTGACTGCGACATTATGGCGGACACTTCGGACAATTTTGACACATTTTTGGGACAATTGTCATTTTCATAGCAAAAAATGCATTTAAATTGCATTGTTTACTGTGGAAATGACAGTTGCAGTTTGGGAGTTAACCACAGGTGGCGCTGTAGGGGATGTGTGACCTATGTGTTGTGTTTACAACTGTAGGGGGGTGTGGCTGTAGGTGTGACGTCATCGATCGCGTCCCCCTATTACAGGGATGACGCGATCGATGCTACGGCCACAGAGAAGCGCGAGGAAGCCGTGTTTACACACGGCTCTCCCCGTTCTTCCGCTCCAGGGATGGATCGCCGCACTGCAGCGGCGATGGGGTCCGCGAATCCCGCGGTCCGGGAGCTTCGGACCGGGTCACAGGTGCGCGCCCGCGGGTGCGCGCCCGTGAACCACGGCTGGGTACTAAAATCAACGTATATATACGTTGATGTGCCCAGCCGTGCCATTCTGCCGACGTAAATGTGCAGTAGGCGGTTCTTAAGTGGTTAACCAGCGTCAGATTTGTATTTATTTTTTGCAGCTTAAACACCTCTCCATTTTAATCTATGTGTACATGTAATATTGATTTAAGTCATTGGTGCCAAACCAGCGATTAACACAACTGGTTCACTTACTTTTTCCTCAAACACTTAATGTTTAACGGGTTTGTTCAGTAAAGGCACAAGAAATTAAACCTGGTTCCAGTTAAGCCCAAGGGGTTCCACAAACTTTTTTGTTGCCACTTTGTCATTCTCCTATTAACATATTCCTTGTGTTGCTTACCCCTCCCTATCTCTAAGCTCTGCTGTACAGAAACTGCACACAACTGGGATAGCAAGCTAAATGCCATTGTATTGCATAGTGGGGGTAGTAGACATTTTTATCTTTGAGTATATTTCTAATGGATTCTGTGTTTGTCAAAAAGGTCCTAAACAAGATGCCAAAACGGCTCGGGATTTCATTCTGAAACTCTACCAGGACCAGAACCCTGACAAAGAGAAGGTCATCTATTCTCACTTTACCTGCGCTACAGACACTGAGAATATTCGCTTCGTCTTCGCTGCTGTTAAAGACACTATCCTACAACTAAACCTTAGGGAGTTCAATCTAGTGTAAAATGGACAATGCAGTCTGTGGATCTTTTAATTATTCTGTACCAATGACTTGTCCCCTTGGAGGCAAGATGGTACAGTTCTCTACCAACTGTACTGTGTTCTAATTTTTAAGAATATCTCTGGTGAACATGTAATCAGAAAGAGAAAATATAAATTTCCCCCCACACGTTTACTGTTTGTTTTTTTTAATGTGGTTCATATACCTTTTTAAATGCGGTTTTCCTTTTTTTCCTCCCTATGTTTTAGCTTATTTTATCAAATGTTTGTACAAAAACATATTTAAAAAAAAAAATCAGACTGAAAAATGAAACGTAAAAAGATGAACATTTGTTTTATTTCCCCCAAAACCATGTTGTGTTTTAGTTTGTAACCAGCATTGCCTTAGCTATTTCAAAGCAACACAACATTTTTTTTAATAGAAAATCTTACCTTTTTTTTAAATAGACCCAGGTATTTGACATTATAATTGTAGAATGTATGTTTTCTGAAGGATGTGGGTGGGCCCGTTTGTTATTTAATAGAGCCATTAACAGAAATACTAGATTATCTATTGAGAAGAATGTTAATCGAGGAACTTTTACAATGTGATACCAAAGACAGACATTGTAATGATATTTGTAAATATGTATCTCTTTATAAATATGTATGTGTATATATCTGTATAAGCATATATACATATATTTTTGTTTTCTTCCAGTGAGGCAGTTTGAATATGAAGAAAAATACAATTTAAAAATCTTAGGACACTAAAGGATCTTGGCGTGCTGTATATGTTCTGCATTTGATTTGAAAACTGGCTGCTTTATTAGCAATGCGGATGCTATCTAGCCTCCACAATAAAGTGCTTTTTTTAATTTCATGGTTTCTTTTAGGTTATGTTTCAAAAAGCATACATTTTGCAAATGGTAAACTTTATCCATTTGTATTCTTGTTGGGGGCTTTTTGAAAAAAAATTAAATACCCTCCCTTTTTTTTGCCTACCTGGTAGCTGTTTTTCTTCTTAAAAATGTATCTATGCAGCCTCTAAGCAATCTTACACACCCAAATGATCAACCTTTTGTTTTTATGTATAAAATTCAGATTTCGTAATTTCAAGTTTTGTAAGTTATTTTTCCTAAATTGCACTATCACTCATGACTTCTCTTACAAAGCCAACATTTTGTAAAAACGATTCACAATGAAAGCCTTATAGGAAAACATGGTGATGTCAGTGCAGAATTTCTGTGAGCATCATCAGATAACCAGACGCAGCAATGTGTATGATTATTTTACTTTTAAGTGTATTTTTGATACTGATTATTTCATGGTAAACTGCTAAATGGATCAACATTATTTGGAGTTTTGATTTTAAATCTGATGTTTTGTTAGCCTCTGTCAAGATTATATTTTCTGTTTTTAAATGTAGTGGTATTTAGAATATGTTAAACATTTGTGTATATATAGAATGTGTCCTTGGCAAGTAATGTTGGTTGTTTGATAACACAATAAGATCTGCTTGTACAGGAAATGGTACTTTTATTTCCTGATTATGTTTTGGATAGTCTTCCCCAAACTAAAAAAATAGTAGTGGAGGCAGGCCTGTATTATGAATGATGTGACCCCTAAGAAGTAATAAAGAGGCACAGAGGAGGAAGCTCATGCAGCAGTTCTTGGCTTGCATTTTATTTTTAAACAAATTCCAAATTTGCATCTGTTTTTAAAACCTGTTATTTTGTGGTGTCATCCATCTCTGCGCTCTATCAGCCCACTCTGGAAAGCAGGATCTGATGGGAAGGTGGTCTGTGTTCTTGGTCCTGCAGGTCAACCTCCAATATGAAATCTATGCAAAGCAACCAGAATTGTGATTTTTAAACCGAACAATTGTTGGGAAGTTAAGAGATTGTGTATGAGGATATTAATGGTTTTTAGGCCCTTAATGTATGCCACACTGAACTTGGTGCAGCTCCACCTTATATAAGATATGGCAACAACTCTACGTCATTTCACTGCCAGTGTTTGCTGGCTTAATGCAGGGAATCCGTTTTACACTCTCCAACTGTATTGTTTTTATGTTTTGTTTTTTTTGCGTTTACAATTTCAATAAAGATATGAAAACTTCTGGACTCTTAATGTATAATTGTAGACTAAAACTACAGCCACCTTTGATTCCTTCAACCTTGCGAAAGTTATTTATATAGATAGATAGATAGATAGATAGATAGATAGAACACACAGTACAGACCAAAAGTTTGGACACACCTTCTCATTCCAAGAGTTTTCATTATTTTCATGACTATGAAAATTGTAGAGTCACACTGAAGGCATTAACTATGAATTAACACATGTGGAAACAACTGAAAATATATGTCATATTCTAGGTTCTTCAAAGTAGCCACCTTTTGCAGCAGACACATTTCTAGAACAACTGTTAAGAGGAGACTGTGTGGCCTTCATGGTAGAATATCTGCTAGGAAACCACTGCTAAAGAAAGGCAACAAGCAGAAGAGACTTGTTTGGGCTAAAGAACACAAGGAATGGACATTAAACCAGTGGAAATCTGTGCTTTGGTCTGATAAGTCCAAATTTGAGATCTTTGGTTCCAACCACTGTGTCTTTGTGCAACGCAGAAAAGGTGAACGGATGGAACTACATGCCTGGTTCCCACTGTAAAGCATGGAGGAGGTGGTGTGATGGTGTGGAGGTGCTTTGCTGGTGACACTGTTGGGGATTTATTCAAAATTGAAGGCATACTGAACCAGCATGGCTACCACAGCATCTTGCAGCGGCATGCTATTCCATCCGGTTTGTGTTTAGTTGGACCATCCTTTTTTTTTCAACAGGACAATGACCCCAAACACACCTCCCAGGCTGTGTAAGGGCTGTTTGACTAAGAAGGAGAGTGATGGGCCAGATGACCTGGCCTCCACAGTCACCAGACCTGAACCCAATCGAGATGGTTTGGGGTGAGGCTGGACCGCAGAGTGAAGGCAAAATGGCCAACAAGTACTAAGCATCTCTGGGAACTCCTTCAAGACTGTTGGAAGACCATTTCAGGTGACTACCTCTTGACGGACTACCTGAGTCGCCAGATGCTGGACCAAGGAGAATGGTCTCTGCACCCGGATGTGTTTCAGCACCTTTGCCAAAGATGGGGCGAGCCGGACATAGGTCTCCTGGCTTCTCGACTCAATCGGAAGGTATTGAGGTTTGTGGCCAGGTCAAAGGACCCATAGGCAGACACGACAGATGCGTTGGTGACACCGTGGAGTCAGTATCTGCTAATCTGAAGCTCCTTTCTCATCTGCTTCGCAGAGTGGATTCCAATGATTCTAATTGCTCCGGATTGGCCTTCGCGTCCTTGGTACGCAGACCTAGTGCGTCTAGTAGCAGACGTCCCTTGGTGTCTACCGCTGAGAGAGGACCTGCTGTTGCAAGGTCCCATACTTCATCCTGCTTTACAGTCGCTGGCTTTAATGGCATGGCTATTGAAAACCAGGTGCTAAGAGACCAGGGCCTGTCGGATTCAGTGATTTTTTTACCATGAGGAGGGTTTGGAAGTTATCCTCTAGGAAGATTTACCTTCACACTTTGAAGGCCTGCATCTCCATTTGTGAGGAAATGAGGTGGAATCCATGTACTTATTTGGTTTCCAGAGTCCCGCTGTTCTTACAGCGGGGGTGGACCAAAGGCTTGCCTTAAGTATGTGTTTAAGGGGCAGATTTCTTCCCAGACTGTCTTTTTTTTATATCCCCAACGACCCCTGGTGGCTCACTCTCTGGTGAGTACGTTTGTGCAGGGTGTTTAACATGTGGCCCCTCCGGTCTGTCCTCCACTTCCTCCGTGGGACTTGAATCTGGTCCTCTCGCTGCTTCAGAAACCACCGTTTGAAGACATTTGGGAGATTCCCTTGTTGACACTTTCTCGGAAAGTGGTCTTTTTGGTGGCTGTTACGTTAGACGGGTTTCTGAGCTGGCAGCCTTGGCATGCAAGGCTCCCTATCTGGTCTGCCACAAGGGTAGGGTGGGGCTGCGCCCGCAGCCTTCTTTTCTGCCGAAGGTTGTTTCGGCCTTCCATCTTAATGAGGACATTGTACTTCCATCCTTGTGTCCTCGTCCGTCGCTTTCTAAGGAGGTGGCGTTACCTTCTTTGGACATTGTCTGAGCTCTGAGAGTATACATGGCTGCTACCGCTCTGTTCTGGAGGTCACTCATTGTTTCGGGGGCTGGTTCCAAAAAGGGCCTGGCGTTCTTGTCGGCCACCATCTCGAGGTGGATACGACAGATTGTGATTCAGGCTTACGCCATAAAGGGTCAGGCGCCCCCCTTTGCTGTCACGGCGCAGTCGACCAGGGCAATAGGTGCCTCTTAGGCTTTCTGATATCAAGCGGCTTTTTGGTCGTCTGTTCACACTTGCACAATTTTGTGAATCTTCGGATGCTTCTTTCGGCCTCAAAGTTTTGCAGGCAGCTGTTTAGGGCTACAACTCCTCCGTTGAGGAGCTCTGTTTTTGTTTTGGGGTGAAGTTTGTTTTAATGCTGTTCCCACCCCTTGTTTTTTTTTTTGTTTTTTACACTGCTTTGGGACGTGCCCCTTTTGTCAAGATTATTGGTGTGTCTATCCATGAATGAAAGAAAAAATAGGATTTTTGTACTCTGTAAAATCATTTTCTCAGAGTTCATGGATGAACACAGCACCCGCCCCTCTGTTTTTGAGTTTGTACTGCTTTTTGAGGAACTGAGCTGCGAGATGCAGAGAGGGGGGTTATTTATACCCAGCGGGACCACCCCCTGGGTGGTCATGTTTAACACTGTCTACAAGTTTCTGCCTAGTCAACTCCTGAATGAAGGCTAATACCCACTTTGTCAAGATTACTGCTGTGTTCGTCCATGAACTCTGAGAAAAGAATTTTACGCCGAGTACAAAAATCCTATTTTTTTTTTTGTGTTCTCCGCTGCATAAGAGCTAGGGGAGGAGAAAGTGCAGTGCACCTTTTCTCCCAGTGAAAGGTTGTATGGGGAGGAGAGTTGCAGGACAAGTGTGATCACTGGAGTAGAAGCAGGCTGAGTTCCCAGCACAGATAGATTACAAACCCACGATGTCCTGTCATGCCTAGATTAGTCAGTTTTTAATAAAAAAGCAAATTGGAGTGGCAGGATCACTTGGGACTTTATATAAAGAGAACAGGATACTTTCTCATACAAGTACACGGTACAGTAGACACACAGTTGTGCTCATAAGTTTACATACCCTGGCAGAATTGATAATTTCTTGGCCGTTTTTCTTTTAGAGCACAGGTGTTGAACACAAGGCCCGCAGGCCGAATCCGGCCCTCCAGGCCATTTCATGTTGCCCTCGCTTTTCTCCTGCAGCTTCAAGAGAGCTTGAGCCCTCCTCAGGTCCTCTTCCAGACCCTTACTTTTACGCAATGCATCTAGCTTCTTCCCAGCAGCAGCATAAGGTAATGGGGGTGCACTGTGTGTGTGTGTGACTCAATTTCTGATGGTGGGGTGGCTCTTGACATTAATGTAAAGGGAGGGGGATGCGCTGGACATTAATCTTACAGGTACAACTGGCCCTTTTGAGGGCAATCATAATGCGGCCCATGATGAAATGGAGTTTGACACCCCTGTTTTAGAGAATATGAATGATAACACAAAAACATTTCTTTCACTTATGACTAGTGTTAGGCTGAAGCCATTTATTATCAACTGTGTTTACTCTTTTTAAATCATAATGGCAACAGAAACTACCCAAATGACTCTGATCATAAGTTTACATACCCCAGGTTTTCATACTGTGTGTTGCCTCCTTTAACATCAATGACAGCTTAAAGTCTTTTGTGGATGAGGCTTTTTATCTTCTCAGATGGTAAAGCTGCCCATTCATCTTGGCAAAAAGCCTTGGGCTGTCTTGCATGAACTGCACGTTTTGAGATCTCCCCAGAGTGGCTCAATGATATTGAGGTCAGGAGACTGAGAGGGCCACTCCAGAACCTTCACTTTATTCTGCTGTAGCCAATGATGGATTGACTTGGCTTTGTCCAAGTACGTCCCATGTGCAGCTTTCTGGCTGATGAATGCAAATGTTCCACCAGTATTTTGAGATGCCATACTACATTCATCTTGCCATCAATTTTGACCAAATATCCTGTGCCTTTTGTAGCTCACACATCCCCAAAACATCAGTGATCTACCTCTGTATTTCACAGTAGTAATGGTTTACATTTCAGTATAAGCCTTGTTAACGCCTCTCCAAATGGTAGTGTTTATGGCTGTGGCTAAAACCTAAATTTTGGTCTCATCACTCCAAATGACTTTGTGCCAGAAGGTTTGAGGCTTGTCTCTGTGCTGGGTGGCGTATTGTAAGCGGGATACTTTGTGGCATTTGTACAGTAATGTCTTTCTTCTGGTGACTCGCCCATGCAGCTCATCCTTCTTCAAGTGCCTCCTTATTGTGCATTTTGAAACAGCCACACCACATGTTTCCAGAGAGTCCTGTATTTCACCTAAAGTTATTAGTGGGTTTTTCTTTGCATCCCGAACAATTTTCATGGCAGTTGTGGCTGAAATTTTCTTTTTTAGAGATATTTTAATTGAAATTTTTTTTTTTACATAACCAACAATACAACACATACAAAAACAAAACTTAAACACAGAACATACATCGGCAGTAGTTTGCTCCTTAATCACTCCATACTATTATCAACGGCATAGTTATACAAAAGTCAGAGTAGAGAGGTACATACAACAAAGTATAAAGGTACTATTACCCCTTTGTGGGATTACATATTAATGGTACTCTAGCAAATGGAGACTGCACCACCAACATCCCTATTTATGGCTGTATAGGAGATAGGGTCAGGGGGCTAGCCAGCCACCTGCCCCAAATCTTATTAAAGGACTTATTTGCCCAGGTGATATTTTCCTACTGCGTCGCTTTATTTCGCGTCGTGCGACGTGGCTCCCAAACAAAATTGTCCTTTTTTCCCCACAAGAGCTTGTGGTAAAGCGGTTTTTTATTTTTGTGCGCTATAAAACAAAAAAGGGCGTTATTTTTTACTTGATAATAAATATCTAAAAAAAAAAAAAACTTTTTTTTCTCAGTTTCAATCCACATATTTTTGTAAAAAAAAAAAAAAAAAAAAAAAAAAATCGTCGTCTGGTTTGCGCAAAATTTATAGTGCAGGATTATTATTTTTTATTATTTTATTTTTACTAGGATTTTTTTATTGTGACTGCGACGTAGGCGGACACATATACACATTTTTGGCGTCATTCAATTTATACTGCGATTGGTGCTATAAATATGACTAATTACAGTATAAATGTGACTGGCATTGAAGGGGTTAACACTTAGGGGGTGAGGAAGGGTTAAATGATTCCTGCATAGGTTCTAACTGTAGGTGGAGGGGGGGTGACTGGGGAGGTGACGATCGTGTCTCTAGTACAAGAGACACAGATCCGTCTCCTGCTCTCCAGAGACAGAACGCTGTCTCTATGTAAAACGGCAATGAGAGATGATCTATGAGATCATCCCATTGGCCCGCAAGATCACATCGAAACGGCCACTCTGTTGGCCGTTCGCGCGATCTGGATTGGCTGTGTCCAGGGACACGGCCAACACAGTGTTTCCCCGCAGCGCGCTCTGGAGCGCGCGCGCGGAAACAGCTAGTGACAAGCCGTCAATTGAGGCTTGTTGACAATTTAGATTCCGCTAAGCCGCATTCGGCTGTAGCGCGGATCTCAAGAGTTAAAGGACTTATTTATTTTCCTAATTTCAAAAGTGAGCTTGTAAAGCGGGAGGGCGTTATTGACTAGTTTCAATCCAGGTCAACAGGATGGATTTCTTAGTATAGAAATATAGGATTCGAAGCAATTTTTTGACCTGGGAGGGAACCGCGAGGTCACCAAAGACCCCCAACAGACAGTTTTTAGGGTCCAGTATATTGGGGAGTCCCAAGGCAGAAGAGAGGAAGGATCCAATCTCTCCAAGCTCGTATAGTGGGCAACTCCAAAAGATAAAAAATCAGCCACCTGCCCACATCCGCGGAAACAATCCGCCGAGGCCAGTATGCCCATTCTGTGCATCCTGGCCGGAGTCAAGTGCGATTGGTGAAAATTTTTAAGTTGGATCACCCTGTCCCTGGAGGCTATAACGGAGGTCTTAAAAGTATCATAGAACTCAGTCCAGTCATATTCCGTCATGGTAATATCTAAGGATTCCCACTTGCTCTGCGCTGCCTTAAATCTAGGATTAGAGTTCACCGTTAAGGCTAATAGGTAGAAATGAGTTTTGTTCGGTCCGGGGAACGCAAAAGCTTTTCTAGGTCAGGAATCGCAAGTGGGTTGTTCAAGGAGCCAAACTGGGCTCGCGCGGCATGTCTTAGCTGGTAATAAAAGAATAAATAATTGGGCGGAAGATTAAAGTCATCCCTCAACTGGGAAAAGGACTTAAAGCCTTCTGAGGTATATAGGTGACATAGGTATTTAATCCCCTTAGATATCCATCTCTGAGGGTCAGGTAGAGAATAAATTCTGGGAGTGATATATTGAACCATATTGGATTATTTGGAGAGGTCACCCAGGATCCCGGGACATGTTTAAGAGTCACTGTTTTAAACAGGGACAGTGAAGTTTGCAGCACAGTCAGTCCCGGTCATGGGGGGGTACGCCCGCTGTAGACAATGTTGTGTAAGGTTTCGAACGATGTGACCATAGCCCCTTCAGTGGTAGTACACGCATTATTGGAGTCAGGATGTAACCAATTATGAACATTCACCAATTGGGAAGCTTGGTAATAGAGGTAGAAGTCAGGGAAAGCCAGTCCTGCCAAATGAGAGGGTAGTCTAAGTGTTTCCAATGCTACTCTAGGGGCCTTACCGTTCCACAGAAATGTTATACAGATTGAGTCAATGCTCTTAAACAATGCTTTGGGGATTTTGCATGGGGCATTAGTTAGGACATACAGTAATTTAGGTAGGTATATTATTTTTAGGACATTGGCCATTCCCATTAATATCTAGAGGTAAGTCTTTCCACTGTTTAGTCTGAGACTGCCGCTGTAGTAGCACAGGGCTCAGATTATTGGCAATGTACAGGGACAGGGGTAACTGGACCACAATTACCAGATATCTAAACGAGGTGGCCACCATCAATTTAGAGTGATTGATCTATGGGATAGATAATGGATTTCTCCCAATGCACTCTGAATCCTGAGAAGTCCCCGAAGTCAGACACCATTTTCAACACCTTAGCTAGCGAGTCCTGGGCATCTGCCAAATACACCAGTGTATCACCAGCATATAGCGAGATTCGCTCCTCTATACCATTGATGGGCAATCCCCTAAGAAGTGGGGAAATGCGTATCCTAATAGCGAGGGGTTCCATGGCCAAGGCGAAAAGCAGGGGTGACAGCGGACACCCCTGCCTGGTTCCCCTAGTAATTCGGAAGGTCTCCGTAATTTGTGAGTTGATACGAATACGAGCAAGCGGCATGGTATAGAGGAGTTTAATCCAGGCGACCATACAGGGGCCAAAACCATACATCTGCAAGACCCGGAACAGGTATGGCCATTCCACACTGTCAAAGGCCTTGCAAGTGTCCAGGGACACCACGACCCGAGTCGGGAGGCAGTCATGTACATATGACAAGTTATGAAACAGTCTACGTATGTTCATTCTGGTTGACCTGCCTGGGATAAAACCACCCTGATCACTCCCCACCAAGCGAGCAATCACTTTGTTCAGACTATTCGCCAGGGCCTTAGCCAGAATTTTGGCATCCACATTTATGAGGGATATAGGGCGGTATGAATCACACTTCAGCGGGTCCTTTCTGGGTTTAAGGAGTAGAACAATCAGAGCCCCTCATCGAGGGGGGTAGCACCCCCTCCTTTAATGCTGCATTATAAGTCTTAAGTAGTAGAGGGGCAAGAAGTTGCTGGAACTGCCTATACCATTCCACTGGGAACCCATCTAATCCTGGTGATTTATGAGCCGGCATCTGTGAAATTGACAGTGACAGCTCTTCCACAGACAGCGGCTCATCCAGTTCCTCCCTTGTCCTGGCTGTCAGTTTTGGAAGAGGTACCTGAGTCAAGTAGTCGTCAAGCTGCGCGTCTGAGTAGTCAGCCCTGGAGGTATAAAGGTCACGGTAAAAGGAAAGAAAGGCCTCCGTTATATCCTGAGGGACATCACTAATGTGGTTTGCTGTGGTTAATATCCTAGGGATATAGATAGGGGTACTCTCCACTCTTGTAATATACGCGAGTAGGCGCCCCTTGTTACCATGTTCAAATGTCTTCTGCGCAACATAGAGCATGCATTTTTTAGTGGCTGAAATTTTAGTTGGTCTACCTGACCACTTCTTGATTAGCGTTTGGCATTCTCTGGCATTCCTGTTTTATACAGTTTAACTACATTTTCCCACAGATCCTTTAACAATATTTGTTTTGCTTTCCCCATGACTCAGAATCCAGACACATCAGCGCAGCACTGGATGAAAGATGCAAGGATCTGTCAGGAGTCCAGAAACCAATTGACCTTTTATATATGGTAGAATTTTTCGTGGCTATTTTTCCAGAGAATATGAATGATTAAATATAACCATCCTCACCTGTGGTCCATTTTCTTGTAATTAGTATGTATATTATATATATATATATATATATATATATATATATATATATATATATATACACACACACACACACACACATTACAAGAAAATGGACCACAGGTGAGGATGGTTATATTTAATCATTCATATTCTCTGGAAAAATAGCCACGAAAAATTCTACCAGGGTATGTAAACGTATGAGCACAACTGTATCAGGAATGTGAAATGGTGGGTTTAAATCCTCTATAAAGCATCACAAGGGTCAAGTGATTTATCTGGCAAAATAGTAATGTATGATATAAAAAAAAATTACATAGTTAAAATGCACAACAGGCCTCGTGCACACGATACTGATGTTTGAGCGTTTGTTTTTAGATGTAATTTCAGGTGTTTGTTTTGCACGCACAATACCTTTCTAGGAAAAATGTATTCATATTTTCAGGTACAAAATACTGACTGGGAATGCAGATTTTGAGTTTTATTTATTTTTTGGTTATACACATAAATGATAGGCTACATTTTAGCTCAGTAAAAAAAAAACGCTGTACTGAGCTGTTTTCAAGAGGCCTTGGTGGGATGTGCAGATTAACAAACATCTGTTTAATTTCATATATATAAAACTCAATGTTTGCGTTCACTGCTCGATGTAAATCCAGGACCTTGACACAGACTTTTTTTTTTCCCATGTGCATGTTTTAAAAGTGTCCTCTTGTTAATTGGGTAAAACAAAAATATACTGCATTACAACTCAATCTATTTTACCTACCTTTGGGAAGTTGTATATAATACATATAGTAACTAGCTGTGACAGACATGACAAGCAAAAAGAAGAGACTGCATATCATTACTGAAAATCAAGCACAAGTAAATTTATTAGCCCAACCTGAAGAAACCTTTTCTGAAGTAGTTTCATCAATTTTAATGACGTAACAGCTTGATAGTTCTGTCAGACGAGACAAGTTACTGATTCTTTTCATTAATTGAAAAATGGTCACAAAGGTGATCCATGGCACTACAATCTTTCTGTAAACTAGCGCCATTTCATTTAGCAAACAGTTAGCCCCTATTGCATTCTTTAAAATTAAAACCGACCACTGACATGAGCCTGTGACCCACACAGAGAGGCCCTGGTGCTATCACTGCTGTCTAGTACCATCCTTTTAGCATTTTTTTCCCCACCTTAAAATGTTTGACCTTAGCTACTCTCTGAGTTTGAAAGCGCTTTAATACAGTTAAATCATTACCCCAGCCAAAGTTTTCTTTAGGGTTTTGAACACCGTGGCATAAAGTAGATCCACTGTGGGGTTTTTTTTTTTTTTTGCCATTGGGGAAATATTGTAGAATACCTTCAGCTCTCATTACGATATAAATTCTTATGAACTAGAATTGCCTAATTGTTACATTTCAACTATGGACCTATTGGTTTGGGTATACCCTTCTTACAAGGCTTTCATTTGCAAAACAATTTTTTTTTTATTTAGTTTGAAGAGTGTTTTAAAACTACTCTTTAAAGTACATATTTTGATTCTGGATTTGTCTTATTTATAACACATTAAATACATTTTCAGTACAAAGCATTGTGTTCACAAACTAAACAAGTGTTCTTTGCCCATTTTTGTAACATAACATATATATATTTTTTTTGGGGGGGGGGGGGGGGGGGGGGGCGACAATGCTTTCTTTTGGCAGGTGTCATGTGAAAAAATGTTTTCACTTACTACAGTACAGAACTCACAATAAAATGGGGGGAAAAAAACCTCCTTTATCATGTTTTACAGACCAGTGTTAGTTTTAAACAACCAGCCTTTATGTAAAAAAAATATATAGATATTTGTTTAATTTTGCTGACCCTAAATTTTTTTTCTTGCACAGAGTATGAAGTTATTTAAAAATAACAGGCTATTAGACTAATCTCAAATGGTTCAGCAGGAACCAGCTAAGATTCCAACCATGTATGAGGCAGGCTGATTGTACCCAAGTTGATCAATACTTGGGTAAAAATCAGCCTGCTGGCGGTCACATGTGATTATTGCAAGCGGCTGGTATAGCTGCCAGCAATATTTACGCTTCTCCTGGCGGGAAGTATTCCTGCATTAACCTGTCTGTGATGATGGGGGAATCAAGCAAATTTCTTTCATGCAACCTGGGGTGTGTGTGTTTTGAGAGGACCTGGTATAGCCTGGGTACTCAAAAGAAGATTTTAGGTCGATAACTAATTTCTATTTCAATGCCGAGTGTCAGAGAAACTTGGGAACATGATAGTTTGCTAATGATCCCAAGTACAGAGACCTATAGGTTGAAACACATCAACAGCAATCATTATGGTGCTGATATATGATGCAGTTCCAGGACATCCACATTAAGCACCACTGACAGATCTGGCTGGAGTAATTTGATGATTGTAATCAACTAAAGCAGAGGTCTCCAAACTGCGGCCCTTTGCTTGTCTTTATCTGGCCCTTGGGACACCATTCCATCCACTGACGCCAACAATGGGGCATATATAGCACTATCAAAAGGACACAATACCTTCAGTTGATATCAACAATGGTCACCACTATTTCTCCCCACTGACAGCAATGATGGGGCAAAATTCTTTCCATTAACACCAACAATGGGGCACTATTCCTATTCCTCCAGGGCATGGTTTACTCCCACTTAACACCAGGAAATGTTCTACTCCCACTGGCCCTCCGCTTAGAAAGTTTGGAGACCCCTGAACTACAGCATAGGGGGTCTTGTCTGTCTGAAGTCCAGCAAGTAAAACATTTTTTTTTTTTTAATTCTCTAACATTTTTACATCTGAATTCCAGGCCAGCCATTGACTACATTGTTCAATACACATATACAAGTTTGGTTTTATTAACACTGTGCTCCCCTGTCAGCACAAACAGATTAGTGCCTGGTCCTACCCTTCCCTCAACCTGAGTGCTGCTGTACAGGGGATTTAAGATATCAGCTACCATGGTACAGTCCAGTACTGACACTAGTTAGTTAAAAATGCATGTAATACATTTTCATTGAACAAATAACTGTGGTGTTGTAATATATCTGCCTGGAGTTCAGCTTTAATGTCAATGGATGGTGAAAGTGCAAAATTGGAGTAACATTTGAGTATATACAGGTATAGAAATCTAGTTAAGGCATGTTGCAGAAAGAAAAAAACAAAACTATATCCCTTACTTATTTAACTAGTGCAAAAAAAATGCTGTAGCACCACATGTTCTATATGCAAGAACATGCGTACATTCACAACTAATAACTTAAAACATTTTGATCAAAGAGTAGGAAAAGTAAAATTTCATTAAAAGATTTGTCACTGTGTACATTTCAATAATTAGCGTGCAAACTGGTACCCAGAAATGAATGTAAACTGTTCTGTAGTAATACAATAACTTACACAGCAGCCTGTCTTTCACTGTACACATTCTATACAATTAACAGACAGTGGCATTCATTAACACTCAGTTCACACTGAATGCGGCTTTGACATCACGCTATTTTAGCAGGACTTTATGTGCAGCTTGCGGACATCTGTGTGACTTCATGCACAGATGTCTATGCAAGTCACACATAAAATCTTCAAAAATAGTGCAGGAAATTGGAGTCGCACAAATAGGGTGCGAAATCTTGTGCGATTTGAAACTGTCAGATCGCACCGATGTGAACAGAGCATAAAGCTGCATAATCTTTCTTCCTAAAATATAGGGCACCAGTAACTACTGCATATAGCATTTATACTGTACATGTCTTCATGGCAGGGCTTCTCCTAGGAATAATAGCCCTGTCAAAAATCTGCCATTGTAGATAAGCAGTGTGTGTATATATATATATATATATATAAAAAAAAATCATTTAGCAATTAGTAGTTTGGTAAAATAGCCAACAATCAATAAGTTAAACAATACAATTCAAAAATGTCGTACAAATGTTTGGCAGGCCATGAAATTTGTGTATGTGTAGTCAGACTTGTGGTTACTGCAATCACCGCTCATGGCTTTGGTTGAAGATCTCTGACTTCTTCCAATTTCAACAGAATCCACTATGGAAATAAATTATGATAAGCATTATTTCAATACATATACAGGGCTGTAACAAATAATCAATTATGTAAATAGTCGTCACCTATTTTCATAATTAGTTGCTTAGCTGATTAGTTGGCCTGAATACATTATTTGTTTACATATCAGGAACAGTGCAGTACACATACAGTTCAGTAAGTGCATTAGAAACCTGTGAATGCTTGAGGAGCAATGCCTCATGGGACATGTAATCCTGGGCAGAAGGAGAAAGTGAGCGATTCAAAATGTTTGTGTATGGCCAGCAAAAGCAACAAGCAGGCGCAGGGCACTTGTATCAATATACCTGTCTATGACAAGGGAGTCTGTCATACATAATATTATAATACAGTCCTGTCTGAAATTTGGCAAAACAGCGTTTTTAAGTATTTTTTTTTCTTTAAATAAAAAGTTTGATCTCTGAGCCTGATGATATGATATGTACCATATTAAACCTCTATTAGTATATACAGTCAGGTCCATATATATTGGGACATCTACACAATTCTAATATTTTTGGCTCTATACACCAGCACAGTGGATTTGAAATTAAATTGCAGACTTTCAGCTCTAATTTGAGGGTATTTACATCCAAATCAGGTGAACGTTGCAGGAATTACAACAGTTTGTATGTGTGCCTCCCATTTTTTAAAGGGACCAAAAGTAATGGTTAAATTGGCTGCTCAGATGTTCCATGGCCAGGTGTGTGTTATTCCCTCATTATCCCATTTACAAGGAGCAGCTAAAAGGTCCAGAGTTCATTTCAAGTGTGCTATTTGCATTTGGAATCTGTTGCTGTCAACTCTCAATATGAGATCCAAAGAGCCGTCACTATCAGTGAAGCAAGCCATCATTAGGCTGAAAAAACAAAACAAACCCATCAGAGAGAGCAAAAACATTAGGTGTGGCCAAATCAACTGTTTGGAACATCCTTAAAAAGAAAGAATGAGTGAGCTCAGCAACACCAAAAGACCCGGAAGACCAAGGAAAACAACTGTGGTGGATGACCAGAGAATTCTTTCCCTGGTGAAGCAAACACGCTTCACAACAGTTGGCCAGATCAAGAACACTCTCCAGGAGGTAGGTGTATGTGTGTCGCAGTCAAGATGTAAGCCATTGGTGAGCCTCAAAAACAGGAAGTCCAGATTAGAGTTTTGCAAACAACATCTAAAAAAGCCTTCACAGTTCTGGAACAACATCCTATGGACAGATGAAACCAAGATCAACTTGTACCAGAGTGATGGGAAGAGAAGAGTATGGGAGAAGGAAAGGAACTGCTAATGATCCAAAGCATACCACCTCAACATTGAAGCATGGTGGTGGTAGTGTCATGGCATGGGCATGTATGGCTGCCAATGGAACTGGTTCTCTTGTATTTATTGATGAGTGACTGCTGACAAAAGCAGCAGGATGAATTCTGAAGTGTTTCGGGCAATATTATCTGCTCATATTCAGCCAAATGCTTCAGAACTCATTGGACAGCTCTTCACAGTGCAGATGAACAATGACCCAAAGCATACTGCGAAAGCTACCAGTTTTTTTTAAGGGAAAAAATAGGATTTTATGCTCACCATAAAATCTCTTTCTCTGAGTTCATGGATGGACACAGCCTTAATCTTCACTTAGTGGGTATTGGCCTTCCTTTAGGAGTTGACTAGGCAGAAACGTATATAAAAGGTTAACTTATACATCCAATAGCCCTGCCCAGGGGACGGGCCCTCTGGGTACAACCCCTCTCTCTGCATCTCGCAGATCAGTTCGTCAAAATGTAGTACAAACATAAAAAGGAGGGGAGGGTGCTGTGTCCGTCCATGAACTCAGAGAAAGAGATTTTACGGTGAGCATAAAATCCTATTTTCTCTTTCGTTGATGGACGGACACAGCCTTAATCTAGACTTGGTGGGACGTCCCAAAGCAGTGTCAAAAAATGAGAGGTGGGAACAGCAAAAAATTTAACTTCACCCCAAAACAGAGCTCCTCAACTGAGGAGTTGTAACTCTAAACAGCCGCCTGCAAAACTTTGCGGCCGAAGAAGCATCTGAAGATGCACTCACATCAACTTGTAAAGTTTAGTGAAAGTGTGATCGAGCGACCAGGTCGCCGCCTTACACACCTGGGAAACAGACACTTGATGTCAGAAACCCCAAGAGGCACCTGGTCAAATGCATCGTGATAGGGAGGCGCCCGACCCTTTATGGTGTAAGCCTGATCAGGATCTGTCAGGTCCACCTTGAAATGGTGGCCGATGAGACCGCTGGGCCCAGCCACCGAAGCAAACAGTGAGTCTGAACTCTGTAACGTAGCAGTAACAGACAAGTATACTCTCAGAGCTCGGACAGCGTCCGAGGAATGCCACGTCGTCTCCTTAGGATTCGACGGATGAGGACACAAGTATGGCAGTACAATGTCTTCCTTGAGATGGAAGGTCGAAATGTCCTTAGGAACAATCTAAGGCTGTGAACGCAGCACCATCTTATCCTTGTGGAAGATCAGATAGGGAGCCTTTCATGACAAGGCTGCCAGCTCAGAACCAGCTGACATAACAGCAACCAAAAGGACCACTTTCTGAGAAAGTGTCAACAAGGGAACTTCCCTAATGTGGTTCTGAGGCACCTAGAGCAGCCCTCAAAATTTCATGATGACAGGGCTGCATGACCAATCTCCCTCCAATCTGTATCTACACTTAGAGCCCTGATGCGATTGGCGGCCGAAAAGGAAAGGCACATGCTTGGGAAAAGTAGTTTGGCGAGCCGTGCACAGGCAGAGCAGTACACAGGTACTATCCTTACAATTGTCATTAAGCCATGGGACCTAACAGTATGACCTCTCTGAGCCTGCCCCCCTCCCCCCGAGCAATGTAGCTGGAAAGCAGGGAGCAGGAAGTAATGAGTGAGGTGCAGGATTGCGAAAATGACCACTCCGCGTGTCCCAGGTAGGCAGTGCAGCGCTCACTGAAAGTGCAGTTTTCTTCTCCTTGTGCTCTATGTAAGTGTCCAGCAGTTCAGCCTGAGCACTGTGACCAGACTGGTCTCAATGTGTGCTGTGCGGTGTCAGTGTGCGCTGTGCTATGGTGTCAATGGCTGTGCAGTTGTGTGGATCTCAGCGCTGGATTATACTCCCTCCACTGTGCTGCAGCTCCTCTCCTCACTGCCAGCCTGAATAAAAGGGGGAAGTGGGGATATGCAAGCGTGAAGCCGCACACAGGCTCCTGATGATGAGATGAATAGGAGAGGAAGAGAGAGAGAGAGAGAGGATGGATGGGAGACTGGATAGGTGGGGAATGGGGAAGAGACCCGGTTCTAGTGCCCTGTCCCTCTGGTCTGCCCCCAGTGCCCTGTCCCTCTGGTCTGCCCCCATGCCCTGTCCCTCTGGTCTGCCCCCAGTGCCCTGTCCCTCTGGTCTGCCCCCCAGTGCCCTGTCTAATTTTGTTAAAGTTGTTGGTAATATTTAATTGTGTAACTTGATTCTGCATTAAACATTTAACAGTGTCATTCCATGAGATAATCTACAAGGGCGTGTTTAGGGGCGCAATTAGGTGCGGGGCAGTGTATGAATGGGCTGTTAGGTGGAGCAACTGGTGGCGAGTAACTCTTGAGGCCTGGCTAGTAGCTATGGGCTTGAAATTTTGAGCCCTGACCTAGAGGTCATGGCGTTAAGCCATTGACTGTAAAGCAGGATGACCTATGGGACCTTGCGACAGCAGATACTCTCGTAGCGGTAGACGCCAAGGTGCGTCTGCTATTCAAATCCCCACGGAGCTAGTGGAGGACGGACCGGAGGGGCCACCTGCTGAACCCCCTGTAGAATGTTCTCACTAGAGAGTGAGTCGCCAGGGGTCGCTGAAAGAAAACAGCCAGGGCAGATATCTGTCCCTTAACCACATAAGTCAGTGGATTCCACTTCATTTCCTCGCAAAAGGGCTAAGTAAGCTCTCCAAGTGCGATAATAAATCCTCCTAGGATAACTTCCTAGCCTTCCTTATGGTAGGAATCACAGAATCCGACAGGCCCCGGTCTCTTAGTACTTTCAATAGCCAATGCCTGCAACTACCTTACCTGACAGCAGGTTCTCTTCATGGTAGATGGATCGGCATCACAGAGGCCAATCCGATCATAGGTCCCGGCCTGCCTTGGCATGATTAGTCAGTACCTGTGAGCATTCCGGTCATGGCCTGACCTGCACGATTGAGTCGAGACGCCAGGAGATTTACGTCTGGCGTGCCCCATCTTGGGCAAAGAAGCTGAAACACCTCCGGGTGCAGAAACCATTCTCCTTGGTCCAGCATCTGGCAACACAGGTAGTCCGCCTGCCAGTGTTCCACACCTGGAATGTAAAATGGCCGAGTGTGCCGGTATGCTCCTTTCTGCCCACCTTAGGATGTGAGCGACTTCTGACGCTGGCAGCCGAGCTACTTGTTCCTCCTTGATGGTTGACATATGCCAACGCCGTGGCGTTGTCAGACTGGATCCTGACTGGATATCCTCGTAGCCTCTAAAAACCATGTGGAGAGGCACAGCCTGATCTCCCAAAGTTCCAGGATCTTGATCGGCAAATGAGAATCCTCTTGAGACCAGCGACCCTGGGTTGACTGAACCCCCCAGACTCCCCCACCAGTAAGGCTGGCGTCCGTCGTGATGACAATCCAGTGATGGGAAAGGAAGGAACGACTTCCGGACAGAAGTGCCGGTGAGGTCAGTCACCACACCAGGGAGGCCCTGACCAGGTAGCTCACCCGGATCTGATAATCCAGGGATGATGGGCACTTGTAGCACTCTCGTGTGAAATTGTGCCTATGGTACCGCCTTGAAAGAGGCCACCATGAGGCCCGGGACTCACATGCAAAGCGGAGTGACGACCCTTCTGGGATGCAGGGTCTGCAACTTTTCCACAGGGAAGCAAACCTTTGCCTCTAAGGAGTCTAGAATCAATCCCAGATACACTAGGCGTTGAGTGGTTACCATTACTGACCTTGAATGTTGAGTAGCCACCCAAGTGTCTGAGGGTCTGATGTTATAGACACGCTCACCTCTAATTCTGAGGGTGAAGCGACCCTCAGAAGCAGGTCGTCCAAGTAGCCCACGACAGCAATGCCACATTGTCTAAGTAGGGCGAGAATTGGGGTAATCACCTTGGTGAACACCCTTGGTGCGGATGCCAGGCCAAAGGGGAAAACCACAAATTAATAGTGGTTCGCAAAGCGCAGAAGTTTCTGATGCTTTGTGCATATGGGGACATGTAGATGTAGGGCATTCCTGATGTCCAAGGATGCCAGAAAGTCCCCTGGCTGGAGGGTAGTAACGACAGAGTGGATTGATGCCATCCGGAATCCTTGTACCTTCACAAAGCAATTGAGGGCCCTGAGTTCCAGGATAGGACGAACGCCCTCCTTCTTTGGTACAATGAACAGATTGGAGTAAAACCCCTGAAACCGATCCTGTACTAGGACAGGGATAACCACCCCGTGTTCCAGCAGGTCCGACGAGCCGGTAGTAGCTGGAGGTTGGAGGGAAAAAATCTGTTTGGTGGGCAAGATAGGAGCTCTATCTTGTACCGATGAGACTACCTCCCAAACCCACCGGTCGGGGACCCGAGATGTCCAACGGGTCGCGAATTTGCAAAGACGTCCCCCCACGCGAGGAATGGGTGGAGGCACACCTTAATGTGGACGTGGTCCTGTTAACGGGTTTGTTGGGTTTGGGAAACCAGGGATGTCTCTGTCCCTGAGCAGGCGCTTTATTGGCCAGTGGTTTTCTTCCCGCAGTGCTGGGCGGGTGATATAGGTTATAGGTCTGTGGGAGCAAGGTGCTCTTACCTCCTGTGGCATCCTTAATAATGTCACCCAGGCAAGCTCCAAAGAGTCTATTGCCTTTAAAGGGCAGGTCCATTAGGGCCTTCTTGGAAGCTTGGAACGCCGACCAATTCTTCAACCACAGTAGACGGCGCAACAACAGAGCCTGAGCAGAGGTTCTGGCCAGCAGAGGAATAGTGTCCAAGGTTGATTCACACATGAATTTTAGGCCCTGTACCAGTTGTTCCACTAGGGCTACCTCGTGGGTGGAAGCGTGATGTGTTTGTAACCCATTGGGCAGTAACTTTGCCCACTCCGTGAGTGTCTGGGACACCAGCGCCCCAACTATGGTTGGGCGTAACGCTGAACCTACTACAGTGTATAGGTTATGGGATATCGACTCTGCCTTCTTGTCCGCCGGGTCCTTGAAGGCAGGAGCCCCCTCCACCGGAAGGGTGGTAAGCTTGTTTAGTTTGGACACAGGAGGGTCCACTATGGGGGGCGAGGTCCATTTCTTTAAGAAACTCTCCTCCAGTGGGTAACGTACCGCTAGGTTTTTAGATACAAAAAAGTTTTTAGTGGTCTAGCCCATTCCTTGTATAAAAGTTTGTCTAAATAAGACACACAAGGGAACACTTTAGCAGTGCGGGTCGCCTTACGGAACCCAAAGGGGACCGGCTCTTCTGTTGCCTCGGTCACTCACCATAGCCTTCTCATGAGCTGACCTGGGTCCAGATTCATCCTCACTGTCTGGCCGATCTAGGTCTGCACCGTCAGATACCTCAGAGTCAGGGTCCTGAGTGGTAGCTAGACCTGGCTCCGTATCGGAGTTATCCCCAGAAGATGGTGGGGGAGGGGGCGCTTTCTGGCCCCCGTTCTTCCACGCGCCGATTCCACCTTGGCAATGAAGGCATCTAGGATTGCCGACATAGCATCCACCGATACATTGGGTACAGGGGCATCAATTGCCAGCTCAGGTGTTTCAGGGAAATAAACGTCTATTTCTGACTCAATGCTGCCCACACGCTTAACACCACCCTGGAACCAGTAGTGCAGTTCCGTTTAGCTGAGCTGCTTCTTGTCCGCTGAATATAACTCTCAGTCTGCTAAATGGCTGCTATCTACAAGGCTGCTGTCCTTATCAGCTTTTTTGCTAGTCAGCAGCGTATGTGTTTGGCTGCTGATTTATAAGATGTCCGCCGCTCAGGCACTAGAGGTCAAGCATACTGAGGCCCCAAAAGCATGGCCGTCAGTGCTGTAATACTTGCATGGGCTACAAAAAAATGGCCGCCGAGTGAGATGCTAGAGGCCCCAGTTTCATGGGGAAATGCTACCGGAGGATAGCCGTTCTAAGCGCCCTTCTTGGGGTGCACATACAGGCCACTGAGCGGCCTGGGAGATGTGGTACAGCCCCCCCTTGGGCGCTATGTGAGCAACACCTCCAGCAGTGGGCGGCTACAAGAAAATGGCCGCCGTAGTGCATATAGACCCTAGAAGTATGGCCGCCGAGCTCTAAGTAGAGGCCAATAGTGGCTACAAGAAAATGGCCACCAGGTATACAAACAATCCAGCATGGTCACAGAAAAAATGGTCGCCAGACACACAGCAGCAGAATTTCTTATGCAGCTCTCTTTATTGAAAGAGGAAGCAGCAGCTGACAACATGGACACAAATAAGCAATATCTATGCACTTATACTTTATATTGGTTCTCAGGTGGAGCTCCCCAGGGCAACCCCCACCTCAGCAGTCTAGGGAGGAGGGAAGGGGAAGGAGGGGAGAAGGGAAATATAGAGCCCTTTACTCACCTCTCCAGGGATGCCCAGCTCTGTTTTTTTGCCGAAGCAAGGTAGTAGTACTTACCCTCCTGTGGTTTTATGCTGGAGCATCCTGGACAGTGCATCTTCCGCACTGTAATGGAAATGACTGTCGGCCAGGCTACTGCGACTCGGCCCTGTAGACCGGTCTTTATGCAAGCCCTGGAGCGCATAGCTCACCGGCCACCCGTAGAGCGACGGGCATGTCATGGACGACCCAGTGCGCAGCTACGGGCGGCACATGCTTGATGGCCAAAACCGGGAAGAATATAAGAATCTAGGATCCAGCCTGTCGCCCAGTCGGCAGTTGATCGAAGATCGCAGGAAAAAAATAAAAATCCAGAATCTTGAACTAACAGCCTTCAAGCCATGGGCCTGAAGGGAGCCATATCTTCTCCTGAAACTAGGCAGAAAAAAAATTATGATCTGCGAGATGCAGAGAGAGGGGTTATACCCAGAGGGCCCGTCCCCTGGGCCGGGCTATATGGTGTATGATAAGTTAACCTTTTATATAAGTTTCTGCCTAGTCAACTCCTAAAGGAAGGCAAATACCCACTAAGTCAAGATTAAGGCTGTGTCCGTCCATGAACGAAAGAAAAAAGTGGAATGTTACGCAATGCCCAAGTCAATTACCTGACCTGAATCCGATTGAGCATGCATTTCACTTGCTGAAAACAAAACTGAAGGGAAAATGCCCCAAGAACAAGCAGGAACTGAAGACAGTTGCAGTAGAGGCCTGGCAGAGCATCACCAGGGATGAAACCCAGTGTCTGGTGATGGCTATGCGTTCCAGACTTCAGGCTGTAATTGAACCAAATATTAAAAAGTTTATGATTGTTAATCTGTCCCATTACTTTTGGTCCCTTAAAAAGTGGGGGCACATATACAAACCGTTGTAATTCCTACACCGTTCACCTGATTTGGATGTAAATACCCACAAATTAAAGCTGAAAGTCTGCAGTTAAAGCACATCTTGTTCATTTCAAATCCACTGTGGTGGTGTATAGAGCCAAAAAGATTAGAATTGTGTCGATGTCCCAATATTTATGGACCTTACTGTAGTTCTCTTCTGTCTGTTATTCTCAGTGTATTAGATATTTTGTTCCCCATTCATATTTACCACTGAATATATAGGTATTCAAGAATGAATCATCTTTATTTAACCACTTCCCGCCCGGTCAATAGACAATTGACGTTTGGGAAGTGGTTCTGTAATCCTGATTGGACGTCTATTGACGTCCTGCAGGATAACATGCCGGCGCGCGCCCATGGGGTCAGTCTGAGACCCTGCATCGCCAATCTCGGTAAAGAGCCTCCGGCGGAGACTTTTTACCACGTGATCAGCCGTGTCCAATCCCGGCTGATCACAATGTTAACAGGAAGAGCCGTTGATCGGCTCTTCCTCACTCGCATCTGACAGACGCGAGTAGAGGAGAGCCAATCGGTGGTCCTCCTGACAGGGGAGGTCCACACTGGACCACCAGGGAAGTCCCAAGCATGTGGATGGCCAGGTACATACCACATGGCCATCCACATATGCAAATTGATGCCAAATATGTGCCAATCAGTGCCCACAAATGGGCACTGATTGGCACCATTGTGAAAGACCGCAAATCAATGATGCCCAGCAATGCCACCTATCAGTGCCCATCCATGTCACCTATCAGTGCCACCATATGTACCAATCAATGCCACCATATGTACCAATCAAGGCCACCATATGTACCAATCAGTGCCGCCTATTGGTGCCCATCAGTGCCCCCTATTGGTGCCCATCAGTGCCCCCTATTGGTGCCCATCAGTGCCGCCTATGAGTGCCACCTATCAGTGCCGCCTTTCAGTGCCTATTAGTGCCGCCAATCAGTGTCCGTCATCAGTGCCCATCGGTGACGCCTTATCAGTGCCCCTCATTGAAGTAGAAAATGTACTTATTTACAAAAAAATAACAGAAACCAAAACATTTTTTTATTTTTTTCAAAATTTTCTGTGCAAAAATGCGCAAAAAGTAAAAACCGCAGAGGTGATCAAATACCACTACCACCAAAATAAAGCTCTATTTGTGGGAACAAAATGATAAAAAATGTGTTTGGGTTTGAGTAGCATGACTGCGCAATTGTCATTCAAATTACGACAGCGCTAAACGCTGAAAATTGGCTTGGGCAGGAAGGTGCGTAAGTGCCTGGTATGGAAGTGGTTAAACTTGACATATTAACTAAATTATACACCACAATTTTTTTTTTTAGGTTTTTATCTAATTAATAAAAATTAAAAAAAAACGGCCAACTAAAAGATTATGAAAATAATCGCTAGTTGCAGCCTTATACATATAGTAAGTATTTCAATGAATTGCAGAAAACACTAGCACTAGTTAATTCTATAAAAAATAATGCAAAAAAGTAGGCCATGAAAATCATTTAAATATACAAAACTACAAAGTTTTAGGCAGATGTAAAAAAAAAAATGCTGTAAATTAAGAATACTTGCAGAAATAGAAGTGTTAATAGTTTATTTTTAATTCATTAAACTGGAAAGTAAATTAACAGAAGAGAAATCCAAATAAAATCAATATTTGGTGTGACCACCATTTCCCCTCAAAACAGCATCAATTCTTCTGTGTACACTTGCACACAGTTTCTTGAAGGAACTCAGCAGGGATCAGGGCTGTGTAGGGGCCAAACCATCACTTCCAGGACTAATTTTTCTTCTTTACGCTGAAGATGGTCCTTAATGACATTGGCTATATGTTTTGGGTCAGTGTCCTGCTGCAGAATAAACTTGGGGCCAAACACACCCCTCCTTGATGGTATTGCATGACTGCCTGTATTTCTTAGCATTGAAAACACCATTGATCCTTTCCAAATCTCCAACTCCATTTGCAGAACTGCAGCCCCAAACTTACACAAAACATCCATCATGCTTCACTGTTGCCTGCAGACATGAATTATTGTACTGCTCTCCAGCCCTTCTGCAAACAAACTGTTTCCTACTACAGCCAAATATTTCAAATTTGAACTCATCAGTCCAGAGCACCTAAACAAAATATAAATAGTACCCGAGTGCAGCGCTGCTTCTATTAAATGCGGACCTTCTGTTATTTTTTTCAACTTTACAATAAATCTGCCATTGTTTTAACTTTGGATAGTAAAATGTTTTGCCAGTATATATACCTTGGACAGCCTACTTCCTGTTTCTTGACTTGTAAAAAGCCTAGGCTTTATGACATCATGCACAGCTCTCTCTTACTCTTGAGTTTGCCAGAAAGGGAGGGGGGTGAGTCATAAGAGGGCCAATGAGAGCTGCAGGATTAGAGGTGTGCCCCTGTGTAAATCCAGGAAGTGAACAGGCAGCAGCTTCAGCTGCCCACAGTTAAAATGGTTGCAGCCAGACTCAGTGGAGTGAGATTTCTGCAGCATATTTGGCAAGTACAGAGTATATATAAAATAATATGCAACGTAGTTGAAGGGAAGTAGTTGAAGAGGAGGATTTAGTGATTTTCAACCACAGGTTGCAGGAAAGAAAATCACTCCCATCTATGACTGGCTTTATATATTATGGAATTCATAGAAAGAAAAAAGAGTTGTGGATATACAACAGAGTTTTTTTTTTTTTTTGCATGAAAAATATTCCCATATCTTGATTTCAAAACATGACCTTTAAGTTTAAAATGTTGTTTCCTTTATCCTTTAACACTGCAGCAGTATGTAATCCCACATATAATACACAGAGCACAAGTAAATGTAATTTACTGCATATATTACATAAAATGTGTTCAAACAGTCTATAACTATCACCAAGTAAAATAGTGACCACCTTCTGGAGTCAGGCAAGCCAATAATAATCATCATCATTTATTCACTGCTCTATTTTAATGCAGTAACTAATATTGTTGTATTTACCTTGGCATCTTCCGAAGTCTTAAAATTGATTATTTTTCCAAACTCCTTGGCATGGAAAACAGATTTCACTCGTTCCTGCAGAATAAACAATTTCAGATGTAAGAAACAGACTCATCATTTTTATCCATGTTTTGCCTAGGGAATCTGCTACGAGGCTCTTGGTAATGAACACGGAGGTTCTGGCCACTTCTTACAGGAAGTGAAGTCTCAGTGTTTGCATTCATTTCTGGAATTTTTATCCACTTTAAGCCTATGATCTTCAAAGAACAGGTTGTACAGTAAACAGGCGCTGCTTTTCATTTGGGAATTTTGCGGTACAATAGATCACTCCAGGCAAAATATTGCCAAAATATCACTATGTTTTGTTAGCCAATGTTTAAACCTAGTGCTATTAAGATAAACATGGTAATGTTTTGGGATTAGACCAAATCTCAAGAATTTTGAGTTTTACAGGTCATAAATAAATGACATAAAATGAATAAAGTGGTTTAACCACAAGGGGCATATTCAATAAAGCAGGATAAAATTAAAGTCAAGACATGGTTTTACTCCAATGCATTCCCTACATTAAGCTACAAAATAGCCCAATAGCAGTTTTGCCACCCTACATCCACAACTTTGCCCCCAGCTACATCATCAAACATCTCTAAAGATCACCCACATTTTCCATTCCACTTCTAAAGTTCGCTTCCAGGAATTCTTCAGGGCCTCTTTCAGTCTCTGGAACTCCCTACCCCAATCTGTCCAGTTATCTCATACTCTGTCCACCTTCAGGCAATGCCTAAAAACCCTTCTCTTCAGGGAAGCCTTCCCCTAAAATCTGCACATTGATCTACTCCGTTCAGCTCTCCCCCCACAATTACAACTTTTTGTACCACTTGCCCCTGTCTTTTAGATTGTCAAGTTCCAGGACCCTGCTAGCATTCTTGTTTCATATAGGATTGTAATTGTTCTATTGCCCTTTATTTTGTAAAGTGCTGTGCAAACTGATGGAGCTATAGAAATCCTGTAAAAAAATTAAATAATAGTAGTGTGAGGACACTTATGCTCTCAGAACTAAGACAACACCAAAGGTAAGTGTCACAAACTGATAGTGGTTGTCTTCCACAGCAAAGTGAAGAAATGACTGATGATTTAGAACAGGGTATTGAATTCAAATTCAAGGAGGTTAAGTCACTAAAATGTTCTTCTGGCTGAGGTCTGAATCCTAAAGGGTTAGTAAAAGGAAAAAATGTTTTTCCTTTAAAATACCAAACATGTTATACTTACCTCCACTGTGCAGTTCGCTTTCCACACAGTGGCCCCGATCCACATCTTCTGGGGGTCCCTCGGCAGCTGTCTCTGGACCTCCTTGCAAGTACTGACCACAGTCATGCGAGAGCTCGCATTGTGGTGAGTAATTGCGGGCGCACTCCCGTGATACAGCAAGCGGCCATAGCTGTTCACTGTGTCACTCGGCCCCGCCCCTCGGCGTGCCACGTCACTGGATGTGATTGACAGCAGCGCTAGCCAATGGCTGCGCTGCTCTCAATCCATCCGCTCTAGCCAATCAGCGGCCAGGCTGAGTGGCGAATAGAATCTCGGGACCACGCGAGGGACTTTCGAGGGGTCAGGTAAGTATAACGGGGGCTCGGGGGGGGCGGCAGCATCAGATGTTTTTTCACCTTAATGTATAGATTGCATTAAAGGTGAAAACTTTTTTTACTTTACAACTCCTTTTAGTCTGCACCATGAAAGATTGTATGCATCTAATTTTTTCTTTGGTGCAAGCTATGCTTTTTGGCGCTTTTGTTACTGTTTCCTCTGCACACTCTGGTAAAACTCTGTAAATGTAAATGGGGAATTTTAAATGATGGTCAGGCTTATGTAGAGCCCAGCCACCAGAGGCAGAGAAATAAATACTGTAAAAAGCCTTGGTCTCTCCCCAAGGCTTGGATTTTTTTCGTTATACTTACCTGTAAAATCTTTTTATTTGAGTACATAATGGGACACAGAGTTAGGCCAATATTCATTACCTACTGGGTTATACACTATCTCTAGGTGAATGGACACTGGTAGACAAATTGAAGTGATCCCCTATAGAACCCCTTTCATACAGGAAGCACATCAGTTTTGTAGCAAGTACTGAATCCTCAAAAAAAAGGGGAGGGATCTCTTTGTCCCATGAAGTACTCAAAGAAAGGATTTTACAGGTAAGTATGATGAAAAAAATCATATTTTATTTTTCATACATCATGGGACAGCGTTAGGCTAATATTCATTACCTACTGGGACGTCCCAGAGCAATAACCTTGACACCCTGCCAAACAATAGCCCTCAGACCTTATACAGAAGCCCGCAGTACACTGCGGCCGAAAGCCGAATCCTCGGCTGCTGAAACATCCACTTGAAAAAAAATTGTGAACGTATGCACTGAAGACCAGGTAGCAGCCTTACAAATCTGAGCCATAAATATTTTAACGGCAAAAAGCCCAGAAGGTTCCTACACCCCTGGTATAATGAGCTCTCACCTTAAAGGGAGGAGCTTTACGTTTCAGACCGTAGGCCTGAATGACCAATTGGCAATGGAAAATGCCTGCCCCTTCTTGGGTCCTTTTGGTAAAACAAAAAAGGAGTCTGATCCTCGGATCTCTGCAGATCTAGACAAATAAACCTTGACTGCCCAGACAACGTCCAAAGAATGCAGTCGTCTCTTTCACCGAACGAGGTTGAGAGAAATAAAGAAGAAAAAATAATGTCCCGATTCAAATGAAAGGCTGGCACCACTTTTGGCAAACAGGATGGAACAGGACGTGAAGGATCAAGTATGGTTCCCTGCACGAAAGGGCTGCCAACTCCAACACCCTTCTAGCCGTGGTGATGGCCATCAGGAAGGCTAGCTTGCGTGACAGCAATTCTAATGGAATTTCATCGATAGGCTCAAATGGTTGTAACACAGACAAGTTCAAGTCCCAAGGACACATAGGTGACCCAATGGGGGGGGGGGGGGGAGCAAAATGAGTTTCCCCCTGCATAAAGGTTTGGACCAGTAAAAGGGAGGCTAAAGGCCTTTGGAAGAATACTGACAGGGCCTAAATCTGACCTCTGATTGTACTTAAAGCCAATTTGATTTCCACAGCTGACTGTAGAAAAGAGTGAATTCTCCCAATCACGTATTTCCGAGGATGACATTTTTTGGCTTCACACCAAGCAATACAAGTCTTCCAGACCTTATGATAGATCTTTCTAGTGACAGCTTTTCTAGCATTCACTAGGGTAGAGACTAATGGCCTTGAGGCCATGGGTCCTTCAACATCCTGGCTTTAATAGCCATGCCATCAAATTTAGATTAGACTGTAAATTGGGGTGGAATATAGGACCTTGAGACAGTAGATCAGGGCGACGTGGAAGCGTCCATGGCCCGTCTATTGTCAGTCTCACAATCTCCGGGAACCAGGGCCTACTGGGCCAGGCTAGTGCCACCAGAATGACTGGAACTCCCTCTCTCTGAATCCTGCGCAACAGATGTGGAAGGAGAGGGATCAGAGGGAAAGCATAAACCAGGGGAGTACTGGCTCCATGGAACTACCAGAGCATCTGCTCCGATTGCCAGAAGATCCCTTGTTCAGGACACATACTGCTGTAGTTTGTTGTTGAACCTGAATGCCAATAGGTCGACCTCTGGCCATCCCCAATGCTGAAAAATTTCCTGGAACACCCTTGGGTGTAGGAACCATTTATTGGGCAGATCTGCTGGTGGCTGAGATGATCTGCCTTCCAGTTCTCTACTCCTGGGATATGGACTGCCAATAGAATCGGCACATGTCCCTCTGCCCAGGCTAGTATGTAGTTCACCTCCTTCAAAGCCGTTACCGCTTTGGTGGTTTCTATAGGCCACTGCAGTGGCATTGTCGGAGTGAACCCTGATAGGGCAGTCCTAAAGCTCTACAATCCAGGATCATGTAGGGCCAGGCATACTGCCCATAACTCCAGGACGTTAATAGGCAGGATCTGTGAGCCCCTCTAGGGTCGCTCCCCAGCCTGAGAGAGTGGCATCTGTAGTCAGTACTCTCCAAGTTAACGGGAGGAAAGATCTTCCCTTTCACAGGTTCTGATCCTGCAACGACCAGTTTAGGCTTCAGCGCACCCGAGGAGATAATCCAGGGCTTGATCTCTCCTGTTCCCAGCCAACAAGACGTCTTGTTATATAGGCCTGGAATGGAACTGGGCATAGAGCACTGCCTCGGAGGAGGACACCCTCCTTCCTAGACGACTCATACAGAGTTAAATGGAGGGTTGTCTGGTGCACTTTATCTGACACACCTGATCCTTCAGGGTACAGATCCTTACGGGTGGCAAAAATACCCTTGCTTGGACCATATCTAGGATCAGACTTAAATACTTCAGACTTTGAGCTGGTCTCAAGGCTGACACAGTCCCTAAGGTTTTAAACGGGGGACACCTTATGCGTCTCCTTAACGAAAGTAGAGAACTCTTCTCTCCAGAAATCTTTTGGATATATTTGTCTAAATCATGAAAAAAAATTTCCCCAGGAAAGGGGAAACCTACCAATAACTTTTTATAAGGACGCTCGGCTGTCCAGTTCTTGAGCCGCAAAAGTCTGCGCATATGTACAGAGAAGAGACCCCAAAATGAGAAACCTGCTGTATTGAATCCTTTAAGGCATCAAACAGCAAAACACAGCGCTCGAGGAATATCTGTCTTATTTTCAGCCAAATCATCCTCCTGGTTAGGCCTTTCAGGCCGTCTGACCTGATCCTTTATGGACTGGCAGATACCAATTGCTGCAACAGCTGGCTGAATAGCTGAACTGGCCAAAGAAAAGGAAGCCTTTAATAATGACTCCAGTTTCTTGTTAACAGGGTCATTCAAGCCCTGTGGATTATTCACCAGACAAGTTAAGTTATTGTTTAAGGAAGAGACTGCTGAATCTATGGCTAGCATGCTCCACTTCTAAAAAAAACTTTTCATCCATGGGATATAAAAAGGGAAAACCTCTGGGGAGGAACAAAAATCCTGTCAGGATGTTCCCAATCAGCATACACTGCCTGTTCCAATAGTGGGTGTAAGGGGAAAGCCTTTGCGGCCTGAAGATGCCTCAGGGACCCCAAAGAGGATCAGGGGGGCTCAGTAACCTCTGCAAAGCGCAACTTAAAGGCAGAACGATTAATCTCAGGAAGAGTCTAGATCAAAAGCCTGTGCGAGGCAGACACCAACTGGATATCTTCTTGTCCAGTTTGCTCAGAAGCAGACTCATCCGCCAGGCCCTCCACAGAATTCTGAGCTTTTAGCTCTTCCCAATCCTCAACCCATTCCTGCTCCAAACTAGGAGGCTTAGGGGAAGGGGATCTGTCACACTTCTTGCCACCCTGTGGGATGAAGGCAATCATGCCAGCAATCCTGTGTGCTAACCTGGCTAGGGCCGAGGACAGTTCATCCTTGGTGATAAAGGGTGAAGCAGCAGCTTTGACTGTAGGCACAATAACCGATAGGTGCAGCGGCTCAGATTTCCCAGAAGCCTCTGGTCTTTCAGGGGATACAACTAGGTTCATCATGAGCTACTGATGACATAGGTGTGCCCTTCTTTGTAGTGTTAGACCTGCTCCTCTTTTATGAAGACATTTACAAGCCACAAAAAGGGAGTACCTGTGTGTAGTATTAACACACCCCAGAAGGGAGGTCCCTTAATAGGGCTCAACAAGTCCCTATGCAACAATCCTGCTAAGCACCACCTGGTGACTCAAGTGACCCGGGTAAGGAAAAATTAACTGCTGCAAATGCCTGGTTTAGAGCCTGCTCTGTGTCCCACAGCTGCTTTCTGGATGCACCAGCATGCTTGGTATACACAGCTTAAATAAGCTGGCTGTGCGCCGGGACGTTCTGCACATTCGTGCGCACACTCACGGCCCCAGCAAATGGCATGGCTGTATTCGCATATGGCGCAAATCACTGTGCGCTCAGATTAAGCTATGGCGCACACCGCGGCTCCGAGTGCACACAATGGTGAAGCTGCGTGTGCCATGGCCCCGAACAAACTGCTGAGCACAGCAGCGCTCTTGCAAATGCACGTGCGCCATGGCGAACCAAAAAGAAATGGCGCACTATCGTGCAACATCATACAGGTAAACAGCCAGACACAAGCAAAAACGTACACTTTACAAACAGCCCACAGCTAGCAAATAACTCCCTTGTATGGTCACTGCACATAGGTTTCCAGCCTCTAGCTAGTTTGACTGATTGTTACAATCACTGGGACACCCACAAGTAAATAAAGGGGTTCACGGCGGGTTCCTATCACTTGAGGAACTTCAAGGACTGGGTACCCTTTTCACATTTAGGGTCCACTCCTTTGGACCTGTACAGGAATGCCTTAGCACGGTGGTGTCCATGATTCCACTTGTCAAATGAATCCGATCGGTCAATCCCTTGATTCATTTAAGAACTGTTTGTGGGACTAGAGACCAGGAGCTCAGAGAGCTCAAACAAAGTGCTCATCCACCTTGCAGACACTGGTAAAAAAAAAAAAAAAAACTGATGTACTTCCTGCATGAGAGGGGTTATATAGGGGATCACTTCCTGTCTAAGACTTTGTCTACCAGTGTCCAATTACCTAGAGATGGCGGAGAAAATGTACTTGGATCTAGGGTCCCCGAACCAAAGAGCCAAGAAAGGGAAGTTTGGGCCAAATTGGACTGTTGCGGTACTAATATGCAGATAAAACAAAGATAAAAGGTTAAAAATATGATAATTTTATTATAACACACAGACACCACAAAACTTCCTATCATTATGTATGTTGTATAATTCAATTATATCCTCTTTTCATTGATGTACAGGCCGTATATGCTGTATATGTTTTTACTGACCGGGTTCTGATTGCTCACCATCCCCGTCTCTGTGGTGGATTAGCACAGCGCTGCCAGACAATCTCCCTCCTCCTTCCCCCTCCCCTTTCCCTTTTTTCCCCCCCTCGGTGTGCCGGGGGACGTCCGCTTGTGCCTCACGGCTCCTCCCTTAGAGCTGTGCTCCAATTGGATGTTGTGGCATGGGTCCCCACCCACATGTCACGACATTGACGCATGATGTGCGCCTTCGCGCCGACGTCATGCGCGCGCCCCCTCCCCCAGCGACGTGACTGCAGGGCTTCCGCCCTTGCTTGTACACACAGCTGGGCTCATGGACACATATATAGGACCTCTCACTCCCAGCGTCCTTTACCGATGGATCCTGGGACTCCTGTGGCTCTACCCAGCCCAGTGTAAGTAATTCCCCTGTCATGTCAGCGTTTTAATTGTTCATCCCTAGCTTGCCTCATGCCTTACCCTATCCCCTGTTCACACAGTTTGTTCTACACCTTCTCTTATAGGCACGGACGGCCAGCATCATTACCCTGATGCTTCCCTGGGACTAAGCTTGGTTCCTCCCTCCCAGCAAACTCAACCATTTTTATCATATATACATTTACATTCTAAGATGTGGCATTCCTGGGCCCCTGTGCCTGGGAGCCCCCCTATTCAGTTTTATTTCTCTAGTCATTCAGGTAATTACATACAACGTTCATTTAATTTTCATTTTCACCAGCATTATGTTTTATTCTATCCCTACCTCTTCCCCCCCCCCTCTCTTCCCAACCCCCTTTCTTCCTGTCTCCCCCTCCCTCTACCCCCCCTTCCCCCCCCCCCTGTTGTCCTCCCTGTTCCCCAGTTTCTCTAGCCTCTTGTTGCTTCTTCCCCCCCTCTCTCTCCCTTCTTCCCCCACTGCTCCTCTCCCTTCCCCGTCCCCCTTTCTTTGTCCCCCCTTCCTCCACTTTTCTTCTTCCTCCCCCCTTCCCCCCCCCCACCTCCCCTTCAGTCTTTACCCACCTTTCCTCCCTTTGTCCCCATTTCTCACATCCCTTCTTTTTCCCCGCCGCCCATATTCCCCCCCCCCTCTCTTTTTTTTCATCCCTTTTCTTCCTCGTCTTACCATCTTCCTGCCTCCCCCCCTTTTTTCACTTGGCCTTTTCACTTGGTTTTGTCACTTCCCCATAACCCCATTCTGCACCATCTCACCAGCCATCACCACCAGTGTCTCACTTCCCCACACACCCTTCCTCCTCCTTACCTGATAAGGTCGGCTATATATACAACAACTTATATATTCCTATACATATTTTTCCACACCAGACAAGTAGGTCCCTTCTACATGTGCCCACCCTGGCCACCGTTGGGATATTGTCTGTCTCCGCCTGCTGTCACTCTGAGGCGGGACTGTCTAGGTGAGCAATTCAACCCGTGTCCTTTACCGATGGATCCTGGGACTCCTGTGGCTCTACCCAGCCCAGTGTAAGTAATTCCCCTGTCATGTCAGCGTTTTAATTGTTCATCCCTAGCTTGCCTCATGCCTTACCCTATCCCCTGTTCACACAGTTTGTTCTACACCTTCTCTTATAGGCACGGACGGCCAGCATCATTACCCTGATGCTTCCCTGGGACTAAGCTTGGTTCCTCCCTCCCAGCAAACTCAACCATTTTTATCATATATACATTTACATTCTAAGATGTGGCATTCCTGGGCCCCTGTGCCTGGGAGCCCCCCTATTCAGTTTTATTTCTCTAGTCATTCAGGTAATTACATACAACGTTCATTTAATTTTCATTTTCACCAGCATTATGTTTTATTCTATCCCTACCTCTTCCCCCCCCCCCTCTCTTCCCAACCCCCTTTCTTCCTGTCTCCCCCTCCCTCTACCCCCCCCTTCCCCCCGTTGTCCTCCCTGTTCCCCAGTTTCTCTAGCCTCTTGTTGCTTCTTCCCCCCCCCTCTCTCTCCCTTCTTCCCCCACTGCTCCTCTCCCTTCCCCGTCCCCCTTTCTTTGTCCCCCCTTCCCCCCACTTTTCTTCTTCCTCCCCCCTTCCCCCCCCCCACCTCCCCTTCAGTCTTTACCCACCTTTCCTCCCTTTGTCCCCATTTCTCACATCCCTTCTTTTTTCCCCGCCCCATATTCCCCCCCCCCTCTCTTTTTTTTCATCCCTTTTCTTCCTCGTCTTACCATCTTCCTGCCTCCCCCCCTTTTTTCACTTGGCCTTTTCACTTGGTTTTGTCACTTCCCCATAACCCCATTCTGCACCATCTCACCAGCCATCACCACCAGTGTCTCACTTCCCCACACACCCTTCCTCCTCCTTACCTGATAAGGTCGGCTATATATACAACAACTTATATATTCCTATACATATTTTTCCACACCAGACAAGTAGGTCCCTTCTACATGTGCCCACCCTGGCCACCGTTGGGATATTGTCTGTCTCCGCCTGCTGTCACTCTGAGGCGGGACTGTCTAGGTGAGCAATTCAACCCGTGTTTCCCCTTTGTATTTACTGTGTGTTTTGTTGTTTTGTTGATTACTGATTCATTGTTTAACTATTTCTAGATCTTCTCCTGATGAAACTAGTAGAGAGCTTGTGACAATTTTCAACCCATCGCACTGTTTTTCCCCTTGTGGGGACTACTGTCCTGATGCTGCGTTTTTGATTGCCATAATTTTCATTCTGTATTTTGTTGTGTCTGTGTGTTATAATAAAATTATCATATTTTTAACCTTTTATCTTTATGTTTTATCTGCATATTAGTACCGCAACAGTCCAATTTGGCCCAAACTTCCCTTTCTTGGCTCTTTGGTTCGGGGACCCTAGATCCAAGTACATTTTCTCTAAACTGCAAGGATGATGGTACACTTTATTCCAATACATATATACTTTATCCTAGAGGCTCCCATTTCATACCTAGAGATGGCGTATAACCCAGTAGGTAATGAATATTAGCCCAACTCTGTGTCCCATGATGTATGAAAAATAAATGGGAGGGTATCTTTGCTTAGCTCTCAGAAATAAAAGGGGGCAGTTCCATTAGTCATAGCATGAATCTTACAACTGTAGCAAGAGAGTCAAAACTCATAATATGCTATAATAGAATATAGGAAAGTAGTTTTTACAGTAGTAAAAATGTGCATTTCCCTCACATACTCCACAGTAGTTATTCCCGCTTCTGTAGCAACACATAGCTCCCAACTTGTTCCTGATTTTGAGGGACTGTCCCTGATTTAAAACACCCCTTCAGACCCTCTTTCCTTCTTCATTTGTCCCTCATTTTGGTCTGATCTATATAGTTGCACTTAAAATGCACTTTATCTTTCAAAGTGTTTCCCAGTGCTAAATCTTTCAGCCACTTTCTAAATTCCTGCATATGTAAATTTCCAAAGCCAGTATAAAGGAACATTAGTAGTAAAAAACGAAACAAAAAAACACTTGTGGATTTAGCAATTTTGTTTTTGTACAATTCTCCTACAATGGGGCGTGTCCTAAACCAACATCATTTTGCTAAGAGGGATCCCTCTTTCCCATCTCAAAAAGTTGGCAAGTATGGTAACAGCATATACAACTTCATGTACAAATAAGGGGACAAAACAATCGTCATCACAGCATACAATCTGACAACCACTTACAACACACAATCTTCAATATAGGGACAGTAAGCTTTCACAGCTCTGGTCTTAATAACTCTGCAAGAAATCCCCAGATATACTGACTGGACCTAAATAGTGGAGTTCTTTACCAACTGAAAGACAGACAAGTTGTCACTCTGGATTGCATGACCATCACAGAGAGAACACCAGTATACCTAATGAACTGAAAAAAAACTCCACTCATTGGGTGCAGACTTCCAGGATTTCCAATATTCGACATGAATCTATCATTACCTGTTAAGAGTACAATAAATCTAATTCAAGCAAAAAATATAGCAGAAGGGAAGGCACTTCCATTACTTTAGAGATATTGAGCAGAATTGAGCATATGTGAAGTGGGAGGAGATACAACCTCAAAGGGGCTGGCCTTCTGTTTTTTAAGTGGCCTGCATCAGAAAACCCTGGCCGACAATGAAACAGTTGGAAATTTGTTGTTCAGACCTAAACAATGCCCAGCCCAAAGGCAGATAAATACAGTTAAATGCCTTGATCTTTCCCAAAGAGAAACAATAAAATGTAGGGTATCCCTGCCTAGCTGGCAGAGGTAAAATGTATAAAAAATAGTACAGTAGTATACAGTATACCCCATGGTAGTTATAACAGCTTCGGTAGAAGGGGCATAAACAACCCCATGTCCAAAAAAACAAAAACCTGAACACAGCAAAACAATCTGACAATCATTCACAATACATCTTCAGATATAGGGGCAGTGAACTTGCTCAGCTCTGCTCTTGATAATTCAACAAGAAATTCCCAGATAACATACTGGCTGAAACAGAATAATGAAGTCCTATACTAACTGAAACATGGACAGGTTGTAACACCCGGCTGTATGACCAGTGCAAAGAAAACACCAGAAAACCTAATGAACTGGGAAAACCTGCACTTGTTGGGTAAATGTTTATTTACTACACTTTTTATTCCTCAGTGGATGATAGAGGAGGTATACGTACTTTTGCTTCAATGCGTAGTCTTCTACCACTCACAATAATTGGCTCTTTGGTAAACTCATCAAAACTGTACTGCCACTCACAAGTAAGCTGTCCAAACGTTCCTTTAGTAACAAACAAAACACCACTAGAAAAAAGAAGAAAGAAGTTCAATTACGGCACACAAGTATTTGATTTTAAAGTGATTGTAAAGTCTCATTTTATTTTCTATAAATATAACAAACATGTCATACTTACCTGCTCTGTACAGTGGATTTGCACAGGGCAGCCTGGATCCTCCTCTTTTCGGGTGCCTCTTCTGTGCTCCTGGCCCATCCCTCCTGTTGAGTGCCACCACAGCAAGTACAGTTGTGCTCATAAGTTTACATACCCTGGCAGAATTTATGATTTCTTGGCCATTTTTCAGGGAATATGAATTATAAACACAAAAAATAGGATTTTTAATAACAGCTTACCTGTAAAATCCTTTTCTTGGAAAACATCACGGAACACAGAGTCTTTAATCATTACATAATAGGTTATATCTCAATTGGTGCTGGCCAGGCAGAATGCAGGCGTCTGATTGCTAAAGAAGAGTTGAGTATTGAGAGACTTTAGCCAGCCACAAACGGATCACAATTCGTCCAGTTTAGCAGGAATCGGTAACATTTCGATCCATCTATGGGTATTACTGAGGTGGATCCATCGACTGACTTCAGTACAACCAGCCGGCCAGGGAAACCTCCCTCTGTCAGAATACAATACTGCAGTGTGAGGGATTCCCCAATCAACACTGTGTTGATGGGGGAATCAAGCAATTTTCTTTCCTTCAACCTGTGGTTAAAAAATGGGAAGTTCCACTTTAATATGCTACTTGCCTGTCTGATGCTACCATCTGAACCACAGACCTGGACCAGAACTCTAGCATTTTAAAGCGGTAGGCCAATAATGGAAACCTCTATTTTTTTATACACAAGGGGCCGGATTCACAAAGGATTTACGTTGGCGTATCAAAAGATACGCCGTCGTAAGTACAAATGTGCGCCGTCGCATCTCTGCGCCTAATTCACAAAGCTAGATACGTCGAAAAGCAAGGCTTTAGCCGCCCAACGCAACTTGCCTACGCCGCCGTATCGTGGGTGCATAGTTACGGTGGACGCATTCGGTGATCCCATTTTAAATATGCAAATGAGTAAGATACACCGATTCACGAACATAGATGCGCCCGGCCGCTTCATATACGCGATTTGCGTAAGGCTTACGTCTGGCGTAAAGTTACCCCTCATATACAGGCGCAGGTAATGCAAAGGTATGACCAGGGAACGACGTCGTCGAATTTTACGTCGCGTACGGCGTTTACATAGTACTACGTGAATAGGGCTGTGTGTAGATTACGTTCATGTCGTAGGCAGTGTTCGACGTATCTTAGGCAGCTATTTCGACGTAACTGTGAGCATGCGCACTGGGATGCGTCCAAGAGACGACGCATGCGCAGTTCGTTTTTTTAAGCTGTGGCCATCATTTGCATGGGGTCAAGCTTCATTTAAATAGATCACGCCCACTTCCACCTACTTTGACTTACGTCGGATTACGCCGACAACTATACGCTACGCTGGCGCAACGTGGAGCGCATATTCTTCGTGAATAGCATGCTTGCTTCTCTACGTTGTGCCGGCGTAGCGTAAAGACGATGCGCTACGCCGGCATTAAATATTCGCCGCTCTAAGTGAATCCGGGCCAAGGTTTCTATTATTGATACTCATGTCTGTTGATTCCTGCACTCTGTTCACAAATAATTGAACGTACATCAAAACAACATTCCCAGGAAGGCCATTCTTATGTATTATCAAACATATTAGTGGAGGACCAAGAGCTATAAAAGCTATATTTATAGATTTCATATTTCTAAATAAATATATTATTATTAAAACTTACCTCTTCATGACCATAAGTAAATCAGTGTTATTAACCATTGCATGGGCAAAATATTTACATTTGGCAAATCTTCCATTTTCAATTTTCTAAAAGAAAAAAGGGACATGAAAAAGGTATGTTAATTAAAAATGAGGGTGTTTGTCAAGGATAAGCAAGTACCAAGAGCACCCTAAACATGGTATGAAAGACAGACTTTTAGAGCACATATAAAAATTAAAGCATTACAAAATACAGCCAGTAGGGCCACAAGGGGAGGATGGGCTTTATTTGGATGGGGGTGGAGCAGCCGAGAAGGGGGGGCATAGTTTGGCTTTAAGTAAAGCTTTAAGGATGTAAAACAATTTCACATTAGGTTCACATCTGTGGGGTTAATCACAAGCATTCCTGCACATGCATGCAGCTGCACACAAACTACACAAAAAATGTGTTATTGCCTAATAGCAACCTAATGCACTGGAAAATGATGTGTGGTTTCCCCACACATGGAAAGCACCATGCAGTTTCTGCAGAGACCTTTTTCCTGTTGGAAACACAGGTACAGCAAACCATTCAAATGAATGGGCTGCTGTGCCCACATAAACGTGGCATGCAGAACTGCTTAGATGTGAACATAGCCTTAGGAACAATTTCAACTGTTATCTGCAGCCTTGGAATGGTTTTTGGTCTTTACAGAATGAATCAGGAAACCCAGATGGAGCCGAAGGTCATTGTAAAGAAGTATTTGCTTCCTATGATCATCAGTTCATAATGTAGTACTTTCCTGATTCATTAGCCTAAAGCCGGGAACACATAAGCCAAATGTCGGGAGACAATGGCCGGGTAAAGAAAAATGGCTGACATTTGGCCTGTGTTTATATCGGTTTGACTGGCTTCGACCCGAATTCTGTAAAACCAGCAGCCGACCAACTCTGGGTATTCTGCCGGGGGGGATATCCTCCTGTCACAACACAACAGCTCAGCGGGGTCAGATCGCTGAACTAACTTTGCATGGTTAGTAGAGCGGCTTTGAGCACAGTGGACAGTTTTTTTTCGTTCAACACACAGGGCTTTAGGGACAATTTCACATGTTTTTTGCAGCATTGAAATGTCTTATATTTTTATTTTTCTGAACAGTAAAGCCACATTATAATTTTTTATTCGTTCCACCTCATGGGTTGAAAGAAAAAAAAAACGGTCAGCTCTGGTCAAAACCGCTGTACTAACCATGCAAGGCTAATTCAGCAAACTCCCCCGCTGAACTGTTGTGTTCTGAAAGAGGGGTGCCCCCCCCGCCAGAACGCTTCAATCACTGCTCTCTGCCATTGGCCGAGAGGGCTGATCAGGAGTCGGTCAGCTGCTGGTTTTCCAGCATGCACGTCCGACAGAAGCCGGCCAAAATGTCAGCTGTTTTTATTTTTTTAACCGGCTGTTGTCTCTTGACATTCAGCCTGTGTATACGTGACTTTAAGGGACCAGGAACTTGTGGCACTCGGTCCAGTTTAAATCTGTCCTACCAATGCTAAGCAACGGGGTCAGGCAATTTTCCCCCTGCTGTCCGACAACACTGCAAGGAAAGGGACGGATATGTGAGCGACAGTGCTGGTCTCCGGCAGCAGGGGACGCGCTAAAGACCAGCGCTGCCATTCAGAAAAGATCACACAGCCTGTGGTGCTTTGTGTATATCTGAGGCTGCTTGTAAATGTACTCCGGGAGTAGTTTTGGAAGTGAAGCTGTGTCTGCAGGGAAGGACTGGAGGACTTCTTACTAAAACTGTGCCATTTCCAACCAATCACGTTTATCCTGCTCGTATAACTCACGTCCGTTCCATACGGACGCCATGGATCTGACGAAACAGCTGACGCTGTGAAACGCGTAATCCGATTGGCTGGCCGGGTCCCTCACGTCACTTCCGGGGCGACGACGATACGCCGCGCTCCACGGTGGAACGCACGCCACATCAGACGGCTCTTCCTGGTTTCCTGTGTCCACTATACCACACTTGCGGCTCACAAGCCTGGGACGAAGAAACCTTTTCCGGAGGAACCTCTTATGATGACCCCGGCCTCATAGCCACACCAATGCCTATATTACTCCATGTTTGTGAGTAGTTACTTTATTGTACTAATTTACTACTGATTAAAAACGACATACTGCACTTAGTTTGGCGCATCTCTCTCTTGTATTTTTTTGGCTCTTCTAGAGGCTTGCTTCTGCTTCAGGTGCTGCCGCTAAGTTCCCACATCTATCTAACTGCTGAAACTGGACTGTCCGGAGTATTTTGTTACCATATGGACTTATACTGATTGATGTTTATTTCAACTTTTATTTTTAGACTAGGTTGCTTGCTCAAACTGATTGTGCGCCACAAATTTATTTTTTCCCATTTGTCTGCCCACTCCTTTACCTTATTCAGATCATTTTGCAAAATTTCTATGTCCTGATGTGAGTCTATTACTCTGCTTATCTTTGTGTCATCTGCAAAAACTGAGACTGAACTAGTTATCTCATACGCTATATCATTTATGAATATACTGAATAGAATTGGTCCCAAGACAGAACCTTGGGGTACCTCACTCACCACTCCAGACCAGTCTGAGTACAGTACATGCTATTTATCACCACCCTCTGTACCTGTCCCTGCAACCAGTTCTCTACCCAAGCACAGACTCTATGGTACAATGGTGCAGACTGTAGCTTGCAAATTAGGCGTTTATGGGGGACTGTATCAAATTCTTTCACAAAGTCCAGATACACCACATCCACAGGCCTCCCCCTATCAAGATGGCAGCTTACTTCTTCGTAGAATGTTAGCAGATTGGTAGGCAGGAACGTCCTCTCACAAACCCATGCTGATCACCACTAATGATACTCTTCTCCTCAGGAAATCTTTGGATATAGCCCCTAATCATCCCCTCCAATAATTTACCCACTATTGATGTTAGGCTGACTAGCCTGTAATTCCCAGGAATATGTCTCTGCCCTTTTTTGAATATTGGTATTGCGTTGGCTTTTCCCCAGCTCGTACCAATCCTGTCCACAAAGATCAGGAATAATGGCCTGGCTATAACTTGACTGAGTTCTTTGAGGACTCTTTGGTGTAAGCCATCTGGTCCTGGTGATTTGTGCTAAGTTTATTAAGTCTTTCATTGGCTTCTGTTAGCCATGTGTGTAGGTCATGTGTTGTGTCACTAACACTACAGTTATTGTCGGTAAACCCTTCTTTTTCCTGAGTAAAAACTGTGGAGAAGGTGGTATTTAGTACAGTTGCCTTCTTTGTGTCATCTGTGACCATCCTTATCATGAAGTGGAAAGAGCATAATTTTACCATAAACCCGCCATGACCAGGTGCTCCTCGCAAGATTTCTGATAGAGAAATTAAAAGAATTATTAGAAAAGTTGTCCAAGAGCCAGGGACCACTTATATAGATATTCAGAAAGACCTGGAATTAGTAGGTACACTTGTTTCAAAGAAAACAATAAGTAATGCACTCAACCGCCATGGCCTGCATGCACGCTCACCACGCAATACTCTATTGCTGAAGAAAAAACATGTTGAAGCTTGTTTAAAGTTTTACATTTGGAGAAGCCTGTAAAATACTGGGAGAATATAGTCCGGTCAGATGAGACCAAAATGTAAGTCTTTGTATGCCATAATACACACCTTGTTTGGAGGTCAAATGGCACTGCACATCAGTCCAAAAACACCCCCATACCAACAGTGAAGTTTGGAGGTGGGATCATCATGGTTTGGGGCTGCTTTTCAGCATGCAGTACTTACAAACTTCATATAATTGATGAAAGGATGAATGATAAAAATCTGCTGCCATCTACCAGGATGATGAAGATGAAACGAGGGTGGACATTTTCAGCAATACAATGATTCCAAACACAATCCAATAGAAACATTTTTGAAAAAAACTCTATGATCAGAGTTCAAGAGGCCCATGGAACCTTAAAGGTTTGTGTGGAAGAATGGGCCAAAATCACACCTGAGCAATGCATCCGACTAGTTTCTCCATACAGGAAGCCGCTTTCGTTACCGACAAAGGATTTTGTATGAAGTATTAAATACATTTCAGTTAGCGTGTTCAATACTTTTTCCCTGTGTCATTCCATTATATTATACATAACATAATTTCTGAACTTATTTGTTTTGGTTTCCCTGTATGTATGGATTGCATGGGTTGTTACGGACATGTGATGAAAATTTCATGTCAATAGCACCTTAAGGAAATATATTTAAATCCAGAAAAATGGTTACTTGTCCAAATATTTGCAAATATTTTATATATATATATATAAAATGTATATCTATTGTAACATTGGGGTGATCAGACTCCAGCGGTAGGTGCGTTTTTAGTGAGTACAGCAGTCCAGAACTGATTTTTTAAGGGCCTGGTAGCCCACTTTTATTTAAAAGCACAAAAAGTTCACAAATACATCAGTAGCCCTCACAGGGGGTTCCACAATTACTGTATCTTGCATACTCAACACTTTAGCCTATATATATGCAATACAGACCAAAAGTTTGGACACAGCTTCTCATTCAAAGAGAATTCTTTATTTTCATGACTATGAAAATTGTAGATTCACACTGAAGGCATCAAAACTATGAATTAACACATGTGGAATTATATACATAACAAAAAAGTGTGAAACAACTGAAAATATGTCATATTCTATGTTCTTCAATGTAGCCACCTTTTGCTTTGATTACTGCTTTGCACACTCTTGGCATTCTCTTGTTGAGCTTCAAGAGGTAGTCACCTGAAATGGTCTTCCAACAGTCTTGAAGGAGTTCCCACTTGTTGGCCCTTTTGCCTTCACTCTGCGGTCCAGCTCACCCCAAACCATCTCGATTGGGTTCAGGTCCTGTGACTGTGGAGGCCAGGTCATCTGGCGCAGCACCCCATCACTCTCCTTCTTGGTCAAATAGCCCTTACACAGCCTGGAGGTGTGTTTGGGGTCATTGTCCTGTTGAAAAATAAATGATGGTCCAACTAAACGCAAAACCGGATGGAATAGCATGCCGCTGCAAGATGCTGTGGTAGCCATGCTGGTTCAGTATGCCTTCAATTTTGAATAAATCCCCAACAGTGTCACCAGCAAAGCACCCCCACGCCATTACACCTCCTCCTCCATGCTTCACGGTGGGAACCAGAGATGTAGAGTCCATCCGTTCACCTTTTCTGCGTCGCACAAAGACACGGTGGTTGAAAAAAAAATCTCAAATTTGGACTCATCAGACTAAAGCAGAGATTTCCACTGTTCTAATGTCCATTCCTTGTGTTCTTTAGCCCAAACAAGTCTCTTCTGCTTGTTGCCTTTCTTTAGCAGTGGTTTCCTAGGAGATATTCTACCATGAAGGCCTGATTCACACAGTCTCCTTTTAACAGTTGTTCTAGAGATGTGTCTGTTGCAAAATGTGGCTACTTTGAAAAACCTAGAATATGACATATATTTCCAGTTGTTTCACACTTTTTTGTTATGTGTATAATTCCACATTTGTTAATTCATAGTTTTGATGCCTCCAGTGTGACTCTACAATTTTCATAGTCATGAAAATAAAGAAAACTCTTTGAATGAGAAGGTGTGTCCAAACTTTTGGTCTGTACATAGATATCTCTCTCTTGCTCTATATATATATATATATATACATACACACACACACACATATATAAATATATATATATACACAGTCATTCTCGAAATTGTTGGCACCCCAGGAATTTTTCCAGAAAATCAAGTATTTCCCACAGAAAAGTATTGCAGTAGCACATGTTTTGCTATGCACATGTTTATTCCCTTTGTGTGTATTGAATAAAAAACAAAAAAAGGGAGGAAAAAAAGCTAATTGGACATATTGTCACACAAAACTCCAAAAATGGGTTGATCAAATTTCTTGGCACCCTTAACCTAATATTTGGTTGCACACCCTTTGTAATAAATAACTGAAATCAGTTGCTTCCTAGAACCATCAATAAACTTCTTACACCTCTCACCCGGAATTTTGGACAACTCTTCCTTTGCAAACTGCTCCAGGTCTCTCTTATTGAAAGAGCGCCTTTTCCCAACAGTAGTTTTAAGATCTCTCCAGAGGTGTTCAATGGGATTTAGATCTGGATTCATTGCTGGCCACTTTAGAACTCTCCAGTGATTTGTTGCCATCCATTTCTGGGTGCTTTTTGACCTATGTTTGTGGTCCTGCTGGAAGACCCAAGATCTCGGATGCAAACCCAACTTTCTGACACTGGGCTCTACAGTGCGACCCAAAATCCTTTGGTAGTCCTCAGATTTCATGATTCTTTGCCCCACATTCAAGGCACCCAGTGCCAGAGGCATCAAAACAACCCCAAATCATTGAACCTCCACCAATTTTTCACTGTAGGTACTGTGTTAGTTTCTTTGTAGCCTTATTCCATTTTTGGTAAACAGTAGAATGATGTGCTTTACCAAAAAGCTCTATCCTGGTCTCATCTGTCCACAAGACGTTTTCCCAGAAGGATTTTGGCTTACTCAAGTACATTTTGGCAAACTGGAGTCTTGCTTTTTTATGTCTCTGTGTCAGCAGTGGGGTCCTTCTGTGACTCCTGCTATGGCGTTTCATTTAATTTAAATGTCGATGGATAGTTGGCGCTGACACTGATGCTCCGTGAGCCTGCAGGACAGCTTGAATTTCTTTGGAACTTGTTTGGGGCTGCTTATCCACCATCCAGACTATCCTGTGTTGCAATCTTTCATCAATTTTTCTCTTCCGTCCACGCCCAGAGATTAGCTACAGTGCCATATATTGCAAACTTCTTGATAATGTTGTGCACTATGGACAAAAGCAAATCTAGATCTCTGGAGATGGACTTGTAACCTTGAGATTGTTGATATTTTACCACAATTTTGGTTCTCTAGTCCTCAGACAGTTCTCTTCTCCTCTTTCTGTTGTCCATGCTTAGTGTGGCACACACAGACACCCAATGCAAAGACTTAGGCCTCGTACACACGAGTGGACAGATTTGTTCAAATCTGTCGGTCCGACAGATTTGAACAAATCTCTCTGCTGGGATTTTGGTTTGCTCGCGTGTACACACGAGCAAACCAAAATCCCCGCCAGCAGACGGCGCGCTGACGTGTCGGTGACGCGGCGGTGACGTTGACGCCGCCACGTCACCGCTACGTCACGCACCAGGAAGTAAACACTTCCGCGCGCATGCATCGGATCCATTCACAGGATACGACGCATGTGCGGGAGGATATGTCCGCTGGTTTCCCGTACTAACCAGCGGACATATCCGACGGACAGGTTTGTAGCGGACAAATTTCAAAGCATGCTTTGAAATTTGTCCGATGGACAAATCTGTCCGCTAGCCCATACACATGATCGGAGATGTCTGCTGAAACGGTCCATCGACCGTTTTCAGCGGACAAATTCGATCGTGTGTACGCGGCCTTAGTGAACTTTTATCCGTTTTATCTACTTTCAGGTGTGATTTTTATATTGCCCACACCTGTTACTTGCCCCAGGTGAGTTAAAAGGAGCATCACATGCTTGAAACAATCTTATTTATCCACAATTTTGAAAGGGTGGCAAGAATTTTGATCAGCTAATTTTTGGAGTTTTGTGTGACATTATGTCCAATTTACTTTTTTTTCGGTTTGCGGTTTGGCTGTCAATTTTCTGCCTGGCTTATATTTTTCAACTGACGCATGCCGAGTGGCGTGGTGCTGAAAGGGCCACCCACTGATCAAATTTGACCTGAAGCATTAGGATCTGGGTGAAATGGACAGCTTTAAAGGGCCCTGGTCCATTTGTCCTATTTTAACTTATACTGCAGCACTTTGTAATAAAGGCAAAACATTTATTTACTTTTGGACAGAGTGCAGAGAGACTAAGATCCTTGTCAATTATTACTGCTGTCTGTACCCCCGTTAAGGAGATTCACCCTCTCTACGTGTCCTATTTACCATTATCACCTAAAGTGGAAGTAAAAGAAAATCCGAAATGTTTGCGTTATCCACAGAAAAGTAATAGGGGGAAATTAGGTCTGGTGACTTTGGGTCCCCCTTAATTTGCAGGGATTACCTCTCACTTTCTGTTAGGCTATGGGATGACCAGAAGTGAAGGTAAATCTCTGCAATGGGAGTAATAACTAATGATCATTTGGGTTTCAGTTTGTAGTAAGCCTCTATGTTCAGCAGGGTTGCAACTGTTTAACAGCTGTTTATTAACCAAAAATATGGCACTTTTTCCTAAAAATGGGGTACTAATATCAGTGTGGGACTTATTGACTTACATTTTCTGCCAAACAGGAGAAGGTAAATATTCACAATAATGTTCCCTAAAATCCCTACAGTGCAGAAAAATTTACCTGGAGACTTTTTTTTCCCTCTAAAAAGTGAAGATACTCTTTGAGTATTGGAGCCTGTGTTGAAAGATATATTGGAGGTATCCTTACTAACCTGAAAAATGTTGCTAGTTGTCTGACAGTCAAGCTGATCCTCTGACTGTAGCTTTCTACATAATGGACCCTGATCTGTATATTTCTCAGTGACTCAAAGTACTGAAGCCAGTAGATTAGGCAGCCTTCTAATAATATTAAAATAGAAGATAGCCATTTGTGTGACATGCACTTAAAGTGGCTGTTAACCAGTTAAGGACCGCCGTATGTACATTTACGTCGGCAAAATGGCACCGACAGGCACATCAACGTATATATACGTTGGTGCCTTGAGGGGGTTCGGGGGTCCGATTGGACCCCCCCCGTACATACGGCATTCCGTTTTGCTGGCCGAGTGATCCGGGATGAGGGGGCGGCTATTCGTTTTGTCTCAGCCAATCCGCGCGCCCCCCGCCCTGTCACTTCCTCCTCCTGTGTAAGGACCCCAGGAAGGAGGAAGCGATGTGATCTCTCCTTCAGCGTTTTTTTCAACCACCGCTGAGGAGAGATCACATCGCACAGTAAGTCTGCACTAACACTACACTTACACACACTACACATAGTCACATTAACCCCTTGCGATCACGCCCCCTCCCCCTGTCACAGTGTCACTGAATGCAGTAATCATACATGTATGATTACTGTATTTAGTGTCAGTTGACAGGCAGTGTGACAGTCCGTTAGTGTTAGGTTCAGGGTAGCCCCCGTACCCCCCCCATATAAAGTTTTAACCCCTTGATCACCACCCTAGTTAACCCTTTCACTCCCTATTGCCAGCGTCACTAAGCGATCATTTTTCTGATCGCTGTATTAGTGTCGCTGTTCCCGCTAGGTAGCTAATTTTTTTTTTTATTGCAATTTTTTTTTTCTAAAGACATATGGCTAAATAAATTTTGGCCTAAATGATTGACTAAAATTTTGTTTATTTGATTTATCTTATAACAAAAAGTAAAAAAATATAGATTTTTTTTCAAAAATGTCGCTCTATTTTTGTATATAGCGCAGAAAATAAAAATCGCAGAGGCGATCAAATACCACCAAAAGAAAGCTCTATTTGTGGGAAAAAAAAGGACGCAAATTTTGTTTGGGAGCCACGTCGCACGACCTCGCAATTGTCAGTTAAAGCAACGCAGTGCCGAATCGCAAAAAGGGGCAAGGTCATTTAGCAGCCCGGGTCTTAAGTGGTTAAGCCAATGAGTAAAGTACACACAATCCCCTCTGTTAGAAAACATTCAAATATGCCCATTACTACCTTATTTCACAGTGCCGCTCACGTGACTCCTCGCTGCTCCCTCTCTGACAGCTACAGCGGGAGGGGCAGAGAATCCCGGCTAAAATCAGTCTGGAGGAGAGAAGAGAGAGTCAAGACGTGACCCAGGGAGGAGAGGAGGAGAGCAGCGAGGAGTAGGTTTGCCACATCATCACTTAAACCACTTCCATACGGGGCCTATTCTGGCACTCCACTTCTACATGCAAAAATCATAATTTTTTTCCTAGAAAATTACTCTGAACCCCCCAAACATTGTGTGTATATATATATATATATATATATATATATATATATATATATATATATATATATATATATATATATAGGAGACACCCTAGGGAAAAAAATGGCAGGAAAGGTGTGGAGATTATTCTGAACACTATAAAAACTGTAAGGTCCCATATACATGGCTGATGAAATTGGGTTACTGCAGCACATTGTGTCCCCACAGAGCTCTCCGATGGGATGAATTGGTGCAGGAATGGCTTTTAAAATGTGATCCGTTATTCATCATAAGTCATCTTTAACAAATTTAATTCAAATTGTAGCAACCAGCAGAGATGCCTTTATAAGAGTTAACCTCAACCAAAATGTTTTCTGTGGCAGCTGAAAACTCATATTTGGTTGAGTCATTACTTAAGACAAAACTGTTTCAGTTATGCCTACAATAGAATATGCCACAGCTTTTTTTAGAGATTGAGGTCAGGATCCTGTCCTAACCAATTTATACTATGAGATTTGTACTGTTTGAGCCATTAAAGTTATTTAATTTACTTTACTAAATTCAGTAGACCAACTTAATTTAAATCAGAGATACCCTAACATTCTGCAGCAAAACTTCCTGATATGGCTTGGTAGGTCTTTGGCTGCAAGTTGTTCAGACACTGTGGAAGGAAAGCAGACTCCCTTTTAACGCCTATATAACCATGCTTCCCAACTGCTAGGATGTTTTGGTGATGGAAAGCAGTGTTTTTTTTTAACCAAAATAATGTTGTATGCAGTTATTTAAAACAACAAATCTTTCAAATAGTTCATTTTATAGTAGCTTTATAGATTTCAAAAAGTAATTTATGAACTCCACTCCTTTCAGTGATTTTCCTATGGATTTATGGTCTCCTATGAATTTATGGTAAACAAACACAAATGTTATCACGAATAAGATGTGCTTGCAGATCTCAGCTGTCACTGTTAAGTTCATCTGCATGCCTTTGCATTAAACTTAGTAGTACATTCTTGGAAAAACTAGAAGCTGAGCTGCATTTCTTCGATTTGGAAACAATGGGCCTGATTCACGTACATTGGCGCATATATTGACCGGCGTAGCGCACCTCCTTTAGGTTAGACCGGCGCAATGTAGAGGCGCAAGTACCGTATCCTCGTAGTATTTGCGCAGAAATTTGCGCCGGTGTAACGCAATTTCTGAGGCGTAAGGCGGTGTAATTCAAATTGGGAAGGACGTGGCCCACAATGCCCTGTTAGGCTGACTGAGGAGGAGCGTGTGGTGGCCCAGACCTTCAACAGGCAGCAAGTGGAGGGGCTGCCTGGCTTTGACTCCAGTCAGGAGGCCGTGAGGACAGGTACGTTTTTTTTTCTATCTGGTGTGTAGCATGTGTGTGGGGGGGGGGGGGGAGGGAATATGTGGCAAGTGTGTGGATCCTCCAACCTGTGAATGTTTTGTGTCATGCACAGATGTGCAGGAGGGTGCTGGGCCACCTGGCCTGTCCGCACCATCCCCGGGACAACAGTCTGAGGAAGACCCACAGACAAGGCCGGAGTCCTCTGAGTAGGTTGAGGAGGAGGAGTTTGAGTTGGAGGAGGAGGTCATGTCAGGGAATGACTTGTTAATTTTGGAGGAGTCTTCCCCTATGGCTGGCAGCAGCCAGGCCTCCATCAGGGGTAGCCCCTCCCACTCCTCCCCCAACAGGGCTCCCCTCCCAAGGGGCTCGTCTTCTCCCCGGCCACAAGCCTCAGCTGGAGGCAGGAAGGCAACTCACAAGACTAGGGGGGTGGCCGAAGTTCTGCCTGCCAACCTGAGAAGGGACCAGGCCCTTCAGACCCACCATCTGGGACAGGTCAGCCAGACTTCGGGGCGGATGGAGGAGAGCCTGTCCTCCATAAAGGATACAGTTGGGGACATGGCCTGCAACTCCCTGGCTCTGATCAATTGCCAAAATGAACAGCAAGCTACCACAGCAGGCATTGGTCAGGATGTGCGGGCCCTCACCCAGGCTATCCAGGCCAATACGGCAACAATCAATGCTGGCCTGACTCGCATTGCCGTGGCCTTGGAGGGCAGGCCGCCACGTGGGCAGAGACCAGGGGATGCTTCTCCTTCCCCAGATTACCCCCCATGAGTCTCCCCTGAGGAGCCGGGGCCGTGGCCTCCCAGGCGTGGGTCAGGCCAGCGGCGGTAGTTTATTTATTTTTTTTTCTGATTTTTTTTTTTTTTTGCTGGCCATTTTTTTGGGTGCTGGGCAATTTTTTTTTTTTTTTTGGTTTGTGAATTCTTTTTTGAATGTGGGGGTGACATTCCTGCCGGAAAAGGGGTGTCACCCTCATTTGTGGTGGAGAAAGGTTCCCCAGGACCAGGGAGAAGTGATCCCCAGGTCCGTGTGAATGGTGAATAAATGTACAGTGACATAATTGGAGCCGTGGCGTGGTGTTGCTGCTCCCAAGTCCTGCATAGTGGGCTTGTGCTAATCCAATTTGATGAGGATGTGGTGTGTGTGATCTAGGGACCACAGTGGTGTGCATGCATGCATTCTCATTGTGCCATGATTAATGTGTGTGTTTAATGTGCAAAGATGCCTAATGTGAGCTGTCTCCTGGCTGCTCTTCCCTCAGAAGACGGGGTAGCCTCGGTTAGGGGGGGATTGTCTGGTTTGGGGGTCAAGTCATCACGTATGTCAATCTCCAGGCCCTTTCTCACTGCGAAGTTGTGCAGCATGCAACATGCACCGATGATCTGGCATACAAAGTTTGGGGAATACAACAGGGTACCCCCAGACTTATCCAGGCATCGGAAACGTGACTTCAGGAGGCCAAAGGTGCGCTCCACAACTGCATGGGTTTTGGCGTGTGCTTCATTGTATCTTTCCTCTCCTGGGGTTTGGGGGTTCCGGATAGGAGTCATGAGATGGGGTCCCAGTGCAGAGTCACCTGGAAGGGAAAAGACAGGAGGATGTTAGTAGTGCATGATCCCCTTGTGATTTCTGCATCATGGGGGGAGACAGTCATGCCTGACTCCCATGTCACTCACCAACCAGCCAGCTGTCCCCATACATGTTCTGTTCGAATTCCATTGGGATGGGGCTATGATTGCATATGTAGCTGTCATGGCTGGATCCGGGGTGTTTGGCAAGGACGTGCCATATGAGGCATTTGGCATCGACTATCACCTGTACGTTGATGGAATGCCAGTGCTTCTGATTGCGGTATATGTGCTCTGTCTCACGGGGGGGGGGGGGGCTGGAGTGCCACATGTGTGCAATCAATATCCCCCACGGTGCGTGGGAATCTGGCAATTCTGTCTAAATCTGTCATTGCCTTCTGCCGCAGGTCCTCTTGGGTGGGTTTGATGATTTGGTTGGCCATGCGTCTGAGAATTGCAGGGATAACCTGGTGCACACATCTGCTCATGGAGGATTGTGACATCCCAGCCACCACTCCACTTGTACGCTGAAAAGAGCCACTGGCAAGGAAATGGAGTGTTGCCAGGACCTTAACCAGTGGCTGCACTGCATGTGAGCGGTGTGTTGGGCTGGTGATGTCCTCCTGCAGGGTTGTGGTTAATTCCATGATGGCAGCAGGGGTGAATCTGAAGATGCGAGACACCTCAGAATCACTCATGCCAAAGAGGTCTATCCGTGTGCGGTATATCCTCTCCCGTGCCCTCCTCCTTCGGCGCTCATCTAAAGTCAGTAGTATAGCTATGAGCAAGGATGCCCCTGGCATGTTGGCATACAGATTGTTGTTCTGCAAGTGTGGCTGCTCAGCTCGTCCCTAACGGTGTTGCTTTAGCTGACATGTAGACGGATGCGCACAGCGCGTAGCCTGCGCCGCACAAACTTACTTTTGTGGATCGCCGTATCTCCCTCATTTGCATATTTGCCTAGCAAATCAATGGTGTGTCTAGCGCATTTTTTGCGCGCAAGATGCGCCGGTCTATTGAAATTATGACGGTCTAAAATTTCTAGATTTCTGGCGTATATCGTTTTGTGGATACGGCGCATAGATACGCAGGCGCATCTCCTGAAACGTCGGCTTAAGTGCTTTGTGAATCCGGCCCACTATACCTGACTTGGTACTGATGGAGGCCCTAAATAATTTAGTAACCCTTACCGATCTCAGAGGTCTCAGCAACTCTTATGAGGTCCACTGATATTTGATTTGATCATTTTGCACATCAACAGAGTTCTGTTTGGAGGAGAAGGTAACCAATGTGCTTTTTTTTGTATACAACAAAGCACGTCACACCTACTTGAATTATGTCACTCTTTTCCACCTTATTTTTAAGATTTCACATAACTATTCCCATGCATAAAATTGTTTAAATCATGTGTTCATTTAGGTTGTCCACAGTATTGTTTTAAATTCAGGGTTCATAACAAGATTCCTTGTACACAGTGTTTTATTAGGTTACCAGACACAGCAATATTGTTGATTTAAAGAGCTGAATAGTCGTATTTGGTCACAGGCAAAAGGGTGTTTAAATGTTTTTAACTACTGCTTAAGAAAACTGGAAGACTTAAGTTGTATGGCGTTCAACAGAGGGGTTATAAATGGGTTGTACAGGGTTTAAATTAGGGTGACCAGTACTTGTAAGCATTATTTTATCTTGGAAATTCTTGGTTCAAAAAAAAAAAAAAAAGATGGTTCCTAGTTTTATAAAGAAAATACTTACAATCCAATTTTTTTTACTACAAATGTGCTGCTATGATGAGTAGATTGCATCAGGTCCAGACAAAACGAGCAGGGATAGGGCAGATGTCTCAATGATCATCTCTCTTTGCAGACATGTGCCAGCTTGGCCAAGTTAAGCCTTTCACTATTCACAGATAATTATATTATCTGTTTGAGGAGCATCAGTGCTGACCAAACCTTTACAGTATGGCAGTAAACCTTCCCGATATGCTGCTGGTTCATTATCTTGATGGGACTTTGACTTGGTAACTAAGAAAGTCCAACAGTAACAATACTGTTGTAAAAGATATGAAGACTATTTAATGTTTATTAAATGTTTGTGAATTTAGCCCATTGCTTTAACTGATGGCAAGACTGCACGCAAATGTTATAGTTCAAATATATATATTCTGTCGCCTTTAGTTAGGAAAAAAAACTTCAGATTTTAAAACTATTAATTTTTCTGAAATCGTTGGTTCTAGAATACAAAATAGATGAGGCAAAACATTAAATACATTTCCTTTGATCTGTAACTAAACTACATATTTACAATACATAGGCAGTAAATGCATAAATGTGTAAAAACACACATCTAATGGTTTTCAACTTTCAAAAGTATTTTTTTTTTTAGCAAACTTGGTATCAGATTTGGGATGCTGTTGGTATCCAACTGTTAAAATTTGCCATTTGTCCATCTGCATTATTTCTATTTTGTTTGCAGACTGACACAAAAGTGACAAACGTAGAACCTGTTTAACTTTAGCTTGAGAAACCTTGCTTTTCCATGATCAGTTCTACCTACAGTAAAATATGTGATCAGTATTCAGTAAATGACAAGCATTCAGTCATTTAATTGGATAAATGTCTCAACACCTGCAGATGACAGGCATACGGAAAAAAGTTCTTACATTCTGCAGATTTTCGAAAAAACTATAATTAATTAAATGTTCTGTGAGTCATGTAAAAGCATGCTTCATTTTTCCTGCACTGCATCAAAAAATGCACTGGAATGCATTATAGTATAGTTGAAAAAAAAAAGGAGGAAAAAAAACACACCTGGGATGCATGCAGAAACACTTAAACGTGTTGAAAACACGAATGCAGAAACGCATCTGGAACGGATCTGGAGGGCGTTTTTGTAGTGTGAACCAGCAGTAAGTATTTGTCCAAGATGGAGATCAAAAATTTTCATGAAGTTTAAAATGTTGTCTCTCTAGATAGCAAGTGCATGCCATTGATTCAAGCTTCATTTAGACCGCAGGGAAAGAAGAACAGAACTAGACATTCTGACAGAAGAAACACACAGGCCTAGGGATGGAAAGTTGGATGGGGAAATTAATGAAAATGACAGCAGTTTCTAACTAGTTGCTATAAGTTTCACATATACCTTTTCAAGTCTGAGCAGTGAAATAATGGAAATATTATGTGGAAGTGCAAACCAAAGCAGAATTCCATGATAAGGATACATCTGAAAATGCAGCATTACCCATAGCTGTAAACGGCGCTCGTCGCCATATTGCGTTCCATGCTGAAGCGCATACGGCGACAGCGCAATGACGTCATCACCCGGCGCTGCGTGCTTTCCAGCGTGGAACATGGAAGTGCAAGCTCAATCTGTGCCTTATGCACTACAGCTGTCCTGCTCCTATAAATTGAACAGTGTGCAGATTGCACACTGTTCTATTATTGTCGGCCGTAGCCTGCTTGGCTACAATACAACTACAGCTACTATTCTTCCTAAACTGGAAACCATCCCTCACCTGGATCTGCGCTGCCAACCTTACGAGAGTTGTTGTGGACACCCCAAGATATCCCCCACCAGGAGACCCTCCATAAAAGAATCCCTTTGCTGCTGCAATACTGTAAAACACTCATCCCTGCAAACGGATAAGTACTATTTCTGCTCTAGAATTACCCGCTTCACATTTAGCCTTTACAAGTACTGTATTTAAAATCGGCTTATTTAATGCTATCCTGCTGCTTCGGATTATTTAGTGTGTCTTCAGCTGAGCGCTGCAATATCTTAAAGGGACATACACTCTGAAAGCATCTGACATATAATTGCCTCTCTACGCCAATGCTACTTGCATACAGTATTTTCATATGCTACGTGCTTGACATTCGTTGTTGCTTGTATACAGGCTTCTGCCCTTAATTACTGAACATGTTCATTATACCCTTTTCTGGCTTAGGTTAGGAGCTATGTTTTAATACCTCCTCCCTTAGTAGCCCAATATATTTTCTTTATGTTAAGTGATATGATGTAGAGAACCCCCAAACTCCTGTTCTCCGATTGGAGTGAAGCCTGGGGTCCCGTACTGATAATCACTTGCATAAAGGAGTGCATTGGAATCATTTAATGCAGTTGTGCTCGTTGGTCCTTATTGTAATTTTCTATGCTAGCGGTTGGAGGCATGTTGTAATACCTCCGCCCTTAGTAGCTCAATGCATTCCTATATGTGAGAGATGATGTAGTGAACCCCCAAACTCCTGTTCTCTGATTGGAGTGACCCCTGGGGTCCAGTACTGAAATCTCACATAACATAGGGAGGTGCACTGAATTCTTTCCTTAAACCGCAGTTGTGGTTCACTCCCGTTCACCATAGTTTGTGACAATATCTCCCAGCTGTCCCTTATTTTGTCCCTCATTTGTCCTTATTTTGGTCTGATCTATATCGCTGTATATAAAATAAACTATTTATCTTACAAATAGTGTTTCAGAGTGCTAAACCTGTCATCCAATTTCTAAATTGCTGCATTTGTAATTTTCAAAAGCCAGTTAAAAGGAATAGTAGTGGTAAAAAAAAAGTACTTGGTGGTTTAATCTTTTTTTTTTTATAGTGCTCCTTTATAGGGGGCTTGGCAGGGAGTGCCTCCTATCCCTCTATACCTTTGCTAAAAGGTGTCCCTGGTTCCAATGTCAAAAAGTTGTAAGGCATGCATTACCAAAAATAGGCCACTTCACCTCCGATTTCACTTACCAACAAAGTGAGGAAACATGTCAAAACATTCTGTAGATCTATTTACCTATATAATCTCCTTACTCGCTAAGCATACGCATACAAGGGGCCTCAGCTTTCAGGAGTTATACTGGGATGATGCCTGCAACTGCAGGCATCACCCGGTACCGTTTTTTAGAGCGGGTGATCGCGTCTTCAGGGATAACAACCGATGTGGCTCCCACCGCTCATACCGGGCCTCCTGTCCCACCCCCCGCATATGTAAACAGTGTTCAAATCAAACATGTGAGGTATTGCCGCGATTGTGAGAGCGAGAGCAATAATTCTAGCACTAGACAAACTCTGTAACTCTAACCTGGTAACCGTCATTCTTTTCTAAAGTGCCGCCTATGGAGATTTTTAGATATCGTAGTTTGTCCCATTCCACGGGTGTACGCAATTTCAAAGCATGATGTTGGGTATCTATTCACTCGGCACAACATATTCTTTCATATTATACCAATAAATTGGGCTAAGAACTGTTTAGTTTTTATTAAAGTGTATTTTTTTCTAAATAATTGCATTGCAAAGACCGCTGCGCAAATACAGTGTGACATAAACTATTGCAACGATCGCCATTTTATTCTCTAGATTCGCTGCTAAATCTGATATATATCAAATTTATAAATAATGTTTGGGGTTTCTATGTAATTTTCTACCAAAATATACAGATTTTAATTTGCAAGCAACAAATATAAAAAGGCTTAAAGGGTCACTAAAGGAAAAAATAATTTGGGCTGAAATGACTGTTTACAGGGTATATAGACAAAAAAGTTAACGGATTTCTCTTAAAATGGTTAAAAATAGATAAAAATCAATCATAATCAACCTACAGTTTCGTGTTTGCTGTTATTACCTGTCTCTCTGATGTACAGAGCCAGAGAGCCAATAGAGGACAGTGATGGTTTGTCTAAAACCCCTCAGCACCAACCCAGTTTCAGTTTACACACAGTAATCACATCTCCTTGATTAGAGACCACAGAGAGAAAGCTCCCAGCACTGTGGTTATAAGGAAACAGACAACCAGGAAGTGTGGAGATCAGAGCAGAATTACAGCAACATCAAAGCAAAAAACGAACAATGAGGACATGAAAACAGCACTGCAGTAAGGTAAAGGAAGCTATTTAGCTTAAAAAAAATCCTTTAGTGACCCTTTAATCATGCAAGGGTTAAGCAAATAACATTTTATGCAAATATGGACTTTTCCTGCAAAACGGAGCTTAACCCTATCTCCCTCCCACTTCCTAAAACTCACTAAGGGCGGTTTTATTGGCCAGATCAGAGGTTAAAGAGCTGGGAGGGGTGTGTCTAAGCTAAAGTTTGAGCTGCCTATATCTCTAGACAAATGATTGTTTACCAATTATTTATTTTTTTTAACTAAAAGACAACTGCTGTTTTGTATTAATTGATGTCCACATCTGGTTTCCCCCACCAGTGAGAGATTCTGGAATATTTTAGCATGTAGAGGCCACTCCCATGGGTCTATGCGTTGACAGCTTAGAAATTCTACCTGCTGATTGGGCTGTAATGTGAATTTCTGCTCAGGAAAAGATAAATTTTGTGTGTCTGATGGCAACTCGATGCCCTCATAATGGTTTATGTATGCCACTGCTGTGGCATTTTCTAACTGTAGCCTGACAGGCTGACTTTGCAGAAGGGGTCCAGTACTTTAGAGTTAATCTGATAGCTCTCAGTTCCAGAATGTTGATGGGGAGTTTTAAATTCATTGAGGACCAGGTTCCCTGGACAGTTAAGGAGTTGTAAATTCCTCCAAACCAGTAAGGCTGGTATCTGTTGTCACCACCTTCAAGGCATGGGAAGGAATGATTTTCCTAAATTCAGTGCAGGGTTGGAGATCCTCCACACCAGAGAAAGACATTTAAGACAGTCCAGAGACTGGTTAGAATATTGAGTTGAAGAGTTATGGAGTAAAATTGGGCAAAGGAGACTGCCTTGAATGAGGCTACCTTTGGGTCCAAAACCCTCATGCAGATGTGAACTGACGGGTACCTTTTGAATCTTAAAGCAGAAGGCATCAAGAAGTTCAGCAATCGTGGTGTGCACATTTTTGGCCAATATTGCAGGTGGAATTGTGGCAGCCAGAACGGTGTGTTGCATCTACTTCACCATCCAAAGACAAAGCATGGATGGGAAAATGCGACAAAATGTAAAAAGAAGTGTAAATCCTTTTTTCTTATGTTTATTTATTTCCTTTATAATAGGTTGTACAAGTAAAAAAATCCTCATTACAAAATAAAAATAAAAATAAAACTAACAAAACACAGAACGTCTCTCATGTCTCATTATTGCACATCGCCCTAGAAGGAGCCACATAGACAGAGGGTTCTGTAACATAAAAGCGAGGAGGCAAATTCCCAATAGACATCAAAGTATACAGTATCCTAGGGGGTGTGGCTACCGGCCTCTAAGATGGCCGCTTAACCTGGGAGCTCCGTGACACACCGGAGATTTTCAGCCCACAACAGCGCACACCGAGGGCATTTCGATCGTTAAGACGTCCCGTTTGGTCGTGAATCTCCACTGAACGACGAGATGATGGGAAGAAATCGCAAAAAACGCTACAGCCTCAAAAGATGGAAAATGTCGTTCCCCTCACGGCGCGCGGGACTCCTCAAAATGGCACAGCTTCTGTGAGAGGAAATATGCAGGCCACACCGCACTGCTCCATTGAAGGTATGCGACATGATGACTCGCTCCAGAGTGGCACACTGAGTGATACTCCCTCAGGAACCCCAAGTCCCACTACCAGAAGCCCGGCTAAGTCTAAGCTGAGGAGAGACTCCCCACATAGGCCAGAATGCGCCATGGAAATGACCACCCACTCTCAGGCCTCTCTTAACTCCAGGGAAAGAGAAGGGGATCCCATAGCAAATTTTCCTACAGCTGATAAACCAATTTCTGACACAATGCTTAAGGAAATGCTGCTCTCTCTTCGCTCTTCCCCACAAGCAGATCTTTACAGAGGTTTAAATTAATGTCAGAGAGAGGTACACATTCTGGGTACCAGAGTGGACACAATTGAACACAGAATGGAGAATTTTGCCTCATCGCACAATGTTATGGTGGATGCACATTCCAGTCACAAAGATGAAATTGCATGGATCAAAGACAAAATGGCGGACCTCGAGGACAGATCTAGGAGGAATAACCTCAAACTAAGGGGTGTGCCTGAGACAGTGCCTCCTAATCAGCTCCTCCAATATGCACAAACTTTATTCTCCTCAATACTACCAGAAGCAACAGCCCAAGATCTCCTAATCGACCGCATACATAGGATCCCTAAACCGTCATTTCTCCCTGACGAAATCCCTAGAGATGTTTTACTCAGAATCTATTTTTTCCATGTGAAAGACATAATTTTACAAACATCACGCAGACCAGGGAGCCTCCCCCAACAATACGGAAATCTCAGGGTCCTGCCTGACCTTTCCAGGCACACTTTGCAGTGCCGTAGAAATCTATTATCAATCACCAAAGCGTTGAGAAACCACGCAGTGCCACACAAATGGAAATATCCTGCTACCTTGGTGATTACCCATGACGGTTCTGATATTTCAGTATCCAACCTGGAAGATGGTTTGACACTACTTCGCCGTTGGGGAATAGTCCCAGACCAAACCACGGATCCACGCACCATGAATGTCCCCCAAGGAATTCAACACGATTGGCAAGTAGTCTCCCGCAAGAAAAATAAGAAATCTACAAACGGTAGCAAAGCCCATGGTTGACTCAAGCCCTACCTAGAATATCTCCGGTATACAGTTGCTACACGGCAGCTCCTTTTTCCCCTGTCAGCTTAATAGCAGCTACGTCTGCGATAGGATGAGTTAATGGATCCATTTCTTAAGATTGTTTGGTTAACTGTTTATGCTTTTTTTGTTCCTACCCTGTTTGTTTGTTTTCATGATATGCACAGGTTTCCCCAGGACATCTCCTCCTTTACAAGGTCCGGTACCAAACCTCTTCTTGTCACGGCTGTCTTTGTGAGTGCCAACGGCAATGATCCCTACCTGATATGTGAGTACCAAACCACAATTGTTAACCACACTGCTGTACCAACCTCACTATGGTGATCAAAATTTTGTCTATTAATGCTAGGGGACTAAACCACCCAGCAAAAAGATTTTCACTATGGAAAGAGGTTCACAAATCCAACGCAGATATCCTATGTGTGCAAGAAACACACTTCCAAACGAATAAAACTCCACAATTTACTCATAGGGACTTTCCTACTATCTATACTGCTTCCAACCCGACGGCCAAAAGAGGAGGTGTCCTGATAGCGTTCAAAAATTCTATAGCTTTCAAACCTAAAGATGTTATCACTGATGTTAAAGGCAGATACGTAAGAATTGCTGGTGACATAAATGCTAAACCATATACCATAGTCTCACTTTACGCTCCAAACACCCACCAATTGAGATTCATACGAAGAGTGCTTAAGAGAGCTAATTCTTTACAATATGGCAGACTGTTGGTGTGCGGTGATTTTAACATTATTTCAGATCCGATGATTGACTCCTCATCTAGAAGGACAAGAGGAGTCCCAACACTTCTACCGCTTCTACACTCAGAAGAACTATTTGATGCATGGAGATGCCTTCATTCGAATGAACGCGACTATACTTTTTTTTCAGGGAGACATGGTTCCTACTCAAGAATAGACATGTTCTTGACAGACAAATGGCTACTACAGGACATAGATAAAACATCAATTCATGACATTACGTGGTCTGACCACGCTGCCATCTCCTTGTCAATTGTAGAAAGAGGGGTCTCTCCCTCCTCATCCATCTGGCGCTGTAACAATAGAATTATACTAAATCCACACCACCAAAAATCCATTACCGAACACCTCAATAACTATTTCCACCTCAATTCAAACTCTGTAAATGATCCTAATGATCCTTGTGGAATGCTCACAAGGCAGTTATACAGGGTATTATCATACAAATAGGGGCAATAGAAAAAAGAACCAAAGAACCAAAGAAATCCAAGATGTCCTTAGTGACCTAAAAGATACTGAGAACAGTAATAAACAATCACCATCCCCCCCCCCTTGACCGCCAAATTGAAAGACCTTAGAGAAAAACTTCGGGAACTATTATCGCAACAATATGATAAACACTTGAGAAGGCTTAAACGCAATCATTATAACAATGCTAATAAGGCAGGTAAATACTTAGCAAATAGATTGAAAGTTATGCGCAATAAATCTAGAATAGCGTTCCTCACTGACCCACTCTCCCTACACAAAGTCACAAACCCCCAAAAAATTGCTGATTTATTTGCAAAATACTACGGCTCTCTGTATAACCTCAAAAAATATGCTAATGTTCCCCAACCTAGCATACATGGGATTCAATCCTTCCTTCATACGCTGAAACTTACCTCTCTAACATCCCAACAATTGGAGGATCTTAACTTGCCTATCACACCACAGGAGATACTGAAAGTCATACACTCCCTTCCCATGGGGAAATCACCAGGTCCCGATGGTTTTTCCAATGAATATTTCAAAACATTCCATGCAGTTTTGACACCATATATGTCCACTGTCTTCAACAATTTTATATCCACCACTTCCCTTCCCCAAGAAATGTTAAGAGCCCACATAGTGACAATTCCAAAACCTGGTAAAACCCCAGACATTCCTGAAAATTTTAGGCCTATTTCCCTCCTTAACACTGACACCAAGATTTATGCAAAACTCTTAGCCACAAGATTAAAACATATCATCCCTACACTTGTTCGAAGCGACCAGATGGGCTTTGTGAGGGGGAGACAGGCCTCTGACGCCACCAGGCGTATTATTGATATTGTGCACCATGCTGGAAAGACTCGAACGCCTTCTCTGTTGTTGTCCATTGATGCAGAGAAGGCGTTCGATCGAGTACACTGGACGTACATGAAAATGGTTTTACAATATCTGCGATATTGGCCTTATACTCATGTCCCTCTGCTCGAGTGTACTCTTCTGGGTTTCTTTCAGAGTCTTTCCCTATAACAAATGGTACACGGCAGGGTTGCCCTCTATCCCCGTCAATTTTCAATCTAATAATAGAACCCCTTAGCCAAAGCCATCAGGTCTAATCTAAAGATTTCAGGTTTTCGATTTGGCCATGAAAATCACACCATCAGTCTTTTTGCTGATGATGTGATACTACTATTGACCAACCCTGTTGAATCTTTGCTTGAAGTTCACAATGTTTTGATGTCATTTGGAAAGGTTTCATATTACAAAGTCAATTTTACAAAATCTCTTATCCTTGACTTAGGGGTACCACCTCATGTCAAAAGTTGCCTACTATCCCGATTACCCTACACTTGGAGCTCGGGCTCTATCAAATACCTTGGTATCACCCTTACGAGTAGTGTCTCTACGCTTATCAAAGCTAATTTCCCCTCACTGATTGAAAAAATTGAAGCCCAACTCAAAAGGATCTCTGAGAAGGAAGTGTCCTGGATGGGTAGAATATCTGCTTTTAAAATGCTGATTATGCCTCAAATCCTATACTTCTTTCGTGTAATTCCATTGTGTATACCATGCCATTACCTTAATCGCCTCACAACGTTAGGATGGAAGTATATTTGGCAGGGTAAAAGGGCATGGTGTTCACGTAACAATCTTGTGTCTCACAAAAAAGTAGGAGGAGCAGGTCTACCCGACATACATGACTATATGTGGGCAGCTCGACTTGACCAACTTAAACACTGGTTCCATGACCTAGACGTTCCACCCTGGGTGAACATAGAAAATACACTGTCAGCGACGGCTAACGTGAAACTAATGTTGCTCAGCGACAAATGGTCCCCTTGGAAACTGACCTCTTTACCCCCTACCATACAGACTTCGTTAAAAGCGTGGAGACATATACTGAACCAAGACCATCAAGAATTTCAAGGTATTGACCTCCAACTACCATTACAACTACTTGAAGCCAAAATACTCAGATTGACAGTCTCTGAACTCAATTCACATGGGGTGACTGATATTTCGGAACTCTACGCGAATGATACCCCCCTACATCCTGCCACAGTTGTATCCCAATTCCATTTACCTGACAGATCTTTCCATACCTGTGACAGAATTGTGCGCTTCCTCCATTCATTACCTTCCCCGACCATATCCCTTCCTAAGAAGGTGTGGAAATTTTATTCTGCCGCTCACCCTGCCTCAAAGGGCATATCACTATTCTACAATATATTTCAAGATAAGATGGAATTTTCTAAGACGACAACAATGAAAAACTGGGAGGTAGATCTGCGTACTAGATTCACGAAAGAGGATTGGTCGTGTGCCTTTCAGACGATTCATAAAGCTTCTCACTGTGTAAAACACTGGGAACTGTCCATTAAATTAACCAACAGGTGGTACTACACCCCACTGAGATTGGCCACATTCTATCCTGGCACCCCAGCCAACTGTTGGAGAGAATGTGGTCAAGTAGGCAATCTCATGCATGTATTCTGGTATTGTCCACATATAAGAAGCCTGTGGAATCAGGTTTTTAAACTAATTTCTTCCATCACAGGGATATTGACTCAACCAGATCCAGCGCTAGCTCTTCTCAACATACACATTGATAGATTCCCTTTCCACATGAGGACAGTAGTTACACACATTTTATTGGAAACACGTACGTCCATTCTACGGAATTGGAAATCTAAAAACACTGAATATTTCTGATGTAATAACGGAGGTCCACAGGAATTTCACTTTTGAAAAACTTATAGCACTTAACTCCTTGACGACCAGACATTTTGATCGGTGTTGGTCCATATGGCCCCAAAACTGCTAAGGTTCTCGAATATTTGTTTCATTGAATACATGTTTTTTTTTTCCTCTGTCTTAACTGCATCTATTCCTGTTTTGTCCTGTACTAGACTATGTTTCACGTACAATTTGTATACTGTGCATTCCCCCATTACCCTGTGCTTTTACATTTCCCCTTTTTCTTTTCTGTTCCCCTTGAAAACTTCTACAATAAAAACTATTGATTGAAAAAAGTATACAGTATCCTGGAGGTCAAGGCGAGTGGCTTGTCAATCCATTTACCCCATAGTTTATCAAACAGCTTGGTTTCTTCCTGAAATCAAAAGTAAGCTTATACAAAGGGTAAATTATTATTCATTAACTCAATTGAAGAATTTAGGGTAGAGGCAGGCACCACTTTCCAGGATAGTAGGGATTTATTTTTTTGCATAGAAATACAGTATATGCAACAAACGTTTAGCATACTTCAAAGTTCACCAAATACTCCCAATAATAAATACTCACAATAAACAGTGCTTAGGGTGTAATATATTGGAGAAACCCAATACAGATAAGATAAAGGAATTGATTTCCAACCAGAAAAATAGACTATAGGACAGGACCAGAAGCAATGAATGAAATCAGCTGCAGTCATATATAGGGGGATAAACACAAAGGGCCAGATTCACATACACTGGCGCATATATTGACCGGCGTAGCGCATCTCCTTTACGTTAGACCGGCTCAAGTTAGAGGCACAAGTACCGTATCCACGTAGTATTTGCACAGAAATTTGCACCGGTGCAACGTAATTTCCGAGGCGTAAGGCGGTGTAATTCAAATTGGGAAAGACGTGGGTGTGTTCCATTGAAGTGAGCCGTGACCCCATGCAAATGAAGGGCCGGCCGGATTGCGCATGCGCGCATGAAGCAGACTGTGGTCCGTGTGAAGCTGGCCAAGATTGCAGCACATGCCAGGGGCACTGGAGGGGGCCCACCATGCCCTGTTAGGCTGACTGAGGAGGAGGGTGCGGTGGCCCAGACCTTCAACAGTGCAGGAAGTGGAGGGGCTGCCTGGCCTTGACTCCATTGAGGAGGCCGTGAGGACAGGTAAGGTTTTTTTTTTTTTTTTATCTGGTGTGTAGCATGTGTGGGGGGGGAAGGGAATATGTGGCAAGTGTGTGGATCCTCCAACCTGTAAATGTTTTGCGTCATCCACAGATGTGCAGGAGGGTGCTGGGCCATCTGGCCTGTCCGCACCATCTCCGGGACAACAGTCTGAGGAAGACCCACAGACAAGGCCGGAGTCCTCTGAGGAGGTTGAGGAGGAGGAGGAGTTTGAGTTGGAGGAGGAGGTCATGTCAAGGAATGACTTAATTTTGTAGGAGTCTTCCCATATGGCTGGCAGCAGCCAGGCCTCCATCAGGGGTAGCCCCTCCCACTCCTCCCCCAATAGGGCTCCCCTCCCAAGGGGCTCCCCTTCTCCCTGGCCACATGCCTCATCTGGAGGAAGGAAGGCGACCCACAAGACTAGGGGGGTGGCCGAGGTTCTGCCTGCCAATCTGAGAAGGGACCAGGCCCTTCAGACCCGCCATCTGGGACAGGTCAGCCAGACTTTGGGGCGGATGGAGGAGAGCCTGTCCTCCATAAAGGATTCAGTTGGGGACATGGCCTGCAACTCCCTGGCTCTGATCAATTGCCAAAATGAACAGCAGGCGTGCGGGCCCTTGGTCAGGATGTGCGGGCCCTCACCCAGGCTATCCAGGCCAATACGGCAACACTCACAACATGCTGGCCTGACCAGAATAGCCGTGGCCTTGGAGGGCAGAGACCAGGGGATGCTCCTCCTTCTCTGGATTACCCCCCCCATGAGTCTCCCCTGAGGAGCCGGGGCCATGACCGCCCCAGGAGTGGGTCACGCCAGCGGCTGTATTTTTTTTTTTCTTTTCCGTGTTTTTTTTTTTTTTCTGGGCATTTTTTTTTCTGTTTGTGAATGATTTCGGAATGTGGGGGTGACATTCCTGCCAGAAAAGGGGTGTCACCCTCATTTGTGGTGGAGAAGGGTTCCCCAGGACCAGGGAGAAGTGATCCCCAGGTCCGTGTGAATGGTGTATGAATGTACAGTGACATAATTAAAGCTGTGGCATGGCGTTGCTGCTCACAAGTCCTGCATGGTGGGATTGTGCTAATCCAATGTGATGAGGATGTGGTGTGTGTGATCTAGGGACCACAGTGGTGTGCATGCATGCATTCTCATTGTGCCATGATTAATGTGTGTGTTTAACGTGCAAAGATGCCTAATGTGAGCTGTCTCCTGGCTGCTCTTCCCTCAGAAGACAGGGTAGACTCGGTTAGGGGGGGATGGTCTGGTTCGGGGGTCAGGTCATCACGTATGTCAATCTCCAGGTCCTTTCTCATTGCGAAGTTGTGCAGCATGTAACATGCACCGATGATCTGGCATACAAATTTTGGGGAACACAACAGGGTACCCCCAGACTTATCCAGGCATCGGAAACGTGACTTCAGGAGGCCAAAGGTGCGCTCCACCACTGCACGGGTATGTGCGTGTGCTTCATTGTATCTTTCCTCTCCTGGGGTTTGGGGGTTCCGGATAGGAGTCATATGGGGTCCCAGTGCATATGAAGAGTCACCTGGAAGGGAAAAGACAGGAGGATGTTAGTAGTGCATGTGCCCTTGTGATTTCTGCATCATGGGGGGGGGGGCAGTCATGCCTGCCACCCATGTCACTCACCAACCAGCCAGCTGTCCTCATACACGTTCTGTTCAAATTCCATTGGGATGGGGCTCCGATTGTATATGTAGCCGTCATGGCTGGATCCGGGGTGTTTGGCACGGACGTGCCATATGAGGCATTTGGCATCGACTATCACCTGTACGTTGATGGAATGCCAATGCTTCCGATTGCGGTATATGTGCTCTGTCTCACGGGGGGGCTGGAGTGCCACATGTGTGCAATCAATGGCCCCCACGGTGCGTGGGAATCTGGCAATTCTGTAGAAATCTGTCATTGCCTTCAGCCGCAGGTCCTCCTGGGTGGGTTTGATGATTTGGTTGGCCATGCGTCTGAGAATTGCAGGGATAACCTGGTGCACACATCTGCTCATGGAGGATTGTGTAATCCCTGCCACCACTCCACTTGTACGCTGAAAAGAGCCACTGGCAAGGAAATGGAGTGTTGCCAGGACCTTGACCAGTGGCTGCACTGCATGTGAGTGGTGTGTTGGGCGGGTGATGTCCTCCTGCAGGGTTGTGGTTAATTCCATGATGGCATGAGGGGTGAATCTGAAATTACGTCGGTCGAAAAATTGTAGAATTTAGGCGTATATCGTTTTGGGTATACGGCGCATAGATACGCAGGCGCATATTTAGACTTACGCCGTGTATCTCCTGAAACGCTGGCTTAAGTGCTTTGTGAATCTGGCCCAAGGTGTATAACTCTCCATACCTACCTACGTCTATGCAGCTGATTGTGTTCTAAGCACTACATGTTGTGTAAAGCCAGGAATGGTCCAAATTACAGGCAATCTCTTCTCTGTCTTACCTTGTCCATGTTGCTGGTCCCATTCAGAGTCCAGGCTTTACTTATCAGTGTGAGCATTTCCCCAAAGAGCTCTTTAAGGTCTGGGAACCATATAGATGTACCGTGGCCCTGGACCTGTGTGTAAGCAGCCTGGACCTGTATGTAAGCAGGTGGAAAGTTTCCCCTTTAAGGGCTGCACCTTCTGTTTTAAAGTAGTGAAGTTGGGTTCCTCTTTATAACGTGGGAGGAGTCTCTGGTAAAGGGCTTTTTCGAGGCGAAAGTCTGGTGAAATTAGGTAGAGAACAGCAGAGGAAGCTTCAGGGTACTCTACCCCTCGGGGAGGGAAGGAAGAAAATCGTAGTGCAAGATTTGGACTAAAAGATCAAGGAAGAATTGTGGCTGAGTGTATGAGTACCTCTATGCTTCTTCTGAGGAAAACTTCTGAGGAAGTTTTATTTGCCACTATTAGGAAGTTATGTGACCAAAATTTGGACTGTTTAGTTTGCTTTATTGCCAAGTAAAGAGACCACTTTTGCAGGTGTAGGTGCTTGGGCTTTGGAGCTTCTATCTGGACCATGTTTAAAACATAGGCCTATGTGAGTGTACTCCAGGGGAGAAGGGGTTAATATGTTCAAGAGAATGGGAAGAAGAGCTATAGTACCAGTATCCGTGCACGTAACAGTATGTGGGTTTTGGCAGAAAACAAACGTAATGCCCTGCAACCCTGTATATAACGGAGGAGTCCAGTTGTGCATGTCAGGTACATGAAAAGAAGCTGGGGTCCCCCTTACATGCAGCGAACTACACTTGTTGGAATATGCCAAGTTGAGCACCTATCGCAGGACCAAGTGCCTGAAGCAAACATTACACCCAGTGCCCGAAACAAGCTTTCTTCCGATGCCATTTGAACACCTGTTTGTTTTTTTAATTGTATAAACAAAAATAAATTCTGACAATTGTGAGAAAAAACAACAACAATATTTTCTACTTTGTTACGAAACATATCCACATGAAAAATTTCTTCATAAACTTAGGCCAAATTAATTCTGCTACATACTTAGCTAAAAGCCGAACTGTATTTTTGGGGACACTAGTATAGTTCTGATCGCAATCCAGCACGAAGTGACACTGGCTGGGTGGGACGCTGACACAGACATCACTAGTGACACTAATACAGTGATCAGTGATACTGTACTAATGGCACTGGCTGGAATAATTAACATCAAGGGGCTATCAAGGGGTTAACTGTGTGTACTAACAGATCTGTCTGCTTTTTCTCCCTGACTCAGAGTTGATTTTAGAGAAATGAGACAGACAGATTGCCGTCTTGTCTGTCAACACAGAATTCTGTGCTGTGATTGGCCACATCCAGTCAGCAGGCTTTAGTCAAAATCATTGGCTGAAATCTGCTGACGAACTCACCCAATCAAAGCAGGGTGCGCTCGTATACAGACCGCCAAACCAGGATCTACACTGCAACATACGGGTGCCCGCAATACCTGGTTGAGCTGCCCAATCACAGTATATCTACTGTGAGCGGGTTGGAAAAACAGTTAATCAGTAATGATAAAAGGCAGGCTTTTACCAGACTGTCCATCTGCAGACCCTGTTACTCTGGACCAAGTTGGAAAACTTAAGGAGATCCCGCCATCCACGCTAAACAGTGCAGATTAACAAATCCCCCTGATGTGGTGGTGTATTCTGATCAGAATACCTGAACAGCAGCTACATCTGATTGAATCCAGCAGCTGTTTGACTGACAATTTAACACCTGTTTGTTTCTATTTTTTAATCAACATTTTTAGGCAGGAGGGGTGACAGGGCCACCCACTAAGCAACTTTTAGCTGTTTTTTCAGAGGGCAAATTACATTTGAACAGTGTATGGTATCATTATTGTTGCCAACAGGGCTTCTTAAAAAGCACCTTCTGTTTCCACACATATCTGCCCCCTGCACTGTACTAAATAAATGGGCACTCTGTAAAGGAATCCAATGTTTGCCTAAAGGCATCAAGTGTGTGCTTATAGTTACAGTCAATGTACATAAGTTATGACAAGATAACCTTTTTGCTAAAACCAGCAATTTGCAGAATTAGATGGGATGTCTATACCTTGTTTAACAAGTTTTTAGTAACCAGCTTAAACTGGACTTGTGGATGAAAAACATATCAATGTGCATTGTATAGTTTCTGTTGCATCAAAAAATGCACATACTGTATGCAATGTGCCCTACAACAAGTGATGACATCATTTACAGTACTTTATAAATGATCTTTAAAGATGACCATTTCCCAAACATTAGAAATGTAGCAATGTTAAATCTTTAAAATGTAATTTGAAAACTATGAACTGCCTTTCCTGTTTGCGTTTGCTAGCAAAATTTACACTTTGTAATAAAATGGGTGTGTGTATCCAATACTTATATCAGCCTAATATTTAAAGATGAACTTGCACAGCTTCGCTCCCGCCGCCCGGTGTGAACCTGGGCTAAATATCTATATACAGTGGTAAATATAAATAACCAACTATATGGTTAGGGAGCATAATCTCTAATCCACCTAGAGTAACAGACAGAAGAAATATAATGTATATACTATTAGAGGTTGAATCTGGTAAATATGTTCAACTGTAATATATTATGTATGACAGACTCCCTTGTCATAGGCTGATGGCTTGATAAAAGCTACCTGCGCCTGCTGTCGCTTGTGCTGGCCATACAAAAACAACGTCTTCCTTCAAAATGTAATATTAACCAGTTGCCGCCCGCCTTGTGCAAAAAGACATCGACAAAGTGGTTTCAATATCCTGAGTAGACGTCATATGACGTCCTCAGGATATTGAGCAGCGACTGAACGATTATCAGCACAGCCCCCCTGAGGATGCCCACACTGGACCACCAGGGATGCCACTAGACCACCAAGGATGCCCACCACAGGTATGCCACCCTAGACCACCAGGGATGACAATCACAAATAATGGATGCTAATCAGTGCCCACAATGGGCATCACTGATTGGCATCCATTAGTACAACACATACATTAGTACGTTAGTGCCACCTATCAGTGCCCATCCATGCCGCCTATCCGTGCCCATCCATGCCGCCTATCCGTGCCCATCCATGCCGCCTATCCGTGCTCATCCATGCCGCCTATCAGTGCATATTAGTGCCCATCAATGCCTCCACATCAGTGCCACCTCATCGGTGCCCATCAGTGCCGCTTTATCAGTGCCTGTCAGTGCAGTACCATCAGTGCCCATCCGTGAAGGAGAAAACTTACTTATTTACAATGTTTTATAACTGAAACAAAAAAAAACATATTTTTTTCAAAATGTTCATATTTTTGGGGTTTTTTGCAGAAAATAAAAATCCCAGAGGTGATCAAATACCACCAAAAGAAAGCTCTATTTGTGGGAACAAAACTATAAAAATGTAGTTTGGGTACAGTGTAGCATGACCGCGCAATTGTCATTCAAAGTGCAACAGCGCTGAAAGCTAAAAATTGGTCTGGTTTTCAACAACAGTGACAGAAAATTTAAAGGAGCAGAATAGAAAACTTCTTGGTGAAAGGAATGCGGTTTTTGTTCAGAAATTACATTCATTTTAAAACTGGATGTTAAAAGCAAGTGATATTTTCAAACAACATTCTTTCATTCAGCGAATCTACAAAGATATTTTGTATGAATATTCTCATCTGCAAATTGATATGTGTATGGCCAGCAGAAGGCTCAGTTCACACCAATGCAGTTTGCCTTTGATGCATTTCTTCAGTGCTTTTTGCTGTGCATTTTTGCACATGCAATTTTGCTGCAATTCGAGTTTTGCATTCCTTATGCTTTTTTTTGGCCAATTTGGTGTTGGGCGGATTCTAAAAATGCAAATCACAGCAAAACACACTACATGCTTTTCTGCAGCTTCTCCATTGAAGTCTATTGAACCAAAAAAGCAAAGAAAAAGAACCATTTTGCGTTAAAAAAAAGTCTGACACTTTCTAAATACGCAGCGGCTGAAAAAAGCATAAATGTGAACGTGTCCAATAGGAAAACATGTTAAATGACCTGTAGTGTGATTTCTGCAATAAGCACCAGAAAATGCATAGGTGTAAATCAGGCCTTTTGACATTTAGTAGCAGCAGCATATTTTTGTATCACCTGTCATAATGGGGTTAAAAAACAAAGATTAGCCCTTTAGACTTCTTTCACACTCACTGTGGGCTGCCGCTGTTTTAGTGGCGCTTTTAACCTCTTCTAGCGACCAAAGTGTTAAATGCACCCGAAAAGCGCTGAAGTTGAAGGTGCCCACTGATTTCAACCGCTTCAAAGACGCTGTTTGCAGGACTTTTTCTAATGACCTGCAAGCGTACTGTTCCAGTGTGAAAGCACTCGGGCTTTCACACTGTGGCTGCAGGGGAGGCATTTTTTCAGGCGCGTTACAGTGCTATTTTTAGTCCTTTAGCATATATATACATATATATAATAAACAAATACACCCAGAAGTAGGATATATGGCAATTATGACTAGTAGTCAAACATAAAGCTATATGAAGACAAGTGGAATGGAGATAGAAATATTTTATAATAAAGTAGTACTAAAAGCTGAGAGACTTTTTTTTCCATGGATAGGATCATTTTAAATATAATGCACAATACTGGTAAAAGTTTACTTTAACCACTTAAGGACCGCCTCCTGCACATATACATCGGCAGAATGGCACGGCTGGGCACATGCATGTACAGGTACGTCCTGTGCTAGTGCCCAGCCGTGGGTCGCGGACGTGCGCCCGCGACGCACTCCCGTGACCCGGTCCGAAGCTCAGTGACCGGCACTGCGGGACCCGCGTACCCGATCACCGCTGGAGTCCCGCGATCAGTCCCTGGAGCTGAAGAACGGGGAGAGCTGTGTGTAAACACGGCTTCCCCGTTCTTCACTGTGGTGGCGTCATCGATCGTATGATCCCTTTTATAGGGATACACAATCGATGACGCCACACCTACAGTAACACCCCCCTACAGTTGTAAACACACATTAGGTCACACATAACCCCTTCAGCGCCCCCTTGTGGTTAACTCCCAAACTGAAAATGTAATTTTCACAATAAATAATGCATTTTAAATGCATTTTTTTTGCTGTGAAAATGACAATTGTCCCAAAAATGTGTCAAAATTGTCTGAAGTGTCCGCCATAATGTCGCAGTCACGAAAAAAATCGCTGATCGCCACCATTGGTAGTAAAAAAAAAAGAATTAATAAAAATGCAATAAAACTATCCCTTATATTGTAAATGCTATACATTTTGCGCAAACCAACCCATAAACGCTTATTGCGATTTTTTTTCCCAAAAAATAGGTAGAAGAACAAGAAGAATCAGCTTAAACTGAGGAAAAAATTTTTTTTTATATATTTTTGGGGGATATTTATTATAGCAAAAAGTAAAAAATATTATCGCTCTATTTTTGTTTATAGCGCAAATAATAAAAACCGTAGAGGTAATCACATACCACCAAAAGAAAGCTCTATTTGTGGAAAAAAAAGGACGCCAATTTTGTTTGGGAGCCACGTCGCACGACTGCGCAATTGTCTGTTAAAGCGACACAGTGCCGAATCGCAAAACCTGGCCGCGTCCTTTAGCTGACTAAAGGTCCGGGTCTTAAGTGGTTAAATGTAATTGTAATGCCTTCTATTACCTCCAGTCTATCACTCTTCTTTGGGTTCAGATGATGATCTTCCCTGCACAGAGTCTAAAGTGATTTATTTTTTATTTTCAACCACTTGCTACCCAGGTCAATTCTGACACTTCTCTCCTATATGTAAAAATCCTATTTTTTTGGCTAAAAAAAAAAAAAAATATATATATATATATATAATCATTTTGTTAGCAGAGACCCTAGGAAATAAAATGGTGGTCATTGTAACTTTTTAGCTCGCACAGTATTTGCGCTGTAATTTTTCAAATGTGTTTTTTTTGGGGGAAAAATACTGTTAAAAATACTTACGGTTAAAAAAGGTGATCTTACGCAAAGTAAATATATGTCACGCTTTTTTCAAATGCAGAAGCTAGGTGTGACGTCATAACATCACATCTGGCCTTTGAACGATCATAGGAATGCCAGGGGGCCATCTGGCCTAACAAATTCTCTATGGTAAACTTCCGGTATGGACCGGTTCCTTTTCCAGTTTGCCGATTGTATAGGTGAGCTGGGAGAAGCACCAGAGGGCAGCGGGGATGTCCCCTCCCGCTGCCTGTAAGACTAAGCGGTTGAACAGCGGATATGATGGTTCTTACAGTGCAGGGAATTGCTGGCTCTAAACGAAGATATCTGAATGATGCCTGTAGCTGCAGGCATCATTCAGATATCCCCACTCAAAGTCGACGATGTCGTTGGGCGGGAAGTGGTTAAACAAAAACATGTTATACTTACCAGCTCTGTGTAATGGTTTTGCACAGAGCAGCCCTGATTCTCCTCTTCTGCCCCCCCCCCCCCCCACTGACACTTCTGGCTCCTCCTGTCTTCAGAGTGCCTCAATGGCAAGCTGCAAAGTATATTATAGAGTGCCCCTATAGCAAGGTAAAAAAAACTTCTGCCTTTAGAACCACTCACTTGCTGCCATGTCCCATGAGGCATTGCTCCTCACACATTTACAAGTTCTCAGGCACTTACTGACATGTATGGACGGTGTACTGAGGTATGTGTGCTTCACTGTATTTCCTGATATGTAAACTAATAATGCATTCTGTATGCAGGACAACTTATCGGCTCACCAACTAGTTGTAATCAATTCATTGTTTTGGCCCTAGTGGAGAGCAAAGAATAAGGAATGTGTTGTGCTTATTCCTAACACAAAACAAGCATTTACTCCTGCAATGCTGCTGCTGTGTGTTTGTGTGTGTGTGTTGGAGGGGCAAACAGTGCAAGATGACATTTTTCAGTAACCCAGAGTTCAGCCTTAGGACAAGCATTATTGGATAAGATAAAGGACTGACCAAACATGACTAGTCAGACTATATACCTAGATGGAAATAAATGACCTGAACCATAGGAAAAACATCTATGGCTGAACACAATAACAAAATGTCCTGTTTTGTATACCGTTTATTTTCAAATACAAGTATTTTAAAGTGTGAAACAAAAGATTAACAAAAAAGTGAGTGGACATGCATGAAAAGCATACATTGATGCAAATTTAAACAATGAATGATCAATGAAATGTATACCAAAACATGGATTTATAGGAAACAAACAGAAAGACCCTGCAGTTAAAGTTCATAATTTACCTAAAAATGTAAATGTTTTTGCATCCTATAAATGCACAATAAGTGTAAAGTTGTCATAGAATGCATGCAGTATACAAAGACAGAATAATCTGCATTGCATATGTGTGTGACTACTTTGACTGTACTGCCTTTTCAGATTGTCTCTCTGTAGAACCTTAGACATTACATGACTTTACACGAGTGCTGATCTGGCTTTTAACCCGCAATTAAAAGGCACACCAATGTCTATGAGCTACTCGCAAAGCACCACTATTCAGTGCTTACCTGTGGAAATATTATAAATGGATATGGAAAAACCTTACTCTCACTTTTGTTTTCTCCAGCATTGACTGCAGTGTGCCTTCCCTCTCTTGCTTCATAAGCTTAATAAACTACTGTATTCATGTTTAATAATGCACTGACATGCCAAGATGCCCCTGCCTTGTGCCCACACAGCCAATTACACTAAAATGTGCAGGACTAGCTATAGTGCAATCTGCTACTTGCTACCAAATCCCTTTTTGCTCTTATTCAGCTGATCTCTGATGAAAGAAATAGGAAGCCTCCTTTTAGTGATACTGTCTGTGTATGACAAGGTTTCTAAAGACCTTTCCATTCTTAAAGTGGTTGTAAAGGCAGAAGTTTTTTCCCCCTAATGCATTCTATGCATTAAAAAAAAAAAAAAAAAACAACTGTGTGCAGCAACCCCCTTCAGCCTCCCTAATGCGTACTTGACATTTCGATCCAGCGATGTTGTACAAAAAGCTTGGCTGTCCAGAACTCTCCCTCCTCATTGGCTGAGACAGCACCAGGCGCCATTAAGTCCCGCTGCTGTCAAAGTGAGTGAGCCAATCAGGAGAGAGGGGGGGGGGGGGCAGGCCAGGGCTCCGTGTCTTAATGAACACACACAGCAGCAAGGAGAGGGGAGAGGGGCTAGGAGCGCCGGTGAAGGACCCGAGAAGGAAGAGGATCTGGGCTGCTCTGCGCAAAACCACTGCACAGAGCAGGTAAGTATAACATGTTTATTAATTTTAAGCAAAAAAACAAAACAAGTCTTTAGTATCACTTTAAGTCAGCCATACAGGGAGCACATTTCTTCCTGCAACTAGCGAGCGGGCACAAGATCCAGCAGGCTGGTTTGACCCAAGTTGATCGATCAATTAGGTACATGCAGCCTGCCCATACATAGTTCAAACCGCCTATGACTGTTTTTTTTTTCGTTTTAGATAAAGTGGAGAAACATTAGAACACCCGTCAGTTTTTTTTATTGCTGTCAGTGTCCCCATTAGAGAGATTCACCCTCTCCATTTATCCTGTTTACCATTATCATTGAAAGTAAAAGAAAATCCCCAAATTTGGGTTGTACCCAGAAAAGTAAGAGGGGAAATCTAACAAGGACACCAGTTCTAGTGACCTGGGGGTCCCCAAGAGATTCCCCTAATTTGCAGGATTTCCTTTTTACTTCCTGTTTTTGCTATGGAACTGGAAGTGAAGGTAAACCTCCACAGTGGGACAAAGACGGCAAAAACCTTACAGGGGTTATAACCTTCTCTTATTCTATCCGGAAAAAAAAAAAAAAATGTTCTGCCTACTTTAAAAACATTGCTTTCTTGTGACTCCAAAGTACATTGGGGCAGATTCACAGAGAAATGGATTATCGTAGCGTATCAGAAATACACTACGCCGCCGTTTTTTACCTTGCTCTACGTGGAATTCAGGTAGATTTTCTACGGTAAACGACGGCGGCGTAGTGTATTTCTCCCGTCGCAATCCATCTGCGCGAGTAGGGGGCGTGAAACATTTAAATTAGGCGCGTTCCCGCGGCGATCGATCTGCGCATGCTCCGTTCGCAAATTTCCCGCCGTGCATTGCGCAAAATCACGTCGTGACGTCATTCGTTGTTTATGTAGCGTACTTTACGGGCGATCCACGTCCCGACGAGTTACGTAAACAAAATAAAATTTTAAATAAATTCGAAGCGGGAACGACGGCCATACTTAACATGGGCTACGTAAAGTTAGAGCAGCAAAAAGCTGCTCTAACATTACGTATAAAAAAATAGACGAAAACGATTGCGACGCTCGCTCGTTTGTTCGTGAATCCCCGTAAAAACACATTTGCATATCCCGACGCATTAAAACGACGCGAACTCCTCCCAGCGGCCGCAAATAGATGGCAGCGTAGATCCGAAGGCTTACGAAGACGTAAGCCTCTCGGATCGAAGCCCGAAGCCGCCGTATCATGGTTTGAGAATTCAAACTAGTGATACGCCGCGGGAAATTTGAAATTACTCCTGTCTAACCCCAGTTAGACAGGCGTAATTGTTTTGTGAATCTGCCCCCTGGTATCTGTAATTAGAGTAGTGTAATCCAAATTGCATATCCTTATAGTTAATTGGTAAAATCGGACCTTTTCAGAAAACGCACAATTTCTGATTACGCATGGACTGATTTACCTGATCTGTGGTGATTGGTATTTCTACACTGCACAATTTTTCAAGGGTTAGGCAATTTGGCATTCAACAGAATTGCAGAACTATGGTTTCTCTGTAAACATTACCCAATTTTCTATTCTATTCCTTCAATGTCCTCTTTTTAAATACATTCTTGCTGGAGAGTAGAACCGACCAAGCAGGATAACCACCACCACAACAGAAAAATGTACCACTAAATGCATTGCTCTGCCATTGCATAACTTGTCCAGTACAATCATGCAATACATTTCTGTAAATATGTTCTTTAAAAGTGCTTTTTTTTACTCCCTTTAAAGGACAAAACTTCATCTAGATTCAAAACTACCATATAAATGTAATAAAACAGTGCTAGTTAATAGTAATAAAAAATGCATCTTTACAGAGATCTCATGTACATGACTGTAAGGCGCTGCACAGTGTCCAGAGGCTGTGTAAAAACTCAGCGAGGCTTGCAGCTGTTGTGCACCCAATTAGAAGATGTAGCTATATGTGGTTATGTGTAGGGTTTTGAGTAAAGCACCAACATGCATATGGACAAACGCAGATAACTGTGCATGTGCTTTATGTAACCCACATGCATAACCATGTATAGCTGCTTCTTCTAACTGCTGTCTATGGTTGGCTTTAGGCAGGAGCTGCGGGTCCAGGGAACATTTTTACAGAGACTCTGGATGCTGTACTACTCGGTTACTGCTGTATGTATGTATGAGCCCTAAATGTTATATCTTTTTAATTTGATAATTTTTATAAAACGAATGAAAAATATAATAGGCAGACTATACAAAACATAGCATTATTGTACAAAACTTTGATCTGCAGTTGAAAATCCATAATAGTTGCTCTTTCTTCTACATTTTATAAAATGGAGGTATATTATGTCTTCTAGTATACTTTATACCAAACTTGATATTTTGCCCTTAGATATTGGTATGAGTTTTGTAAAGCTCAGTTCTCATCACCTGTAGCATTTGGCTTCCTGCACCTTCTCTCATCCTGTATGGCCTTATAACACCATCTTCGTGTATAAACCTTGGAGGCCGTAGGCTCTCCACATCGTCAGAAGTGTCTGTAGCTCTATGAAGGAAAGGTGCAGTTACATTTCATGTTCTTTTCTTTATTGATACAAGTAGCACATCTGCTGTACTTAAGACTGTAATGAGTATACAAAACAGAATTTAATTAAAAACAACACTGTCTTTACCAGAAGTAATCAACCCAAAAACTATAAAGGGCTTCAAGTGCATCCCCCAACACTGGCAGGACCACACAATCAATAGCAGTGCATTTTCTCACCTCACCGTCCACAAATTTTAAACCTGCTGCATTTTTTTTACAGCGTATTGCAAAAATAACTCCCAGCATTGGTGTCAGTGGATGCAATAATAACCCCCAGCAATTGCATCAGTGTACGCAAAAATAACCCCCAATATTGGTGTCAATGAATGCAATAATAAACCCTAACATTAGTGTAAGTAGACACAATATTATCCCCAGCATTGGTGTCAGTGGATGCAAAAATACAGTATCTCACAAAAGTGAGTACACCCCTCTCATTTTTGTAAATATTTTGTTATATCTTTTCATGTGACAACACTGAATAAATGACACTTTGCTACAATGTAAAGTAGTGAGTGTAAAGCTTATATAACAGTATACATTTACTGTCCCCTCAAAATAACTCAACACAGAGCCATCAAGGTCTAAACCGCTGGCAACAAAAGTGAGTTTACCCCTAAGTGAAAATGTCCAAATTGTGCCCAATTAGCCATTTTCTATCCCCGATGTCATGTGACTCATTAGTGTTATAAGGTCTCAGGTGTGAATGGGGAGCAGGTGTGTTAAATTTTGTGTTATCGCTCTCACTCTCTCATTCTGGTCACTGGAAGTTTAACATGGCACCTCATGGCAAAGAACTTTCTAAGGATCGGAAAAAAAGAATTGTTGCTTTACATAAAGATGGCTTAAGAAGATTGCCAAGACCCTGAAACTGAGCTGCAGTACGGTGGTTCCACTCAGAACAGGCCTTGCCATGGTTGACCAAAGAAGTTGAGTGCACTTGTTCAGTGTCATATGCAGGGGTTTGTCTCTGGGAAATGGATGTATAAGTGCTGCCAGCATTGCTACAGAGGTTGAAAGAGTGGGGGAGTCAGCATGTCAGTGCTCAGACCATATGCTGCACACGGCATCAAATTGGTCTACATGGCTATAGTCCCAGAAGGAATATTTGCATTTGCAACACATTGCATAGTATATTACATACACTTTTAGTTTTGTGTCATTTCAACCACATGCTTTTTCCAGACCACATTAGCCAATGCTAGGAAGTGTTTCTTCCACTTCCTGTCTACATGTGCGAGATGGATTTTCTCACATAGAGGCTTGGAATGCAAGCCGCGGTGCCATCTTGGATAGGGGGAAGTGCTGTTTTGATTGCTGATGGTCTGAGGTGAGTCAGATCTTCATTGATTGGACATGTATGTATGGACTGTATATAAATTGGAGTGGGCTACAGTGGAGTGACACCCCAGACGATGAGCTATTGCCACGAAACGCATCGGGAGGACTCCACTGTCGCCTTATTTTACTTGCAAGAATTCTGCCAATCCAGCCAAATGTGAGTTTGTTAGCTGTGAATAAATACGTAATTTTATTTAAACGGAATCACGCTATGTGGCCACCCTCTTTTCTTTTCTACATGCACCAATAACAAAATTGAGCCTATCAATGGTGACTTCAATATAAGCACAGTTTCCAGCTTTGTCGATTTTACTGCAAGACATCTTGATTGATTGGGCGCATGATTCCTGCTGAGGATCGTTCATGACATCCGTCATTCAAAGCCTTGTTTGACCTCTTGTGGCATATGTCATCATTGGTCAATGCGTTCTGGTAAGCCTACAATCCTTTAGGTGGTGGGATTGTCATGTTGAAGAAGTCACATATTTCACGTTCAGTCACATAGTCACTTGATTAAATTTCCAGATGAACTTTTTTACTAATTTTTGGACTATTAGTATATTCTTTTCAACTAACCGGTGCAACAGTTCACTTGCACTACGTGCCGGATAGGCACATTATTTCTTTCATCTGAAGGACTTTCATGCACATTAATATGTCACTGTTTATATGATGCAATTTTTATTGTATGGTAATTGATTATTTATTTAGCCATTTAGCGCTACACTTATGTATTCCTGTGGTCTGATGAGACCAAGATAAACTCAAGCATGGTGGTGTCATGGTCTTGGGCTGCATGAGGGGAACTACAGTTCATTGAGGGAACCATGAATGCCAACGTGTACTGTGATATACTGAAGCAGAGTATGATCCCCTCCCTTCCGGGACTGGGCCGCAGGGCAGTATTCCAACATGAGAACGACACCATACACACCTCCAAGATGACCACTGCCTTGCTAAAGAAGATGAGGGTAAAGGTGTTGGACTGGCCAAGCATGTTTCCAGACCTAAACCCTAGTGAGCATCTTTGGGGCATCCTCAAAACAGAAGGTGAAGGAGCGCAAGGTCTCCAACATCCACCAGCTCCATGATGTCATCAATGAGGAGTGGAAGAGGACTCCAGTCGCAACCTGCGAAGCTCTGGTGAACTCCATGCCCAAGAGGGTTAAGGCAGTGCTGGAAAATAATGGTGGCCACACAAAATATTGACACTTTTGGCCCAATTTGGACATTTCCACTTAGGGGTGTACTCACTTTTGTTGCCAGTGGTTTAGACATTAATGGCGTAGTTATTTTGAGGGGACAGCAAATTTACACTGCTATACAAGCTGTACAATCACTACTTAACATTGTAGCAAAGTGTAATTTCTTCAGTGTTTGTGTCAGTTTCTGCAATAATAACCTCCAGCGTTGGCGTCAGTGGAAACAATAACCCGCAACATGGTGTCAGTGACTGCAACAATAGCCACCAGCACACACCCACATACATTGGTCAGTGGTAATCTAACCACCCCCTTCCTGCATTAGTGGTCTGTGGCAGCAAAATGTAACCCCTCCCTTGCATTGGTTGTCAGTGGCAGTGAATGTTACCCCCCATACCTCTCTGTATTGGTGGCCATGGCAGGGAAAGTTAACCCATCTATCCCCATCCACTTCCACCCTCCGCATTGGTGGTCATGACAATGAAACATAACCCCACCCCATGTATTAATTGATGGTCATGGCAGTGAAAGTGTTATATAGATAGGTTAACAAACCCTTTAAGACTATGCCACCCCCTCTACGGCCGTTCTAAATACCTAATGTGAGCGGTCTTCAGGCCGATGATTGCTTCTGCGGGAGGGGCCGTGATCTCCCTTTGACGTCACTGGGGAGAGCGCATGGCCACTTGTCTCCCCCGCAGAAGCTCTGTATCGTAGCGTTAAAGTGGCCGCGAGTCACATGACCGGCCTGAAGACTGCTAAAATTTGGTATGTAGAGCGCTTGTTTTTATTTTACAAGAATAGTGGCTGGAAGGGGGCGGGCTGGAGACAGACACAGAGGGAGATGACAAGCAGGAAAAAGGGGATGAGGGGGGAGAGAGGAGTGCTGAGAGGACAGATACGTATGATGCAGAGACGTACTCTTCTGGTGGTCAGCGCAGAGATGGCATACACAAAGTGCCAGGTTCAGGCATTTTTTTTTTGTACAGGTTAGAGGGGAGCTGATTACACAGCACAAGCACCTGTATATATATTTTTTGGGGTTAAACACTTTAACCTCCCTCCCTGTATTGGGGGTCAAGGCAGTAAACATTACCACCCCACATTGGTGGTCATGGCAGTGAAGGTGTTAACCCTCCCCATCTTGCCCCCATTTTTGATTACTTACACTCCTGGTATGCTCGCTCCTTCTCTCCAGGCCAGGACGTTACTTGTACTAGAGGTGGCACCGAACACAGAAAGTAGTCGAACTCCCGATACCTCGCTACCACTCTGCTACCCATATGTTTTTCATGTTGGGCACCAGGGGTCTACACCATTTCATTCTGTCTCTAAGTTCAGCCCTCATTATAGCAGGAATTATTCACCCTACTAGAAGTTAGACATATTATTGCACAAGTTGTATGAAACTCATCAGATTGTGTTTTTCTCTGAACTAAAGATGCCACCATAATTCCACAGCCCTGGTGCATTATATTAGGCAAAACATTTAACAATATACAAACATTTACCTCTTGATGCCTTGAAATGTGCTGCTGGCCATATCTATTATGCCACCTGTTGGTCTGGTTATAGCACCCACTAATCCTTTGCCAACTCCTTTGAAAAATCCTGCTGCTCCTTCTTTCTGAGCGCCTAGGAAATATATTGGGTTAAATGTGAAAATCTTTACACTGAAATCCATACAGCTCCATTACTGTAGCAAATGTGCTGACTGTACCTTTAATTGGCTTTGTTACTATCCCGGTTATACCACTGACAAAGCCCTGAAGAAAGAAAAGAAATAAATGACTCGTATAGAAAGGCATGTTGCTGACGAATACCTTTTGCAAGTGCCAGCAACTAAACACTTCTTAAAAATAAGAGAGTTTTGAAATAAGTACAAAAGTCACATGGTTTGGAGAATAATGCATAAAATTGGCCAGTCATTCATTTGACCACAGATGATAAATCTTCCTACCAACATCAAAACTCATTTCATTCTGAATAGCATCTCAGATAATAAATCTGCTAAGCTGTCCTTATATAGCACTTAAAGCAGACATTCAGGCAAACAATATTTCCTAAAATCTGTGTTTAAAAAAAAAAAAAAAAAGTTCTTGCATGAAGTGTATACAATTTTGTTAATCTCTGTCATTTTCTTTCGGTTTCCAATTTAATTTACAGTGGATAGTAAAGTTTTACTATACTTCCAGAGCTGCAACTATGAGAGCTGTGGCTCCGATACCTCTACTCCTGTCTATTTATAGAATATTGTATTCTGTGGACCATTAATTTCACATGAATAAACTTTTTTTTTTATATACACAGCAGATTTGAATACAAATGTTTGCCTTGATGAGCAAGAACTTTTTATTGAATAAGGCTGTATATGTCACTACTGATGACCAACAGCATTGCTAGGGTCCCAAAAGACCAGAGGCACGCATGGAAACCTAGACTAAAATGCTGTTTGGTTTGTATATGATGATGTTTTTGGTGGTCTTCCCCAGGTGACGTTTCTTTTAAAACTGACAATTCTGAGAGTATTCATTTCATGTGTCTCCTGCAGTGCTTGATTCACCAAAAACAATTCTAAAGGAAAATATAGTTAAAAGCGAATATGTGTGCGAAAGAATGTTAAAAATAAGCAAGAAAAAAAAAAAAAAAAGAATCAAAGTTCAGCTACAACTGAAGTATGTTTGTCTACAGCAGGAGTAGGCAACCTTTCAGAGTTTGATATCTACCTGGACAACATGTAGGAAATCAAAGATCCTCAGAGATGTTTGATTTCCTATAAAAAAAAACTAATTGTGCCTCCAAAAAAACACAGAGGGGTTTATTTAATAAAGGCAAGTCCACTTTGCACTACAAGTGCAGTCGCTGTAAATCTGAGGGGAATATCTGAAATGAGGGGAAGCTCTGCTGATTTTATCATCCAATCATGTACAAGCAAAAATGCTATTTTTTATTTTCCTTGCCTGTCCCCCTCGGATCTACAGTGACTTGTAGTGCAAAGTGGATTTGTCTTTAGTAAATCAACCCAGTGTGTCACAGTAGTGTCTTCTGCCCCACTTCAAATCACGTCCCACCAGTAATATACTATGCCCCCCACTGTAGTGTCCTCTGCCCCCTTCCCCCACACGGTAGTGTCTCCTGACCCCCCCCCCCCCCCAACAGCTTGGGGGAAGCATTGGTACACAGCCTTGATCATGATCTACCTGTCGGCTTCCCACGATCAACGGGTTGCCGACCCAGGGTCTACAGGATAAGCAAGTCCCAGAGCATGTGTCCTGAGTGCCAGGGTCTAGCAACTCCTTGCCTATATTTTTCATGCCCTCTATGGGCCAATCCTATGTTGTTGCCATTACCCTTATGCCTTGTACACAAAACCGGGGAAAACTGCCATGTCAGCTTTTGGCCGGAAAAACTGGCCATGTATATGCTCCATCGCAGTTTTCCCAACAGGAACATGTTCTCTTTTTTCCTGCCGGGATTCCCAGCGTTTTTTTTAAGCTGCCAGTTTCCCTATGGGAAACACTGCGGTGGAGCATGCACATGGCCGGGTTTCCCGACCAAAGCTCTCATGGCAGTTTTTCGGTCGGAAAAAAAGGCTGTGTGTAGGGGGGAAAAAGCTACTGAGCGGGTTCTCGGTTTTCCCGGTGAACTTTTTACCACCGGGAAAACCAATAGTGTACAAGGCATCAGAGGCAAGATTATGCTAAGCCATATCTGGTATCAAAAATAAATCCTGTATACTACCAGCATAATCAGATTCTATTTAGTTATGAAGAACAAGTCACACAGACTTCTTTTGTTGCCAGACATTATTGGACAAAAGCTGGTGGTATATCAGAAGCCGAACCAAGTATAGGCAGGCTAATTGTGCCCAAGTATCCAAGCCACTAGCAATATTCACTGCGTTCTACCACATGCTCTTTCCGCAACCCATGACTAAAGGGAAGAAAATTGAACCATCTATGGCCGGCTTTAGCTTTCTGATCGGATTTAAAACATAATCAATTAATAAGTAGCAAGAACAATTATGGGAACCCCTTAGAATTATCTGTTTTTTTTGCAGTAATTACCCATAAAATGTGATCTGATCCTCATCTAAGTCACAACAAACGACAAACACAATGAGCTTAAAGCGGTGGTTCTGCGGGAATACAATTTTTTTTTTTTAAATGTTATTCTGCCGCTGTTACTATACCAAATGTTGTACTCACCAGTCCTATTTTTGCAGCCGCGATCATTCCGATTTCCCCGCAAAGTATAATTTATAAAAAAGATAGATGGACGTTTCCATCTTGTTTGTGGACACTCTGAAGCCCACCGCTCTTTACTTCCGGGATGCGATGAATGCTGTCCCAGCATTTACCGCTCTATCCCGCGTAAGTTCAGTGTTGACGGCGAGCCGCGCCGTCAACACTGTGCAGTTGCTGTCGCAACGGCCAGCGTCATGATAATGACCCACCCCGTTGTGACGAGACACAACAGATCGTAGACTGCAGACTAATCCCAGCAATCTATGCGGCGACGAAGCGACACGCCCAATCCTGCGGGATACCAACCAGGAAGTGCCTCCTTACTGAGACAGAAAAAAGGTAAGCAATCGTTTTTTAAAATTTTGAACAACGAATTGTGCTTAAACAGACTGAGCCAGTGTCTTGAAGGTTAGGTTATAAATTAGGGTGAACCCCCGCTTTAAGGCCTCGTACACACGACCGCTTTCCTCGACAGAATCCATCAAGAAACTTGGTGGCAGAGCTTTTTTGCTGAGGAAAACGGTCGTGTGTATGTTTTTCGTCGAGAAAACTGACGTGGAACTCGACAAGAAAAAAAGAGAACAAGTTCTCTTTTTCCTCGTCAGGAGTCTCAATTTCCTCGTTGTGTTTCTCGTCGGGCTGGTTTACGACGAGAAACACGTTTGTGTGTATGCTTAGAAACCTGCACATGCTCAGAATAAAGTATGAGACGGGAACGCACCTTCGGTAAAAGTAGCGTTCGTAATGGAGATAGCACATTCGTCACGCTGTAACAGACTGAAAAGCAAGAATCGTCTTTTACCAAACTTTTACTTAACACGCAGTAACATGAGATTAGCAAAAGCAGCCCCAAGGGTTGGGCCAGTGGAATCGAACTTCCCCTTTATAGTGCCATTGTACTTGTTAAACGTCACCGCGTTTGAGAACGAGGAGATTTGGTCTTGACTGTATGTACGCAAAGAAAGCTTGTCAAGATTCTCGACAAGCCTAACAAGGAACTCATCGAGGAAAACGATGTTTCATTTACGACGAGTTCCTCGGTCGTGTTTACGAGGCCTAAAGCTAAAAACCCATTAGGAACACACCAATAAGCATTCACAGTGTAAGTGAAACCTTTGTGTTAATAGCTGTTTGAACCTGGCTTCTAGGGGTTACACATTCTGCATATATATATTTATTTTTTTACTATTCTTTAAAAGGTTTTATTAATGAAGCATATAACAAAAACAATTACAAATATTTGTATTATTCTGTAATGTTTAAGGTATTTCAAAAGTAAAATTTGACTTACAGACACAAGGCCTTTGCCTCCACGTGTAAGACCCTCCCTGATGCCACTTGGCTGTTTGTTCATGGCTTCTCTCCTCTTCTGCTGGTATTCTTCATCCATAGTAATGGCTGCTACACCTTTGGCCATAGCACTCGTAATTCGAGATGCAGCTCCAGCTAAGCCACCTATTACAACAAACACATCTTATGACAAATATCATAATAAGAAACTAAAGGGTCTTTCATACATTTTCAATATCTCCTGGGCAAAAGGTGTCAGTAAAAGGAAACAATGCAGAGTTGATCACCTTTTCATAAATTAGCAAATTTGTACAATTAAGGAAAGCTGTGCGACTCAGTCAGCCCCTCTTGGTTGGCCCCTCATTGTCCTCCCTTCAGCAGCAGACTGGACCCTCTTCTGATCACCTCCAAAAGGAGGCCCCAAGACAGGCTAAATCAGAGCCACAGGTCACCTCAGGGACTGCCACAACCAACCAAGAGCACCTGAATTTTGTCGTGGCAGCATCCCAGGCCTCCAGCAACTTCAACATCTAAAAGTTTAGTAAGAAGACAGATGTGCAGAGGAGGACACCAAACCTCAACCTGCCTGTCAGCTAGGCTTCTGTCAGTGCAGACATGTATATATTGGCTGGGGGTGTCAGTGAGCTGGCTGTATGGTCTGCAGTACACTCAAGGACAGGACTAACCTCCGAGCCTCCCTGAGTTGCCTACACGGTGATCACTTACAGCCCGATATCAATCTATAATATAAATTAATGTCAGCCTGGTGTGACTGTGTACATAATTTGTGTCATTGAAATAGTTGCCATGTGTTAATATGCTGGATGTTCCATTTCCCCAAATATAATAAAACATGGGAGACTGCACTTTCTTGCCTACTGTCACAAGATCCCCTCCCTAGAAAACCTCTGTCAGCCAGTGGTCTGTATAGGTGTATAGGTGCAGCTTTCAAAAAATTCTACTTTCACAGCAATGACAACTTGTGCCTGGCAAGCTACTGGAATAGGAGCATGCTGAGAGTGATACTTCTACCAAAGCATAAAAATCATGTTGGGTTTAGACCTGAATACCAGTCAAATACAATTTTGTTACTCATTCTAAAAAAAAGCAAGAATAAACATAAATAGTGATGCCAACAGATGACCACAATCTGTTTATCTTGCAGTGAGAGCTGTGATTACTAATAATCCACTGCATTTTTATAAGTTTTCCATATTTCCAGACAGAAATGTTTTCCTAAGCATGATCATATTTGGGCCACAACTAGATTTACTTTAAAATGTAATATTTTTCTAAGATATTGTATACTGAGGGACCAAATAAAATCATGTACTGTATACATATAATCTAAAGAGATTAGAACTGTCTCCTGGGCAAAAGCAGGTGTCCTAGCTTCATTTCTGCATTAGTTCCTCATGAAATGCTACCTACCAACTGCCCTTGAAACTTAATTTACTTTTAGGAAGACCAGCTATCACAGCTGTGAATCTGGTAGACTCCTTATCACTGCACCATGGAAAACAAAGTTCCTTAAGTCTGGTGAAATCACCTGAACATCAAAGAAGATTTTCATCTCACAGGGAGGGTAAAACAAGTAAGGTGGGAGAGCTATCCTATAGAGGAGTGGGGATTTAGTTTAAACTAAATACTTGCCCAGAGATGAGCTTTAGGGAAATGGCAAGACTATAGCCACAACCAGAAAAATAAAAAATGTCTGCTTGCCTATGCCTGCATGCCATAAGAGATAATTTATTCACTTACCAACTGCTCCACCAACAAGTGCCTTTACTCCCAATGCCATTCCTTCAACGAACTCTTCTGGACCTTGAATAGCTCCCTATGGTAAAGCATTAAAATAACATCATAATGAAAACAAGTCAGACTTTTCAGAAAATAATTTTTCATGAATAAATGCACCAAAAAGGACACCGGCCACCATATGTACACCCCTCACATTTTTGTAAATAATTTATTAAATTTTTCATGTGACAACACTGAAGAAATTACACTTTGCTACAATGTAAAGTAGTGTGTGTACAGCTTGTATTACAGTGTAAATTTGCTGTCCCCTCAAAATAACTCAACACACAGCCATGAATTTCTAAACCCCTAGCAACAAAAGGGAGTACACCCTTAGGCCCCTTTCACACTTGTGCGACTTGGGACTGCAAAGTCGCATGACAAGTTGTAACTCATGATTTCCAATGAGTACCATTCATATCTGTGCGACTTCAATGTAGTCCCTGTACTACTTTGGTCCGACTTTGATGCGAGTTACACAGGCATTCTCTGAAATCTGCACTTTCTGCAGTTCCCCGATATCCTTTTTGAGAACTGGTGTCCAAAACTGAACTGCATATTCCAGATGAGCTCTTACTAATTAATGATTTGAACAGGGGGAAAATTATATCTCGCTTTCCGGAGTCCATACCTCTTGCGACGGGAGTCACTTTGGTCATCTAGGTGGATGGGATTAGCCATGGGTCAGCTCTAACTTGTTAGCTAAACCATTGCGTGATGATGTTGGTCAATATTTGGGTTATACTGAACATCTCGAAAGTAGACTGGGCACTGGATGATTTAGAGTTTCTGGCCATGCAGGAATGGGAGCTGGAGATTGCCTACAGACGGCTGCTAGACTCTGCTCAGCCCCAGTGCTGGGCTTCCTTCGCCTGGGACCATCAGGAAATACTAGCTGACAATTCTGAAATCCGGGCTAAAGAGTCTGCAATGTGGCAGAGTAACAGTGTGCTTTATCCATCTCCCCCCCACAAAGGTCTTATGGCGGATGCAGCAAGTGCTGACTGATGTTGATGATCCTGTTTCTGCACGGGATGATCTTGGATGGAGGAATGTGTCTGTTCAGCAGCTGGATGAGGATACGGAAGATGGAGCAGCCGGTGTATCGTCATACTCCGCTCCCCATCACAGACTGCTCCGGAAGTGCTGTGGTGGCCAACTGCGCATGCGCGATGCGTTCCAAACGCATCTGCAATGCGTTCCAATGCATTTACGGCAGTGCACACCAGCTAAACCTCGTTCGGCATCTAGGCTCTTTCTTTAACATCCCCGTGGACTGAATGATGGCTTCGCTGGTGTGCAGTGTCGTAAATGCATTGGAACGCATCGCAGGTGCGTTTGGAACGCATCGAGCATGCGCAGTTAACCACCACAGCACTTCCAGAGCAGTCTGTGATGGGGGAGCCGAATATGACGCGTCACCGGCTCATCTCTCCAGCCAAAGATCACAGACAGCAGGAATTTATTTGACCTTTCATCAGAGGATGTTATGAATGATGAGTCACCTGCCAAAGTGTTGGCACTGGGCCCAAGGGCCACCAGCCCATGCCCTGGACTTTTGGCAATTCCAGAGACTGGGGATTTAATAGACTTTTCTGTAGAGTAGGAACTACCTAGCAAACCCCCAGCAGAAGTTCTGGGAGCAGGAGAGTACTGCAGACCCCTGTTCCACACTTGTGGCAGATTCGGGGGCCCGAGGTGAGAAGGTGGCGGTTCTTCCCCAGTGGAGATTCAGGGAGGGGAAACAGCCATTCCCCCTCCCCAACAAGGATGCGTGCACCTGGGAGACAGTACAGGAGAAATAGTGTCCCAGCAGCAGACAACGCCCCAGAATGATGCCACCAACCCAGCTGAAGTGCTGGCAAATGGACAGAGGGTCCAAGACTGCTGCCCCATACCTGTGGCAGTTCTGAAGGCCCAGGGTGAGGAGGTGGCAGTCACCCCCGAGCAGCAGATCTGGATCCGGGGGAGAAGGCTGAGGAAGTTGTCGTCTTCCCTCCCCAACAGTCAACCAGAGTGAAGGAAACCATCTTTCCCTCCCCAACAGTTAGCTGGAATGGATATGAGTGCTGAAGCGCTAACAGGTCAGAACACTACTGGCCTCTGCGCACAACAATCCACTCAACAGGAGCTCCAGGGAAAGAATGCAATTGGCACCTCACAACATTAGTTTGAGCTGGTGTCTGTGGATGGGCCTGCGGTCTTCCACTAACAGAAACCTTGCAAAAGTGCTGGCAACAGGGCAGAGTGCTACCAACCTCTGCAGAGTTCCAGGGAGCCAGGGCAGTCAGGCCTCCCTCCCCAGCGACAAGCTAATTTAGTGAAGTTCCTACACCAAGCTGAACCGCTGGCAAAAGGACAGAGCGCTGCTGGCCTCTGCCCTCCACTTACAAAGGATGGATTTCATGTGAAAGTGGATGGGACTGTGGTCTCCACTTGTATACCCCAGGGATGGTGGGCAGCATGACGGAGTGAGCCCAGCCACCCAGTCTTCTCTCCAGCGGCTGAAGGGACTCAAGGGAGAAGAACCAGTCCGTATTTCCCCCCAGCAGCAGGTATAATCTATGAGAGAGGCAGAGGTTGGCTGTGTGAGTAATACTCTGTTTGGGACAATGTGTTTGGGGTACTGCGTGGGTACAGGCATTGAGGGACTCGGAACTATGAACTAACTTTGGAGTCAACCCGTCTGGGGTCTCCTGTGTTATTCTTCTGCCGAAAGGGAGAGATGTGATGGGAATCACTTTGGGCGGGGGGCTGGTGGAACCCAGAATCCCTTGGAGAGGTTGGGAAACCCTTGCTTCAGCTCCCCATGCACATCCTATGTCTAATTCTCCCTGTGTCTATTAGGGGCACAGGGTGACCAAGAAAAAAACGAACATTGAGAATGTGGCTTGGATTACTTAAAATGGAACAGTAATATGTATCCACAATCTCCTAGGATCTATACAAAGACTATTCCTGGTTTGTTTAATTCTGAACTATATATGTTAATTGAAAGAGCTGGTCACCTTGGCCTCTGGAGCTGGACAATCCGCTACTGGGGACTCCTGCTATTGTTTGTTTAATAAGGTGACCTGTGCACATGCTTATGATAATGTATATTGTCTGTAGTTAGCTTGAAGTCTGCAAGGCTGGTCTGCAATGTAATCATCCAGGTGGATGGGATTAGCCATGGGTCAGCCCTACCTCGTTAGCCAAACCATTGTGTGATGTTTTGGGTAAATATTTGGGTTATTGTTGATGTAGGGAACTGACATACATTTCAAGTGTATAAAAAGGCTGTATACTTTTTTCAAATAAATCCTTCCATGTTCAAGCTGTGTAACTGAGCTAGTCTCACCTGTTTTTTATGTGGCTGTAATATATGATATCTGCTGTTCAGACTGGAGGAGGCTGTGTACTGACGGAAGTACTCACGCTCAGCACATGTTCTGAATGGAACCTGTCCTGTTAAAAAGCTATATCGTCTTGGCCACCGCGTTGCAGCTCAGTTTCAGGGTCTTGACAATCTTCTTATAGCCTAGGCCATCTTTATGTAGAGCAACAATTATTTGTTTTTTAGATCCCCAAAGAGTTCTTTGCCATGAGGTGCCATGTTGAACTTCCAGTGACCAGTATGAGAGAGTGAGAGCAATACCAAATTTAACACACCTGCTCCCCATTCACACTTGAGACCTTGTAACACTAATGCCACACTGGGGAGGGAAAATGGCTAATTGGGCCCAATTTGGAAATTTTCACTTAGAGGTGTACGCACTTTTGTTGCCAGCGGTTTAGACCTTAATGGCTGTGTTGAGTTATTTTGAGGGTATAGAAAACTTACACTGTTATACAAGCTGTACACTCACTACTTTACATTGTCACATGAAAAGCTAATAAAATATTTACAAAAAATGTGAGGGGTGTACTCACTTTTGTCAGATACTGCAATATGCTTGAAAACTGGGATGATCCTTTTCAATTACCAGCCAACTAGAAAATGAATTAGCATGAATACTACAGAATAAAATGTATGGATTATTTAAATTCATGCTTAGCTAGTAATGAAAGCATTTTTATTCTGTTATAAATTGATAGTACACTGGGAGAGATTTACTAAAGCTGGTGCACACAAAATCTGGTGAAGCTGTGCTGCAGCTGCTAGTTTTTTTTTATTGTTAAAGCTTATGTGAACAAGCTAAATTTAAAGGCTGATGGGTTACAATGCACAGCTACACCAGATTCTGTGTGCTCCAGTTTTAGTAAATCTCCCCCACTGTGTCCCAACACTGGGATCTTGGTGCCATGTCATTTTGGTCTGTGGCTCTCATGTCACAGGAATGCATAGGAAATTCTACTCTATTCTACAGTGATGAAGATAACGTGCTGGTATTCTCTATGCTGAAATTATACAATTACGGAAACCCTGAAAAAGCTAGGTTAAAAAAAAAAATCATCATATACTGTTATTTTATGCATGTCTTTCACTGTACTCCGCACATACCTTTGTTAGTAAAACAACAAAAATAAAAGCAGGCCAACAGAACAAAATAAAAGCCATTATTTCAAAGCAAAATACACTCAAGATTGAGACACTGATGCTTGTATTACCTGGTAAGGCTCATAAAAGAAAGCTTCCACTCCCTCAGAAAGATCTCGAAATAAACCAAAGGGGTTCCCCAGCACATCAAGGCCAAGAACAAGAACATACATTTGTTTAATGGCCTAAAAATGCAGAAAGACAGTTTAAAAAAAAGTTTATCAACAGCCATGTTCAAGTAATTGAAGTCAACCTTTTTATTTCCAATTGTACATGTATCAAAAATATTCAAAGAGGGGTTTTTATTAGGAATAGAGACACAAATCAACTTGTGACCATGATTTGGAGAGGTCTGCGATGATTGATTTCATGTAGGGATCTGTTAACATTTGGAAATTTACACCATTTTTGTAGTCTCCCTTGGGTTTCTTTGCCTGCCTTTTCTGTGCTCAGTTTTCTGCAGCCATTTAGTTGGAATGTTATCATTTCTAAAAGCCCTTGTTACTTACCGTATTTATCGGCGTATACCGCACACTTTTTTCCCCCTAACGCCAGATCGCGCAATACCCCGATAAATACGGTACATTACCTATTCTTAAAACTGTCTAACAGTTAACACACCCACAGACCCTCCCATTCAGAGACCAATCAGAGAGAGGTCAGAGCAAAGAGAAGAGGAAAAAGCAATTTTACACTATCGGGATCTTTTATTTTCTCTCCCTTCTGAGACATATGTGAAAGCCATATCCAGTACTCCGGAGCCGGATCCACCATAAGTCTTGCTGGAAGACTATAAACAAACCCTGGATTCATATTGACTGCTGTTGTGGTCATACTTGTCTGGTAAGAAGACTACAACACTTAAGTCACTCAGGTGTCTTATCTGGTGGACAGATCACATGGACTGCCTTTGATGTCACATTATTTTTAGTTTAATCACTAGTGATTCACCGATTCACACTGGAGAATCCTTCTTGGGACTTATAATTTAAACATTACTTTTTCCTTTTTTTTCACTCATTGTGTTTGGACTTTGGTATCATCAATATCCATTTTAGACCTATTCAGAATTTATCACATTTTTTTTTTTTTTTTGTTGCCTGATCTTCAGGCCATTTTTTATGTATTTTGTGTATTAATTTCTTTATACTTTGTGTTCAAACATTGGAGTTTTTTTATATCTGTTCACAGGTTTTTGCGCCGTACCTCTCCCTTTTATACCACATACATTTGTATCTTTTTAATTTCTAGATTAGGGAGGGGATATAAACTCTTGCATATTTACATGCTATAACTCGATTTGTCCATGTAATCTTTGGGAATAAAAGGGAAAACCCAAACCTTTTATTAATACGCAATGCAAATAATTACTCCACAACCTAGACTGTGGGATTGAAACAATCCTTATTCTAAAATATTCATTTTTTCAACTGCTTGCCTACCGCCGGCGTCGTATGACGTCCTCGCCTTCCCGAGCCACTAGGGGGCACACGCGGGCTCCCACCGCGTCACTTGGAACCCGATGCACATGCCAGATGGCCGCGATGTCTACCAGGCACCCACAATTGCCCAGTAATGGAGCAGGACCGTGGATCTCTATGTATAAACACAGAGATCCATGTCCTGTCAGGTGAGAGGAGACCGATGTGTGTTCCCAGTACAGAGGAACTCCGATCATTCTCCTCCCCTTGTGAGTTCCCTCCCCCTACAGTTAGAATCACTCTTTAGGACACATATTTAACGCCTTGATCGCCCCTTAGTGTTAACCCCTTCCCTGCCAGTCACATTTATACAGCAATCAATGCATTTTTATAGCACAAATCGCTGTATAAATGTGAATGGTCCCAAAATAGTGTTGCAGTCACGATAAAAATCGCAGATCGCCGCCATTACTAGTAAAAAAAAATATAATAATAAAAATTCTTTAAATCTATGCCCTATTTTGTAGACGCTATAACTTTTGTGCAAACCAATCAATATACGTTTATTGCGATTTTTTTTGACCAAAAATACGAAGAATACATGTTGGCATAAACTGAGGAAAAAATTTGTGTAGCCTCCCTGGCGGTATTCCTGAGTGTGGCTCGGGGTTACATTCCAGTACCATTAGCGGTAACCCCGAGCTACACTCAGGATTGCATTGCAGGATCCTGGTGCAGTATACCTTGTTCCCAGGATGCTGCGATGTCCCCGGGCTGTGTCCTCCGCCCGATGCCTGTGTGCCAGGCTCTGTTCCCTGCGAGCGTTGCGACGCATGGATGCGGAGCCTGGCGGCAAATTCAAAAATGACAAAATTCACAATACATACAGTACACTGTAATCTTACAGATAACATTACTGTATGAGATTATTTCATATCCCATTTGTCCCTAGTGTTTTCTCCAGTGCCATACATGCAGTTTTATTTTATATATACTTTCTGCCTGGAAACTTGAGATTATCCATGGCAACCAAAAAGTGTCCCTTTATATCAAAAGTGGTTTGAGACCAGCTAGAAAACAGTGATAGTAAATAAGAACACTTGCAGAATTGAGCGATAGTCATTTTATTATAACTAGTATATTATTATTTTTTATAGTTATTTATAGTTATTATATTATAATTTATGATTTTGTGTTTCAAACTTAAATCATACCCAGGATGTCTACTAGACTCTTGTTTGGACAGATTTATATGTGTTACTACTAAGAATTACAGGCCTAAAATATAAAACGCCAATTCATTTGGGTACAGCATTGCATGACCGCACAATTGTCATTCAAAATGTGCCAGCGCTGAAAGCTAAAAAATTGCTTGGGCAGGAAGAGGAAGAAAGTGCCCTGTATTGAGGGGGTTAACAAGCTGCCCTGGTCACATTTTTAAGAACCTGGGGTGTCAAGCCTCAGTTATTAATACTCCTGTAAGGATAACACGGCACTCGAATCACAAGAAAATGTTTTCATCAATGAGCCATTTTTCTAAATAAAAGTTATTTTTGGTATAATGATTGACTTAATAAATATGTTTTTAAAACTGAACTCTAGGGATTATCTGTATTACATACTTGTCTTGATCCAGCTCGGCACAATATGGTTTGCATATCTCATACCTGTTGGGCTGATGGGGAAAACGGACAATTACTTTAGTAAATGGTGCTAATACAGTGTCGGCCATCTCCCTGTCCTTCGCAAGGGGCTCCTTTTTTTGCACACTTACCACAGGGAGTTGCTCTACCGGCATTTCTGGCATTCACAGAACACTTTTTTCCATGAATACAAGGTATTTAACCAATTTGACAGGGTGAAGCTCATGAGGTTACCACCCCTCCTCTCTCCATTATGCATTCAGAATGTGCCTTTTATTCATTGAAAAAATACAAGCCATTCTATAAATGACAGCAGAGCCAGGCATACAACACACTATGGACAGTGTGTAGAAGAGAAGACAGTGTGCAGAAGAGAAGCCAATTACACAAAATCCCAGCAGGACCCAGACGACTGCAGCTATCACTCTGACTACTACATTGATTGTCAGATTCTTCAACAACCCATCAGGTATAAGCTATGCATATTTGCATTGTGCTAAGCTGGAACACTTTAAAATATGCAATCATTTTCTTGAGTTCACCTTTAAGCATATATGTATGTTACTATATACTCACTTGTCGTGAATAATGTCTTATAACTTCCCACTGCAGCTCTTGTGTTGTATAAACTTGGTTTTGAATCTCAAAATAGGCCAGTCTAAAAAATGAGAAATAACATGAATATCGACTTGGAGACACATTCTATCATATAGAAGTGCAACTGTGGATCACATACTTGAACACAACATCCTGCACATCAGTCAGGGTAGCACCAATACTTTTCAGGAGAAGATTTAAAGATTGCACTGGTATAAGTTCTTTGTCTCGAAGCGCTTTATTTCCATCATCTCCACCACTACTAAGGGAGAAGCTTAAATGCAGCTACAAATAAAACATAAATAAAAAAGTTAAAGTATCTAGGCATATTTTTTAACAAACAAAGTGACATGTGTTCATCTTACTTACCTTTATAGGAGATATATGAAAATCCTCATACAAGCTGAGTTGGGAGGTATTAATTGAAGTCACTGTGCTCAATTCAGCTTGGAGGGACTCCACATCTTTTTTGAAGAGCACAACCTATTGAAGCATATTTAACATAATCAGAGAAAGCAGAGCACAATAACATTAATAGGATGTGTACCACATTTCAAAACCAGCTTTGTTATTTTACAGAATAGTACACCACCATTATACCCTTTCTTTTATCGAATAGTCAGCTGTAATCATGTTGTTTACATGATGGAGACAGTGTGTACAACTTTATGGAGACTGCTGTATAATTTATCAGTACTTGCAAAGACTCACTTCTGTTGAGCGGGGACTGCCACACACTGATCGAGTTATGGCTGGTTTGGCAGGTACTGGACAAATTTCGATCAATGCATGGCCAGGAACCAGCTGAGATTCAAAGTGTGTATGGGCAGACTGAATGTACCAAGTTGATTGATCAATCAACCAGAGTACAACTAACCTGCCAGATTTTACTTGTAATTATCACCAGTGGCTGGTGTATAATTACTATCCCCACCAGAAAAGTCAATGGTTTGGCAGGAGGGATTCCCGCATCAAAATGGTATGTGTTGATGGGAGAATCAAGCTAATTTCTAAGGGACCCAGAAAAACTAATCAAGATATTGCTATTACAAATAAAGCTCACAGTAGAAGACAATTCCAGCCAACAGTTTTACCACCATTCAACCTATTTTTTTACTAAATCATAGGTAGTCTGTTATACACTTAAGTGACCTCGATAACTCACTATTATTACTTGTCAACTTTATTGTCAAAACAGAGGTTTTGACAATAAAGTTGACAAGTGCAGGGAAATACATAAACAGTCAACTGTGGTATTAACCAAGCTATCTATAGTATTCTTAAAATTGTTTCAGAAAAAAATGGTTGTACACTTTTCAGCATTAGGCAATTTATCATGAGGTACAGGTTTGCCTTTTAATGGTAATCTGAAAACCATTTCCCATATGACTGACCTATTAAAAAAGGGTCAATTTGTTATGTCAGTATTTGGTAGATGCTGGAGTTAAACCCCAATTTCTTAGGCCCCTTTCACACTGGGGCGGGGACGGCATCAGTCTATTTTTAGCGGCGCTTCACCGTAAATTTTGCGGCGCTATTCGGCCGCCAGCGGGGCCCCTGCTAGCGGTCGAGAAAGGATTAAAACCGCTGCAGAGGCGCTTTGCCAGAGGTATAGCTGCGGTGTCCCAATTAATTTAATAGGAAGGAGCGGTATACACACCGCTCCAAAGATTTTTTTAATGGGCAGGAGCGGTATACACATTTTAGGTATAGCCGCCGCGGTGTCCCATTTAATTTAATAGGAAGGAGTGGTATACACACCGCTCCAAAGATTGATTTGAATGGGCAGGAGCGGTGGAGGAGCGGTATACACACTGCTCCTTCACCGCTCCAAAGATGCTGCTAGCAGGACTTTTTTTACCGTCTTGCTAGCGCACCGCTCCAGTGTGAAAGCACTCCAGGCTTTCATACTGGAGAGACAGCAGCAGCTTCAGGTCGGTTTGCAGGCGCTATTTTTAGCATTATAGCGCTTGCAAAGGGGTCTTATATTTCCCAGGGACTCTGTTGGTAAGCATTTTATACTTGAGTTTTTGGGTGTGTAAATTTGCATTTACGAATACAAAGGGGGCCCTTCTCATGCTGCTGGACTTCATTTATTATATATAAATTGCAACAGGGGATGCAGGATGCTGCAGAAGTGGGAAGAACACTCAAAACTCTCTAGTGAACAGTAAAGAATTGGGAAATATAGCAGGGAATTCTCAGTGTTTGAGTATCCAAGACATAAATGAAGCCACGAGCAGCAGCATGCCAGGCTCTACATATAATTATATAAATGTAAAATACTTCAACATAAAGAAAATACTGCACAACACATTTTTTTTTAAATGTAATAGAATGTTTTTGGTTTATTATTGCAATCCTACCTCCTGGTCCTTAGACACATCTCCACTCTGAGTAAAAAGCTCTGCCAAAGCATACAAAAATCCCAGATCCAATCGCAGATCCATTTCTTGAATTAAAACCTTGAAGTACCTGTTAGAAGAGCATAGTATTCTGTAGCACATACATTTCAGGCATTTGAATGCATAATAACAGTGGCTTGTGTTGAGAGGCTTTGGGCTTGTGCCAATGACATCAGTTTGAGAAGCTTCAGAGATAATTTTTTTTGACAGGTGCATTTGCCCTGCCACTGACTTCTTTCTGACCTGCATATAGTCTACTTCAAGTGGGTTTTGCAGACTTGTATGGGACTGCAAAACCCACTTGAAGCAATCAAAAGCCTGTTGACTCCAGCCCTAAGACATAAAAAAAAAAAATAATAGGATTTGGAACATATGTAAAATGTATAAACAAGTATGTAAAATAACAAAACTTTCCATAAAAATCTTTAAAAAAAAAAAAAAAAAAAAGTATAAACAAGAGCATTGCCCCCTGTTCACATCTTGCAGTGTTCAATTCTCACAATGCAGAGCACAGAAGATGTTAAAGACCTGTACAGGCCATGCATTTTGCAACTAAAAAGAAAGCCTAACCCAAAAATGTATACATGCATGTAAACAATATCATTACAATACCAAAGGAAGAGATACATCTCTACATTTTGCATTTGGCAGCCATTATATGCTTATTTAAGTTGAATTTTTAATGCGCATTCACACTAGTGCGGTGCCTGGTGTTTTCCTGCATTGGCTCAACCCAAGCCACCACAAGAATACACAAACAAAAAAAGGGGATTTTTATAACAGCTTACCTGTAAAATCCTTTTCTTAGAGTACAAAACGGGACACAGAGCAGCATAGTAATGACTATGTGGGTTATAGAGCCTACCTTCAGGTGATGGACACTGGCAATCAAGACAGGAAGTTCCCTCCCTATATAACCCCTCCCTTACTGGGAGTACCTCAGTTTTGTAGCAAGCAATACAGGTCCCCCTGTCCCCAACAAGAGGGGGGGGGGGGGGCTCTGTGTCCCGTGATGTACTCCAAGAAAAGGATTTTACAGGTAAGCTGTTATAAAATTCCCTTTTCTTTATCGTACATCACGGGACACAGAGCAGCATAGTAATGACTATGTGGGATGTCCCATAGCAATGCCTACTGAGGGAAGGGAAACTAGAAAAAAATCGAAGTACTAATATAGGTACCCCCCGGGCTCCGGGGATCTAAACCGCAGCCTGAAGGACCGCCTGCCCAAAGGCTAGGTCCGAGCCCCGTCTAACATCTAATTGATAGAACTTTATAAAAGTATGGACCGACGACCACGTCGCCGCCCTACAGACTTGAGCCATGGGGGTCTGATGGTGCACCGCCCAAGGGGCGCCCACTGCCCTGGTGGAATGAGCCTTTATAGACTCTGGGGGTCTTTCTCCCTTAATCCGTAGGCCTGCGAGATGGTCTGCCGGACCCACCTGGCAATAGTGGCCCTAGAAGCCGGCTGGCCTTTTTTAGGTCCATCTGGTAGAACAAATAAGACGTCCGTCTTACGGATCTGGGCAGTAGCCCTTAGATAGATTCTGATCGCTCTTACCACATCTAAAGAATGTAGTAACCTCTCCTTACCAGAAGCCGGATTAGGGAAAAAGGATGGAAGGATGACATCCTGGTTTAAATGGAAACTCGATACCACCTTCGGGAGGAAGGATGGATGCGGACGTAAGACAACTCTGTCCTTGTGGATGACTAAATATGGTTCTCTACAAGAGAGAGCAGCTAAGTCAGAGACTCTTCTGGCCGAGCATATGGCTACCAGGAACACTAACTTCCTAGTAAGTAGAACCAAGGGGACTTCCCTCAAAGGTTCAAAGGGCTGTCTCTGTAAAACCGAGAGGACCAGATTTAGGTCCCAAGGACACAAGGGAACCTTAAAGGGTCACTAAAGGAAAACATTTTTTTTGCTGAAATGACTGTTTACAGGGTATAGAGACATAAAAGTTAACAGATTCATTTTCAAAATGATTAAAAATAGATAAAAATCAATCATATAATGTGCCCGGAGTTTAGTTTCACTTTTGAACTGGCTTCATGTTTCTGCAAAGTAGAAATAGAAACACAGAACAAAAACAAACAAATCCAGGGCAGTGTTTTGTTTTTAAAATTAATCTGATTGGTTCTGGGAAGTTTTAGACACACAGTAATGACAGCTTAAACCACCGTGAGAAAGCTCCCAGTATGCTGGTGATAAGGAAACAGACAAGCAGGAAGTGTGGAGAACAGAGCAGGTAAAGGAAGCTATTTAGCTAAAAAAAAAAATTCCTTTAGTGATCCTTTAACTGCAGGATTAGTCCGCAAGATTCCCTGTAGGAAAGTTTTGACCAAAGAATGGGTGGCTAACGGTCTCTGAAAAAACACGAATAGAGCCGAAACCTGCCCCTTAATGGTGCTGATGGCTAACTTCATGTTCACCCCTAACTGAAGGAATTCCAGAATCCTACCGACCACGAACTTGCGAGGGTGCCGTTTCTTGGTTTCACACCAGGCCACGTAGGCCTTCCATACCTTGTAATAGATTAATCTTGACACAGGTTTCCTGGCATTAATCAAAGTGGGTATCACCGACTTAGGGATCCCTCTTCTCTTCAAAATGTAGGATTCAGCCGCCAAGCCGTTAAACTTAACGACGGTAAGGAAGGGTGGCAGATCGGGCCCTGAGTTAGCAGGTCTGGCCGAAGAGGCAGGGGCCATGGGTCCCCTACCAACATCCTTACGATTAGGGTATACCATGACCTTCGGGGCCACGCTGGGGCTATCAGAATAACCGGCTTGTCCTCCACCCAAATCCTGCGAAGGAGTCGGGGCAGAAGTCGAACCAGCGGGAAGGCGTAGATCAAAGAGAAGCGGGTCCAAGGACATACTAGTGCGTCCGACTGGCACGCTAACGGGTCCCTCGATCGGGATACAAACCTGTCCAGCTTTGTATTGAATCTGGACACCATCAGATCTACATCTGGCGTCCCCCATTTGCTGCAAATATCCTGGAACACCTGGTGATGGAGGCACCATTCCCCTGGCGAGATCTGCCGGCGGCTGAGATAATCCACTCGCCAATTCTCTATGCCGGGGATGAAAACTGCTGAAATGCAGGGTATGTGCCTCTCTGCCCAAGTAATGACCTGATCGACCTCCTTCTGGGCCGCCCGGCTCCGAGTGCCTCCCTGATGGTTTATATATGCCACGGCAGTGGCATTGTCCGATTGCACGCTGACTGAACAACCGCGTAGCTCTGCTGTCCAGGCCCTCAGGGCTAGCCGGATGGCTCGATTCTCCAACTGGTTGATGGGCAAGGATGCTTCTGAAACTGACCATGCTCCTTGCTGGGATAGGTTGCCCATTACCGCTCCCCAGCCTGTCAGGCTGGCATCTGTTGTCACTATTTTCCATACGATTGGACTGAAGGATCTCCCCTTCTGGAGATTTTGGGGCGATAGCCACCAGCATAGACTCTGTCGGACTAGGGGGGACAGAAACATGGGGAGATCCAATATTTGAGTCTGCTTGTTCCAAGCAGCCAGAATGGCCGCCTGCAGCCTTCTTGAATGAAACTGTGCGTAAGGCACCGCCTCGAATGTGGCCACAATTTTCCCTAACAGCCGCATACAGAGGCGAACGGACAGTTTTCTTTTGCTCAGGACCTACCGAATCAATACCCATAGACTGTTGATCTTGGGTCGAGGCAAGAAAATCTTCTGGCTTTCTGTATCGAACAGCAAGCCGGGATACTCCAATCGTCTTTTCGGTTGTAAGACCGATTTGTCTTTGTTTATAATCCAGCCATGCGACTGGAGATAATGAGCTGTTAAGCGAATTGCTCTCTTTAGCTTGAGAGCAGAGTGATTCGTTAAGAGAAGATCGTCTAAATACGCTATCACCGAGATTCCCCGAATTCTCAAGTTGGCCAACCCCTGGGAGCCGTGGCCAACACGAACTGGAAATGCTGGTGACCCACCGCAAATCGTAGGTATTTGTGATGGCCTGGAAATATCGGGACATGCAGGTATGCATCCTTTTTGTCGATGGATGCCAGGAAATCCTTGCCTTGTACCGCCGCCGCCACAGACCGGACAGAGTCCATACGTAAGGACCAGATGTTTAAAAACCGGTTTAGGCCCTTCAGGTCCAATATTGGCCTGACGTCGCCATTTGGCTTTGGGACAATGAAAAGATTTGAGTAGTAACCCTGGCCCTGTTCTGGAACTGGCACCTCCACGATCACCCCTTGATGTCGAAGGCGATCCAAGGCCGTTAGAAGAGACCTGCTCTTTCTGAAAAACCCTGGAGCCTTCCCCCCACCCGTGAGAGTGGGGGCGCCCCTTAAGAGGGACGCTTTAGGGGCCGGTTTGCCTGTTTTACGGGTCCAAGGTCTTCTGTTACTTGAAGCCTGACCCTGTGGTCTGCTCCCCGTGCCTGGTCTACCAGAAGGCTGTCGATACTGCCGAGAGGTAGACGCCACCGGGGCCGGAGAGGGGGGTCGCTTAAAAGTGGGGCCCCCTGATCCTCTTCTTTACTGGTAACAAGGTACTCTTACCACTGGAGATTTTCTGAATATAATTGTCGAGATCGTCACCAAATAACCTTTCACCATGAAAAGGAAACCCCACTAGGAGTTTCTTGCAGGGGGTCTCTGCTGACTAATTTTTCAGCCATATAAGTCTTCTCATATGGACCAACGCCAGGGAACGACAGGAAGCCTGCTGGATGGAATCCTTAATGGTGTCCACGGCAAAACATAAGGCCCTAGGCAAATCGGCTAAATCTTGAGCCTGCTGAGCCGGGAGATCCCTTAGGATCTGTTTTGCCTGGTCTTTCAAGGCCTGACAAACCCCTATGGCCGCTAAAGCTGGCTGAATGACTGCCCCTGCTGTGGTGAAGGATGCCTTTAACACAGTTTCCAACCGCTTATCAGCCGGGTCCTTAAACATTTGGACATTATCCACAGGGAAGGTGAGATTCTTATTGACACATGACACCGCCGCATCAACTGCGGGGACCGCCCATCTCTTTGTGAACCTCTCCTCCATCGGATAGAGGACCAAAAATCTCTTGGGGGAACAAAAGAGTTTGTCCGGGTGAACCCAATCTTGATACATCAGATCCTCCAAGAGGGGGTGTATCGGAAAAACTGAACCTGATTGTGGAACCTTTAAGGAACCCAATGAAGAGACTGTGCTGACAGCCGAATGCACCATGTCTGTCAAGGACTGGACCCAAAGCCTCTCTGCCTGAGTGGGAGAGAAAGGCTCCTCTAAGGTGGATTCTTCTGAATCAGCTGTCTCTGGCTAATCCGCCTGGTCCCCTTCAGAGAGGAAATCCTCCCTGTCCAGGGATTGTACCCCTGGAGAGGGGGACCTGGCCCGCTTTCTTTACGGCAAAGCGACTGCAATTAGTGCCGTCAATCTCTTTTCCAATCCCCCAAGGGTGGAGGCCAGCACCTTCTCAACCGGAGGGCCCAACTCTGGTGTCTCAGGGGAATAGGGTGTCAAAGAGGCTTGTCCATGATCCTCTGATCCTGATGGGGAGCCCTTTTGCTTTTTTGGCGGTCTTCGCCGTCTCAGACCCCTTAGGAGCCATGTCCCTGTTTGGAAGGACTGCTTATCGGGACACCCACCAATCAGACAAGGAAAGGATCACTCTAAGGATAATCCCTGAGTCCTCCTTGACTGGACAGTTACTAAATCACTTTTGCTGGGCTACAGGGCTAATCAAATACACCCTACTGAGGAACCGAGTGTTCGGGGTTAAGGGGAATCTTCGCTGGAGGAGACTGCTCTCTGCTGAGTCCACACCACCAAAGGTGCTCAGAGCTACAGGAGTATGCCTGTGCTCTGTGTCCCACCTGCAGACTGACACTAATGAGCTTTTAAACTCACTGGCTGTCTGCTTTCGGGTGGGCTTCACGAGGTATCCCACTCCTCCCCCAAACGTGCGCACGCATGCGCGCCATGAAGCAAGGCACCCACGCGCACGCTGCCGAGCGGAGGACCAGCTAGGAGGAAGGGGGTGACTGCCCCAGGCAGGAGAGCACCAATCCAGGACTCAGCGAATTAACCCAGGCTGAAAGAAGAGAAACCGACAGGTAACAGCTTAACTTAACAATCAACCATGCAGTAGAAATGTAGGATTAGCCAGGGGATAACCATATGGGGAATAGCGGCCATCCTGTCTAATTTAGACATAGTGGTCAACATTGCCTCTGCAAACAGCATAACAGGCCACCCATAGACCCTGAATAAACTGGAGGACCTACTGTCGGACCAAGTCCCGCAGGCCCCCCACTTACCTCTCCACGCTGCAGGGTATTGCATAAGCAAGAGGCCCAATCTTTACCCCTCACCGTGGGTATTTCCAAAAGACCTTCAGGGATCGGGGTCCATGGACAGGAACACCAACTCCCCTGGACCTATAGAGCACCCTGGCATCAGAAGCACTTAGCCATGGAATAGACCAGAGCTCTGGAGCCCAGAGTCCAGCCCTCAATAAGAGAGGCATTATAGGCCAAACCTCGTTCTTCCACCGAGGCCCAGGTACCGTCCACTTTGGCTATGAAGCACTTTGAACGGATCCGGAATTCAAGCCTGCTTTAGTCCAGACAGAACCACCTAAGCAAGAGCTTTGCGAACGTGACCAACACCTAAGACACTGGCAAAAAAACTGAGGTACTCCCAGTAAGGGAGGGGTTATATAAGGAGGGAACTTCCTGTCTTGATTGCCAGTGTCCATCACATGAAGGTAGGCTCTATAACCCACATAGTCATTACTATGCTGCTCTGTGTCCCGTGATGTACGATAAAGAAAAGTCCTAAGTTCAAGCTACCAAAAAATTCACTGGGTGTCGAGCCGTGCAGTGTGGAAACATTTATACTGTATGCATTTTTCTGCAACAGACCAGAGCTCACCAGAAAGCTCCATGTACAGTCCCTGTTTCTACACAGCACAGCCAAGCTGTGGTACACTGAGACTAAGTATTGAGGGGGAAACAACACCGAGTGATGTGATTGAATGCCCATCGCGTAGCACTTTCCCAGACCATCACCTGACAGCTGCTTGCACAGTAAAATGCATCATTCTACTGTGCAGGCCAGTGTGAACAGGTCCTGCATTTATCCTTTAAAATATATTTTTCCAATTTAAAAAATGATAGGCATATTTATAAAAACTGTATTTATCCTTTAATTTTTGTTTTCAAATCTAAAACTATAATACATAATATATGTATATGGTTCAGAAGATTAACTGGTAACTATGTGCAATCATTTTTCTCTAATACCTTAAAGCCCATCTCTGGGAAAAGTAAAAATGCTCCCTTGAAGTGGGGAAGGAAAAGTAGTTTCTCTTACCCAATCTTCCAATCCTCCACTGGATGGCATTCCACTACGCTGCGGCAGTGGACTGTTCCTCAGCATTCTCGCATCCCATGTAGGGCTATGGGCCCTACATTGGTCTTGATGACATCAGAGGGAATTCCACCGCCACAGCATAGGGGATTAGGGGCTGCAGCAACTGGTTTTGTAGCGCAGAGGAGCCTGTAGGAGCATAGTATATATATATATATATTTTTGTTAGTGGGATTCAAGCAAACATTTTTATTTTGATACTGGTTATGATGGTACCATCCTATGCTTTTGCATGTAATCACTTTTTGTACTTCCTCTATAAAAGATAAATATGCTAAATGCCACAATACAAAAATTCTGAACAACATTCTCACTTACTTTATTCGTGATATTTCAGAATGTCCGGCTGTTCTCATCACAATGCTCACATCAGTGAAGGGTTTCGGTTCTAAACAATATCAAATGTATATACAATGAGCTTGAACCTTTTTCATTTTTTTTTAAATTAATTAACCTTTTTCTTATTCTCACATACTATTGGCAATTATTTTGGCTTTGTTGTGGCATCTGCTCTGAAATAAATAAAGTTATTCCTGTGAGAATGTACACACAGATAGCTTTTCTGCAATGCCACTGATATGAAAAGTGTGTCACTCACTATCTGAAATCGAAAAGAATTTGGAAAACATGTCCCTATGTGGTTTGATGTTGATGAGGACTCCTTTGGATAGGTCTATTGTATGCATCTATCCTGTTCTGGATTTTTAATTTGTATATCCATTGCATGGGGTGCTTGCGAGTTTGAGCTTGCACCCTTTATCACATATGCCTATCTTTTTTTTTTTTTTACTTTTCTGTTTTTGGTGGATGTTAAAACTGAAAATAAAGATTTTGCAAAAAAAAAAAGTAACTGAAAGAACAAACCTGAGTCCAAGGTCACAGACTTGGGTGGTTTTATTGGGTAAAATATAAAAGGAAATATGGCTCCAGGAATCTGATTTTGTATCTGTCAATAAAGCATGCAATAGAAACATTAGCGATAACAAATAATAAAAAATAAAAAAAGTTTACAATCTGTAAAGTAACTGTCATCTTAAAGCACATTTGGCTGATATTTAAAAGACATTACATGAATAAGTACAATTGAATAGCGAAAATAATTATATACTGTAAATAGCAATTCCGAACAGCAACTAAAATAGAGAAGCGGTTATGGCTATCCAATAAACATTGAAACTTAAAGGGGTTGTAAAGGTACACGTTTTTTTACCTTCATGCATCCTATGCATGAAGGTAAAAAAACATTTAGCAGCACCGCCCCCCCCCGAGCCCCCGTTGTACTTACCTGACCGTTCGAATGTCCCGGGCGCGTCCACGTCGTCCTCTTCGGTTTCCAGCCTGGCCGTTGATTGGCTAGGCTGGGCGGATTGATAGCAGCGCAGCCATTGGCTAGCGCTGCTGTCAATCATGGCGGATGACGCGGCGCGCTGGGGGGCGGGGCCGAGTGATACAGTCGGCGGCTATGGCCGCCGCTGTATCACGGGAGCGCGCTCGCAAAAGCTTTCCTCCATGCGAGCGCCCTCGCATGAAGAAGGAAAGCTTTTGCGAGGAGGAGCCCAGACAGCCGCCGAGGGACCCCAGAAGACAGGTTTCCGGGCCACTCTGTGCAAAACGAACTGCACAGTGGAGGTAAGTATCACATGTTTGTTATTTTTATTTTTTTTAAAACCTGACTTTAGTGTACCTTTAACTCAGTTTACCTTAAAGATAATATATAGTAAAATGTTATCTATGTGAGGAAATGTTTAAGGATGATTCAATGTGTAATTTGCAATTGTATACGTTATAGAGGAGTCATTTAACATCCACAGACTCTGCTTCTTGCTTTGCAATTCTACACAGTGGTTTGCTTTACTGCTCACAAACAAAAGCCAGCTTGCTGAAAACAAAGAACTCCCTCCTGTTACATAACACGGCTGCGTCCGTGTTTCCATGTCTTTTTCACTGTATTATTTAAATTGTTCTTGTTTGAATTATTATTAATAAAAATCATTACAACAAAAAAAAGAACTCCCTCCTATAAATTGTTAAGCAGAGACACTGATTTTCTTAAACCACAAGAGCGCACTCTAGTGGAAAAATTTAAGTCATACCTAGAAAATACCCATTGCAATAAATTAACATATGTGCTTTTGAAAAGGCATGAAACACATTCCTTTTAATCAGAGTTCTATGCTATTCACTGTAGCTAGATTGCAGAGATCTCATTACATGTAGGGTGGGTAATCTGTTGTAAGAGTCCTGTGTTGTGCAACTTCTTTGTGAATTATTACCTATCCAATTCAAACTTGCAAGGTAGCTTGGAATCCAATTTCTGGCAGAGAAAGTATAAGTTCCGAATCAGGATTTGTATTAACAAGAGACATCAAGGTACTGGCTAGATTTTGAAATGCCTCTTCTGCATTACACATGGTTAAACAAAAGAGGTACCCAAACCACAAGATTGCAAATAAAAGAGGGCATGGTGAAATCGTGCACTACAGCTTCGCCTGGAGCTTGGATGAAAATATGAAGCGCTGAGCGGGTAAACCGTATTCCATGTTTGTAGGCCCTAATTTTTAATTCTGAAAGCAAAATATATTTAACCTCTTGTTTACCAATGCACTTTTGTAAATGTCCAGGTAGTCAGTCAAGAGAGGTTGAAGCAAATTAAGGAAATATCAGGAGACAATATGTGTAACCCCTTGTATAGGAGTAAAAATTAGCAAATGATTAATAATAGGATGTAGTACAGAACGAATGTGATGCCTCACACAAATATGCAGCCCCACTACACTGGGATTTTTCCAGTGGGGTGGCATATTTGAGTATATCCCTTTGTGCTGGGAGTGCACACCCAGCACAGAGACCAGGGTCTCACATAGAGCCCAGGGCTCCGTACTAAGGATTGGGATCCGGAACACCTGATTCTGGGTCACCTGATCGCTGTTATACCCTCTGTCACCTGATCTCTGATCAGTCACTGTAAAGCCCGCCCCCACGTTTTCTCTCTGTGAAAACCCATTCCCTTTTCACCTCCCTCCGATACTTTTCTCATCTCATTCCTTTTGCACCTCCCTCTGACAATGTTCCTTGCAGAGAGAAAAAAAAAAAAGAATAATAATAATAAAAAAAAAATACTTAGTTCAAGGTTCGATTTAGACCAGTGCCAGGATTATTGTTTGGGTCAAAAGGTTAGTATTTTTTTGGACGGGATTTTTTTTTATAAATTTGTCAGTGTGTTTTAGGTAGCATTAAAAAAAATAAAAAAATAAATAAAAAAAAAGAAGATATGCACTATTGTTGCACTATTGTTTCTGGGCTACAGCTACAAACAACTAACATACACATATATGGCATCGCTGAAATCATCAGGAGCAGAAGAATTTATTGTGGGTTGTTCTTTGGTGGAAGAGTATGGTAGTAGCAAGAACTAAACAGCTACATTTAAAAAAAAAAATTATCTTTGCCTATTTTATATATATATATATATATATATATATATATATATATATATATATATATATATATATATATATATATATATAGGCAAAGAGATTTTTTTTTTTTTAAATGTAGCTATTTCTTGCTACTACCATACTCTTCCACCAAAGAACAACCCACAATAAATTATTTTGCTCCTAATGATCTAATATATATTATATATATATATATATATATATATATATATATATATATATATATATATATATATATATATACACATACACACACATATAATTTTTTTTTTACTGTATTTATCAGCGTATAACACGCACTTTTTCTCCCTGAAAATAGGGGACATCTCCTGTTTACTCGGCTCTGACGTCACACACACAGTCCCGCCTCTGCCACTGACATTGGACCATTGTTCTGTCAATCACAGGAGCTAGTACAATGCCAATGGCGGAGGCAGGATTGTGTATTATGCGACTGCCGACTAAGAGATGAGTAAACAGGAGATGATGGCTCGGTGATTTCAGGCTGCAGAGGTGAGACATCTGGTTGCAGTTGGGCACAGATCAGGCTGCATTGAGGCTGCAAATGGGCACTAATCAGGCTGCATTGAGGCTGCAGATTGGCACTAATCAGCCTGCATTAATTTCTGAAAAATGCACAGTGGCATGCGGAGTCCCCCAGGAATCCCCCTGTCGCCTGTTCTGTTCAATATCTATCTCCGCTCTCTTTTTGAAATCATCAGCAACCAGAAGTTACTTTACCACTCTTATGCAGACGACACACAACTATATTTTCGCATCTGCAACAAAAAGGACAATTATTTCGGACTAGAGAAATGCCTTTCTTTGATAGAAAATTGTATGACTGAGGCCTCGTACACACGAGGCAATCTATTTGTTCAAATCGGTCGGACCGACCGATTTGAACAAATCTGTTTGTTAGGATTTTGGTTTGCTCGCGTGTACACACGAGCAAACCAAAATCCCCGCCAGCAGACGGCACGCTGACGTGTCGGTGACGTGGCGGTGACGTTGACACCGCCACGTCACCACACCAGGAAGTAAAACACTTCCGCGCATGCGCCGAATCCATTCGGCGGCGGTGCGAGGCGACATGTCTGCTGGTAAGTGTACTAACCAGCAGACATGTCGGGCGGACAGATTCCCACCCGATAGATTTCAAAGCATGCTTTGAAATCTGTCGGGTGGCCAAATCCGTCGCCTCGCCCGTACACACGATCGAATCTGTCTGCTGGGACGGTCTAGCAGACCGTTTCCAGCAGACAGATTTGATCGTGTGTACGCGACCTAAGAGTTATCTTTAACTCAATGGCTCAAAAACAGAACTTCTCCTGTTTCAGGCAAATCAGAAGATTCATCCCCCAACAACATGGAGACCCCCCGCCCATTCTGGGTCAAACTATCAACCCTAGCACCAAAGTCAAAAGTCTTGGAGTCATCTTCGACACCTACATGACAATGGGCACAGATGGGCACTAATCAGGCTGCATTGATCGGCGCTGACCATTATTTCGCTTGAAAGTAGTTTAGGTTAAAAAAAAAAATGCTTTTTTTCCCTAAAACTTCCCTCTTAACTTGAAGGTGCATGTTATTTGTCGATAAATACGGTATTTTTATATTTTTTTAGTGAGAAAATTACCTTTGTGGTAAAATCAATCAACCTGTTTTAGAGAACATGTCGTCTGCACATACCTGTATTCTGTAGAGTTGTAGTCTGACGGAAGTCTGATGAGCAGAGGCTGAGTATTCTATTTTCAAAGCTGGCAAGAAACTTCTTCTCACTGGTGCTGGTGATGGCTGTACAAACTTCATATCGGTGAAAGTAGGTGTTAGACATACCTGCAAAATACATAAAAACACTAAATACATTAAAGAATACTGCTCAAGATATGACATAAGCGTCAAAGTTATAAATTGGAGCCATTGCTCATAAACAACCTTCAGGTTTCAATATTTCAAAAGAAACAATGATCTTGACTGGTCAGATCCCTTCTGTCTGCTATCATACAAGTATGTGTTAGCGCAACTGATGTGATGTGATGTGATGTGATTTGTTTCATTGTGGTCTGTGTTATTAGACTTTTGTTAAGAACCTCTTCTCCCCCTGTACAATTCAATAACACAAAATTGGCCTTAAAGCGGAGCTCCAGCCGCGGGAAAATTTTTTTTTAAAGTCAGCCGCTACTAACAGTGTAGCTGCTGACTTTAAATAAGGACACTTACCTGTCCTAGGCGCCCGCGCTGATGGGCCCCCCGATGCCGGTCCCACGATCGCTCCGGGTCCCGCGCCGCCATTCACAATATGGGAAACAGGCAGTGAAGCCGTACGGCTTCACTGCCCGTTTCCTACTGCGCATGCGCGAGTCTCACGCTGGCTTGTGAATGGGCGCGCTGCTCTCTGAGAACACACACAGTTCCCAGAAAGCAGCGCGCCCATTCACAAGGAGAAGAAGAAGAAAACAGACCGCGGTTCAGGAAGAGGCAGATTACGGACTTCCGCATAGCAACAGCTATTTCGGGTGAGTATTTTTTTTTTTTTTTTTCAGGTTTTTTTTTTTTTTTTTTTTTCAAACAACATTGTAAAATGTTGTTATCCTGGGTGGAGCTCTGCTTTAAGCAGGTTGATATAGCCCAAACAGAGCTCAAATGCAAGTTAGGAGCTGGCACACTGCATATCAAATACACCTCTGAATGAATTCTTCATGATTCCATAACGGTCTCAAACTGCTCACAAAAGTATGCTCGATCCTATCCTAAAGCACGAATAACAGCACAGTGCTTGTGCTGTGTCTTTTGTCCCTCTCTATCAATTGAAATACCTGGCTGATCCTGCCTTGCTATACCCTCTCCCCCGTAAACTGGCCATGGTTTATCATGGCTGCTGACGCCGTGGTCAGTTTACCGGTCTCCAGCATCTGCTGTCTCTCCTGTCTGCTCTCCTGTGTCTCCTTCTGTCCTTCACCCCATTCCCTGAATGTCAGCTAGTGACAGTGCCTGCCCCCTCCCCCCCTTCCTGCTGCTGAAATAACATCTACATGTTTATACTAACCTCACTGTCTCCTAATGTTGTTTTCCCCTGTGTATGTCATTTATAAAAAATAAATGCAATAGATGCCTGTTTTCAGAGCACCGCTTGGCACTCGCATAACCGGCCAGTTCTCTCCTCCTCCTCGGCCGGTCAGATGAGCGCCAAGTGGCGCTATGAAATTAGGCATTAGACAAAAAAAATGACCGGTATAAATGAAACACACAGGGGCACACAGCATTAGGAGACTGTGCGAATAGTATAAAGAGGTTAGCGTGGATTAACAACCACTTTAATGAGAGATTTATGGGGACAAGAATAAAAAATAATATAAAAATAATGAATAAAAATCCTTTTAATTTGTTTTATTTCTAGAAAAACCCTGCTGTAAATATATTCCTTGCTCTTTTAGAAGTCTAATATAAAATAATACCAACATACAAATGAGGAGAACAAATCAAATACATTTTATTACATATCATGTATGATTATGCAGTTTATGTTAACCTGTATAACCAAGCAAATGTAAACTTTTTTATCTAAACAAGTGAATAGCATTAAAAATTATGTATTTAGAGGGGCGTGACCGGAAGCTGACCTAGACGGACGCTCTGCCTAAGAGCTCTTCACCAGCCCACAGCCCTAGGCCGAATTTCCGAGATTTAGAACATCCAAGCGGGCCTCAAGCACCTCGCAGATAGAGTAGAAACAGTTGAAGAGGAGATACAGGAGACCAAGCTGGCAGTGCACCGGACCCAAATTCAGAATTCAGACCATTGCTTCCTGCTCTGTGTCATGCAGCGCCACGTGGAAGACCTGGACAATAGGGGACGCCGGAATAACATCCGCATACGCGGCCTGCCAGAAGCGGAGGGCACAGAGGACCTGCAGAATACGCTACAAGTAATGTTTAATGATCTCTTTAGGGAACCCGCAGACAAACACATTGCAATGAACAGAGCACACAGGGCCCTACGCACAAAAGGCCCCGCTTCCAAGCCCAGAGACGTCATCTGCCGACTACAATCATACCCAGTGAAAGAAGAAGTAATGCGCAAGGCGCGCATTGTCCACAACCTGGTATTTAACAACTCCCCGGTCCAAATCTATCCAGACCTATCCTGGATCACACTACAGAAGCGAAGACTCCTGCAACCACTCCTCCGCACTCTTCAAGACGGGGATATCCCCTACAGATGGGGGTTTCCTTTTAGTCTTGCAGCTAAGCACCAGGGGAAATCAGCTGTTCTACGCTACCCAGAAGATCTGGACTCCTTTTGTGATGCCTTGGGCATCACCGTCCCCCAATTGCCGGAATGGGACCTGGTGGCTACTCCCCCTCCTCCACAAGTGATCTGGCAAAAGGTCCCACCGTCCAAGCGCCCCAGAGGACCGTAGTCCTCCAGGCAACTACCCAAACATAAGTCTGGCGGGCTGCCATCCAGGAGGCTATCCCTCCTGATGACCGGCAGTACTCCACGCCTGATTCACTTCTCCCGGCTGGGAAACAACTGGCATCAAGTTTTTTTCTTCCCCTTCCTTTGCTCAAGACATATACGCCCTAATGACAAAACTTTCCCCCCCGTAGGCCCCAGACTCGTTGTCGTTTTTTCCTTTTTTTTTTTTTCGGGCTGCTCTGGACTGACCCTTTCCGTTTTGGTTGAAACTGAGGTTACGGACCACCCCTTGTGGTTTTCCACTAGAGAGTTCCCTCTGGGACCTTGGTCCCTCTGAGTGTTCCCAACCGGACCTATTTAGGTTCCCCAGTTGAAAAGTCCGATTGGAACTGTTTAGGCCTAGAAATCCTTGGTCTACTAGTGTCTACTTGAAGATGTTTAATATGTGTATTGCATTTGTTCTTACTCTCACTCTTTCCTTCCTTTCCAGTGCTCTCTGTTTCTGTCTCCCGCAGTCTGCCTCCCGGCCCTGTTGCCTCCTGGCCCTCCTCATGTGGATGCCGCCCCTCTGGACCCGCTCACGCCTCCAGCCTAACTAGATAAGTATACCTCCTACACACCTACCACCTGACAATGGCTAAGATACTCTCACTTAACATCCACAGACTCAACACTAACAAAAAACAGCATTTGGCGCGCCGAGAATTTAGGCAATCAGGAGCGGACATCGTAATGGTGCAGGAAACACAGTTTGATGGGGGGGCCTCCTTCACGTTTGCGTCCAGATACTTCCCCCAGGTATATCAGGCCTTCGGCCTACGGAAGAAGGAGGGTGTGGCGATCCTCATTAAAAAGTGAGCCCCAGGGGGCATTACCTTATCCTTCAGGGCCTCTGGCAGTCGCAGGCCATCACCCTATGTGTAGTATACACCCCAAACACACATCAGCACCGCTTCTTGACTAGGGTGCATGCCCGCCTTTCCCGGCTTCCTGGTGATTGGGGGGATTTCGATCTGGCTCACTCTTCAACCTGGGACCGCCTGGTGACGAATCCCCGGAGCTCTCAAACCCGAGCCCTGAGGGACTCTAATGCCTTGTTTCCACTGCACGGATCGGGTCAGTAATTTTGGAGTGGTTCGGATGGGACAGGTCTATTCGCATGAGCGTTTCCACTGCAAATCGGACCGCGAGGGACCATTCAGGGTTTAGAAAAAATTCCTAGCGCATCCACCAATCAGTGAGATGTATTTATAGGTCCGCCCTAACCGAACCGTTCAACTCTCTCTGGTCCCTCATCTGAAGCAGGACCCTTGCTGGTGCGGTACGGTTCGGTTTTACGGCACGCTTTCATAATGGAAACACTCAAAATAGCGTACCGTACCGAACCGATCTGCTCAGTGGAAACGAGGCACTAGCTATTCCGACAGCTCACTAGGAGACACGCTGTTTGACGCCTGGCGAGCTCTTCATCCAAGCGATCGCCAATATACGTTTTACTCTGCACCGCATCACACTCACACGCGCATTGACTACTTTTTTGTAAACAAAAATACATTGCGCATTGCAGAGTGGGCGAGTATCATGCCCATTTCCTGGTCCGACCATGCCCCCCATCACTCTCTCCTTAAACCTGGGCCCCTCCTTCACCGGCCCTATAATTGGAGGCTAAATGAGTTTCTCCTGCAGCACGCCCCTTCGAGATTGGAACTAGAGGCGACACTACAGCACTACTTCAAAGAGAATGGCACAACCGACGTCTCCACCTCCACACTGTGGGCAGCGCATAAGGCGGTCCTCAGGGGGCGGTGCATGGCGCTCTTTTTAGCTATGAAGAGAGACGTCAATGCTGCCAAAGTGCTGGCGGTCAATCAGCGCAAGGCCCTTGAAGCCCAACTCCTGCTGAAACCTTCAATAGCTCTCCTTAAACGAATAGTTCAGGTACACCCCGTGACCTTGCTTTGGGCAAAGTAGTGAAAGCGCTCATCCGACTCAAGCAACTTTATTATGATAAAGGCAACAAGGCACAAGGACTTTTGGCCAGAAAACTCACTAACAGGGCTCTCGCCTCCAGCCCCCCTCCATCAGGTGAAGAACAGGTGGGGCGACCTGCTGACCCATCCCCAGGACGTAGCGAATACCTTTGCAGACTTTTATACCGACTTGTATAACAAATCAGAGGTCCCGCACAACCCCCCCTCCCCCAATCTGACTGCCCGTGTGAACTGATACCTCGAACAGGCCGGCCTACCCCAACTTCGGAAGATGGACCTGCAGGACTTAAACACCCCTATAACAGCAGAGGAGCTGGCGCAAGCCGTAAAAGGTCCTTCCTGCTCGTAAATCCACTGGCCCAGATTTGTTGCCCTATGAGTATTACAAGGCCTTTCTCCCCCTTATAAGCTCCCACATGACCAAACTGTTCAACACCTTTCTTCACCAGTCCCCGATTCCCGGGGACATGCAGGGGTCTTTTTTGACCCTTATACCGAAACCGGACAAGGATCCAGCCTCCTGTGCTAGTTACAGACCTATAGCCTTGCTTAACTCAGACCCTAAATGTTTTACCAAAACTGCTATCTACCCGCCTGAACCAGATTCTCCCTACCCTAGTCCACAAAAATCAGGTGGGCTTCGTCCCTCTTCGCCAGGCAGGCGACAACACTAGGAAGTTCATAGACTTGATAGATGTAGCTAACAGGGAGTGAGCGGAAGCTTTGGTAGCTTTGCTACTTCGGCCCCGTTTAAAATTACCAATGGCATGCGCCAGGGATGCCCGCTGTCTCCCCCACTGTTTGCCTTGTGTTTTGAACAGCTGGCGGCAACCATCAGGGGGTACCCTGACATTTGGGGCATTTCGGTACGGGGTAAGGAATTCAAAACGTCCCTATTCACAGATGACATTATCCTCGCCCTGACCCAACCCAGAGTCTCCCTCCCCAACCTACACGCTGCGCTAGAGGAATACGGGGCACTCTCAGGATATAAAACGAATGCGTCAAAAGTCTGCAGCCCCTCCTGCTGAGACCCGCCACTTGCAGCTGAACTTCTCTCAAATACCTGGGGGTGCAGATCACTCCATCCTTCGGCTCCCTGTATCAGGCCAATTTTGTCAGATACTACCAGGTCGCGCAGCTGCGAGCCATAGTTTGGTGGTTCCCCCAGAGGTCTTACAATAAGTGGATGGAGATAGAGAAAACATGGTTAGCGCCGACTTACCCAAACAGTCTCCTGTGGGACGCGAACGTGCAGGTAGACCCCTGCCGCCTACTGGGCTCGATGGCTTTATTACGGGGGCTCTGGCGCAAGCTGTCCCCGGAGAGGGCACTTAAGTCTGAATAATCCCTGCTGAATTTATTCATCTGCAACCCTAAACTACCAGATAGCCTAACGCACCAGATGTCCTGGCCCTGGGCCTCGCTGAACCTGTTTCACTTTGGGCACGTGGTCGATCCGGGTTCCCGCAGACGTTCTCAGAGCTCCAAGCGAAACATGATCTTCCGAAAGGGGGGTTCTATAGCTATCTACAAATCAGGCACTACGCCTAAACCATAGCCCCCCGGCTCCAATTCTCCCAACCTTCCCCATTCGAACGTATTGTTCTGGAGGGTCGCCACCGCAGGGGGCTGATTTCGGACATATACCAGATCTTGAATGAATATGACATACCAGTGGGGGGAAAACATGCGTATATGTTGAGATGGGAGAGGGAGTTGGGAGAAGCTTTGCCACCTGAGGCCTGGCAGGCCGTCTGGAGACAAGCAGCCAAAAGCTCCATGTGCACCCTTGTACAAACAAAACACATGCAAGATCCTTTTTTTTTCTGGTATCAGACCCCAGATATTCTGTACAAAATTTACCCTTCTGTCTTGGATCGCTGTTGGTGATGCCATCGGGACAGGGGCTCCCTCTTCCACATCTACTGGGCATGCCTTCTCATTACCCCGTTCTGGCACTCTACACAACAATTGCTCACCCGTCTCTTTGAGACGCCAATACCCTTGACCCCCAAATTATTTCTGCTGGGCATCTCTCAGCCTAAACTCGCCAAACCATATCAAAATTTACTTAGGCACATCCTGACTGCAGCACGGTGCCTGATAGCCCTCAATTTGAAGAAAACCACAACCCCATCTCAGGAAGCTCTCTACACCAGGGTAAAGGATGTGGAACTCATGGAGCGGATGACGGCCAGGATGCGTTATGGTCTGGAAGACCATGATGAGGTCTGGAGGGAGTGGCATTGGCAGGAGGACGCGCCGGATGTGGGGGCGGACACGGTAACTTAGAACCTACTTTTACTCTATTTCTCTTCCTTCTTTTCTTTCCCCTTTCCCTTTCCCTCTCTACCTTTAATTGACTACTGTTGCAGTAAAGGCTGCGTTATTATCTGTGTGCCACGACTCACTGTGCCAGGGTGATAGACATGACTATTTGAGGGACCAGTTCTGCTTTGCATTACCCTCCTTTTTGTATTTATACATAGATTATTTTTTCTGTTCCCATCGAAGTTACACTACGTTAACCTTTGACCCAACCCCCCGATCTTACGTATGGTGGGAAAAGTTTGGGCACTTCCTGGCACCTGATAGCGTTTGTACTGAACTTTTAATGCATATGCGGTACTCATACCTGTAAAATGTTTTATATAAATAAAAACTGTTATTTGAAAAAAAAAAATATGTATTTAAATAAAAAAAATACTTTACAAGGATTACCTGGACATTGGAATCCAAATCAACAATTTTAATGTCTGTGGGGCCAGACTCACTGTATTCCTTGTAGACTGATTCTAACTTGTCTGTTTGCTTCACACTCAGTGGTCTCCATCGACTCCTCTTCTTTGTCTCCCAAACTACATCTGAACTATATGACACAATCACCAAAACCGTACATTAATTGTGTTCTCATTGCTTTATATAGTATATGTTAACTTTTGGTAATAAAAATATAAAGTATTCAGCGCAGAAAAATACACACAATCCTAACAATAAATGCAAGCTAGCACTTAGGTAATTCAAATAAAAACCTTACAAGTGTATATATATCAAAAACAGTGGCAGCGCATTAAACTCTCAACTAAAAATGCAATAAAATATGATAGTCCATTATACATGGACTGTCATATATTTTTTATCAAATAACGTTTTATTATTATTAATTGAATATACCATACAAGAGCATGCAAGTTAGCAAAATAATAAAAAAATACAGATCACAGTATGCTTCAATTCTTCAAGTAATTACACATGAATACTTTCATTATGCTCTGAAACAGTAGCAGTCACGTATCTAAGGTTGATAGTGATGCATCATGGTAATGTGCAATAGCATACAGCAGCCCTCAAAATTTCCACTCGCCTACTAGCATTTGGCGAGTGGATTTAAGCTGGGGGCGAGTGATGACAGGGCTGCATGACCAATCTCCCTCCAATCTGTGCCTACACTTAGAGTCCCGATGAGATTGGTGGCCAAAGAGGAAAGGTGCATGCTCGGGAAAAGTAGTCTGGTGAGCCGCGCACAGGCAGAGCAGTACACATGTGCTCTCCTTACAATTCTCATTAAGCCATGGGACCTCCCCTCCTCACAGCCTGAATAAAAGGGGGAAGTGGGGACATGCAAGCGCGAAGCCGCACACACAGGCTCCTGGTGATGAGATGAATGGGAGAGAGAGAGAGAGAGAAAAAGAGAGAGAGAGAGAGAGAGTTGCAGAGACAGCAAGAGAATGGGGAAGAGACCCAGTTCTAGTGCCCTGTCCCTCTGGTCTGCCCCCAGTGCCCTGTTCCTCTGGTCTGCCCCCAGTGCCCTGTCCTATTTTGTTAAAGTTGTTGTTGGTAATATTTAATTTTATAACTTAATTCTGCATAAAACATTAACAGTGTCATTCCATGAGATAATCTACGAGGACGTGTTTATGGGTGCAATTAGGCGCAGGGCTGTGTATGAAATAGGTGGGGCAACTGGTGGCGAGTAACTCTTGAGGTCTGGCTAGTAGCTCAGGACTTGAAATTTTGAGCCCTGGCATACAACAAACTATATAAATAGAGAGTCACAAGAAGGAATGTCATATATTGCATTTTTAGTTAAGAGTTTAATGCGCTGCACTGTTTTTGATATATATCCATAAAAAGGTGAATACCCTCAGTATTTCCAAATAATGTACATTTTATGTATGTAAAGTATCTTTTACAGGTATATTTTACTTTTTTACTTTCTATTTTACAGTTGTGAGTTTATTGTCTTCTAAATATGAATTTGTTTTTACAAGCCTGACAGAACTACTCTCCAAATATAGATATATTTCACAGATTTTACACTTAATTGGTGTAATCACTAGTTTACACTAATACATTTAAGCATGTAATGACAACTTGATGAAATAAAAAAACTTGCCTGCTGATGCCTATGTAGCATACTTCTTGTTTGGAATAGTTATTTACTAGAGAAATCCCAACATCTGACAATGATATTGTGACTTCTTGCTCTGCCAATTCTGCCTTTTCATTCTCATATGTCACATTGAAAACATGTTCATTTTCGGTGAAAAGCACAATTCGTTGTAAACCTTCCAGGAAACACACCACGTAGAGAAGACAGTCCTCGAGTCTGTGGTATTCAACTCTGTCCTAAACATAGAAAATATCAAGAATTTTACACACATACACCTGTTTATATTTGCCTTGATATCAACATTCTGAATCTCTTCGTCATAGGCTAGTGGCAGAGAGAGAGAGGCCCAGCACTAGTAGTTAAGGATGAGCTCAGGCGTGTTGCAAACCGCATGTGCCGAGCAGTGTTGTCACTAATGACGTTTAAATAAACGCCGTTGCGTAACGCAGCCACTTTTGAGGGTAACGTGGTAACCTCGTGGTAACGCTGTTTCAATTACTTGGGCGGCGTTACCGCAATTACATCTACCGCCACTAGATGGCAGCAGAGTAATTGCTTCTGCCGGCGCAATCCACCAACTGATCCTCCATAGGGGAGGGAGCGAGCTGCCGAGTGCACTCCTGGCTCAGTCTCGTTCCTCCTGTGTTTTGTTTACTCGCCCCCCCCCCCCCTATGGAGGATCAGCTTGGTGGATTCCAGCGGCGTGCGCCGCGTGATGTGCCGCCGAAGCCCCGCTCAGTGTTCTCCAGAGCTGCCAAAAGATATAGGTGGAGGCAGAGATATCGGCTGCTGCTGATCCAGAACGGATGTCTACAAGAGCTGGTTCTGCAGAAAGTGTGTAGAGAGATGAGTTGGTGGGGTTTTGTGAGATAATGAAGCTTGTGTGCAGGGGATTGAGATTGGGGAGGGGGCGATGAGAGCAGTGTCTGCAGCAGGGTGCCCAGTGCTAGTGCTGTACAGCTAAATTCAGTTGCTCTATGCATGCCACTGCCAAGCAGACTCTGCAGTGCTCCATGAACTAGGGTTAATTCACACCATAAAATGTTATACCATCTGCACCCCTCTCATGTTTATACCACCCACCTCCATATCATCTGCACCCCTCTTATGTACATACCACCCACCGCCATACACTCTGCACCCCTCTTATGTACATACCACCCGCCGCCATACACTCCACACCCCTCTCATGTACATACCACCCACCGCCATACACTCCACACCCCTCTCATGTACATACCACCCACCGCCATACACTCCACACCCCTCTTATGTACATACCACCCACCGCCATACACTCCACACCCCTCTTATGTACATACCACCCGCCGCCATACACTCCACACCCCTCTTATGTACATACCACACTGGTGCCGAGCACACAGGAAGTCGGCACTAGGGAGCGCTAATCACAAGCAGTGAGACATTGTCCCGATGCGCGGCTGCAGCGATTAGCATTTCGCAGTGCCAACTTCCTGGCGGGCTCTGCATGTGCGGTTTACGAACACGCTTGAGCTCATCCATACTAGTATCCAAGCAGGCTCTGCTGCCATATACATAAGCTGACAAGAAGGACTCAAACAGATTCATCAGGTGTTTCTGAGCAAACTGTTTTGGCACTGCAGTGGAGCTCCAGGACCTAGATAAGCTGTCTGGCAGGGGTGCCAGAATTACAAGACTGTCTGAATAGACAGTTTACAATTGCATTTAAACCATGCAGTCAGCTGCTTGCTGTAGTGCAACTTACCCTTTAGTTGGTCAGCAAAGTACTTGCTTCTTTCTAGCATTTAGTGTGGGAGCCAAATATTCGGGATTAACTTGCAAGTTAGGACCTATATATCACACCATAGCAAAGGAAATTGTAGGCGACAGCTGTAGTGTTGTGTAAATGGCCACATCACTGTGTGCTGAGGAGATGTAATGTGTGTTTTCTGTTTGCAGTGACACTGAATAGGGCATTTGCAGTAGCATCAATGAACTCATTTACTGTAAAAATAGTATGTTGTGGGAATTTTCAGCCAGGTTTCAAGATGGCAGTATATTTATTCTGCAGACAAATGAAGATATTATAAATAGCAAGTAAATCCCTTCCTGCTAAGATGTATCTCATCAGTAAAAAAAACAAACACATCTATTTTGCACAAAATGTGCTGTGGTACAATATGAATACACATTATGTGAAGAGAGTTCTAAACCAAGCAGAAAAAAAGAACAAGAATTGTCAATGATCAATGTGTTAATTGTTAAATGACAATACTAGAACAGTATAATGACCTCTGTTTGAATGACTTTTCCTGCGCTTGTTCCACATTTCCAAGATAATTCTCTCTCACTGGTAGGGTCTTCCCAGGCATATAATGTGAGTTTTCCAGGTGCCAATTTGTCTGGTTCTGTGTTGACAGAACTGGCAAAAACACAAAGGATAGTCAGTAATTATTTGCGTTACAAAAAAAGACAAACACCATAAGGTGCACGCAAAAAATATATTTCTAAATAAACATTTGCATAACAAATAATTGTACTTTGCCAGACATCCGTTCCATTTGTGACACAACAATCTTTTAAAAAACTTAACACTAAACTCACAGCAGAAAAACTGTGAATAATGACTGCAATACCTTTGGTAAAATTCAATGATTTGTTCCTTTGTATCATTAATGATAAGAAATGGAGCTGACCCTACAAAGTAGTCTGAAAAAGTGATAACAGTAGAATGGTCTTTTGGGGTGACATCCACCAATATGCCTCCAAGCTGTAAGTAAGAGTAAAAAAACAATTAGCAGGTTATAAAAAAAAAAAAAAAATTAAAACTGTGCACTCTCTCTATTATGTCAGTTTGTTATTTTTTAAATATTTCATACCTTAAAATTTGACTATTTAAGAGGAATGTTCTTTCTTAAAGCAATCTACTGAGCTGGCCAGAACCACCTCTGGAGGGAGTCTATTCCACACTTTCACAGCTCTTACTTTGAAGAAACCTTTCCATATTTGGAGATGAAATCTCTTTTCCCCTAGATTAAAAAGAGTGCCCCCTTGTCCTCTGTGATGACCTTAAAGTGAAAAACTCAATACCACGTTAACTATACGAACCCCTTATGTATTTGTACATGTTGATCATATCCCCCCCTTAATCTCCTCTTCTCCTGATGTGGCCGCAAGTCCCAGCAGGGGGTCAGTCCTTGTATACCGATTCAGTTGCGAATCATGTCCAAATTTTGGCCTGAATTTGCACCTGAAACAGAGCCAGAGACACACAGGACCCTTTTCCAATTCAGACCACGGCTGCCCTGGAGCTGTGTGAACCGGCTTCATTGAGAGCCAGTCACAGACTCCTGTCATGCGAATTGGATGCGGAGGAAATCCACATCCAATTTTGCATGGAAGTGTGAACTCAGCCTTAGACTATAGGTTAATGCTCACTTTAGTGACCATGAACTTAAAGTAGAAGGGTCTGCTGACTCAAACAGCTGTGATTAGCAGCTATCAGCTGCAGTTTTTTATATATAAAAATAATAATAATGTTACCCCCACCCACCACTGCCCCGCAGAATGCCCTTCCTATCACTAGATCCTTCTCGTGTTGTGCCCACAATCTGATCTTTTTCCACAACATGTTGTCTCCTGTGTGCCCTTTGATCCCTGCTGCTCTCCCCCCAGTCTCTACAAGCAGAGTCTGCTTGGTGGCACTGGCGTAGCGGGGGGGGGGGCAGGGGGGGCTGTCGCACCGGGCGAAAAATGGGGGGGGGGGGCGAATCCATCCACCGGCTCCGCGGAGCGCTCCGGAGCCTCGGCCTAGGAAAGTCCCCGGCTTCGGCCTAGCTCCGGAGCGCGGCCATCTTGGTACACCCGGCGGCAGCCCTCCTCTCTGTTCACACCCACAGAGGAGGAGGAGCCCGCGCTTGAGGGAAACCACACACGCCGCTGTCTGAGGTCTGCACTACTGGGGGTTACTGTCTGAGGTCTGCACTACTGGGGGTTAATGTCTGAGGTCTGCACTATTGGGGGTTACTGTCTGAGGTCTGCACTATTGGGGGTTACTGTCTGAGGTCTGCACTATTGGGGGTTAATGTCTGAGGTCTGCACTACTGGGGGTTAATGTCTGAGGTCTGCACTACTGGGGGTTATTGTCTGAGGTCTGCACTACTGGGGGTTAATGTCTGAGGTCTGCACTATTGGGGGTTACTGTCTGAGGTCTGCACTATTGGGGGTTACTGTCTGAGGTCTGCACTATTATGGGGGTTACTGTCTGAGGTCTGCACTATTATGGGGGTTACTGTCTGAGGTCTGCACTATTATGGGGTTACTGTCTGAGGTCTGCACTATTATGGGGGTTACTGTCTGAGGTCTGCACTATTATGGGGGTTACTGTCTGAGGTCTGCACTATGCTGGGGGTTACTGTCTGAGGTCTGCACTATGCTGGGGGTTACTGTCTGAGGTCTGCACTATGCTGGGGTATACTGTCTGAGGTCTGCACTATGCTGGGGTATACTGTCTGAGGTCTGCACTATGCTGGGGTATACTGTCTGAGGTCTGCACTATGCTGGGGTATACTGTCTGAGGTCTGCACTATTGGGGGTTACTGTCTGAGGTCTGCACTATTGTGGGGGTTACTGTCTGAGGTCTGCACTACTGGGGGTTACTGTCTGAGGTCTGCACTATGGTGGGGGTTACTGTCTGAGGTCTGTTAAATAGGGGGTCTGTGATTGTGGGGGGTCTATCTGTGATTGGGGGGATCCATCTGTGATGAGAGGTCTGTTATTTAGGGCGTCAGTCTGTGATGGGGGATCTGTGATTGTGGGGGGGTCAGTCTGTGATGGGGGATCTGTGATTGTGGGGGGGGGGGGTTCAGTCTATGATGGGGGATCTGTGGTTGTGGGGGGGGGGGTCAGTCTGTTAATCCCTTACAGTAAGGGGTTAAATGATTAATCCTGCAATAATTTACCCCTTACATGCTGAAAGCCCTGAGAGGGATACATTACAGATCCTTATAACCAGAGTGGATGATTATACAAGGGGGAGGGGGCGAAAAAAAAATTCTGCCCCGGGCGCCCATAACTCTGGTTACGCCACTGCTTGGTGGTCAAGTGTGGGCACACAGAGGGGAGGATCAGATTTCTTCATGATGGGAAAATTATTAAACATGTCTCATGTTTACAAATCTCTCCAGTTTCTTGAATAAACACATGAATACTGAAAAACAATATATAACTGAAAAGATTTAGAACACAAATTATATGTTTACGATCTCTTCAACATGATCCCTGCTGCTTCACGGTAAAGAGTATTTCCAAGTTCAATGATCATTGGGCAGAGGAATCTATCAATCTCTTTCTCTATCTCAAAAGTGAAAAATCAGCCCCCTCCACCCCAGTGACAGTAACACAAAATATAATTATAAAAAAAAAAAAAAAAAAATTAATAAATCAATCAGGATTGATCACCCACTCCCTCCCCTACAGGCAGGCAGACAGACACACACATAACATACTAATGGGCACTATACACTTTGTGGTAAAGCACATTAAAGGCACGTTCACATCAATGGGCAGGCGTTATGGTACTCATGTGCTTAATTTTTTTCTTGAACCTTTTTGCTATGTAAACACACCATGCTGCAATAAAATCTATAGCATCAAACGAGTGCACATGTGGCACTCCGGAGTCGGCGATAGCACACCACATGGGTGTAAAGCCAACCTCTAAATTATTTGCATAAGTTAAATTTGTTCTAAGGACCTTTGATTTTCATAGATTTGCAAAAAGGGAAAATGTCAAATTTACAAATACTTATTTATTAATGTGGAACAGGGAAGCTTTTTAATACACATGAGCCATACCATGCCTCTTCTGCAATAAAGTATTTTTTTACCTGTCTATACACAATGCATCGGCATCTACCCTACTCCCATGAGTATAGTTCCGCTTTACATCTATACAATTTTATCTTTTATATTTAGTGGACTAATGATAATTTTTTTTTTTTTAAGATCTTTTTATTGTTTTTTTGGTGCAAAACAAAACAAAACATACGAATGTACGTATAAAACAAGCAACAAGCAATGTTATTGTTCTGGCCTTTTATCCGCGCAGGGGTGGATAAGACACAAAGAGTACTTCATGGTAAAACAGGGTAGCTTAGCCAACTGTATCTCACCTATAAAGTAGGTAACAGTATCAAGACCTGTGTACCACCAAAAACTCAATTAATTTTCCATCTAATATAAAGTGTAGGTGTGGTTGTCAGGCTAATGATAACTTTAGAGTATTTTAGAGGAAATATTGTTTTGATAAACATTTGTGAGGAAGGTACAAATTAAGTAGGATCACCTTTCTATTATTACAAGTCCTGTATGGTTTGGTTTACAAATTTTAAAGAATTGGTAATAGAATACATGAACAAACTGAAAATATTGCATATTATATGGACTACGTTCAGGCTTTGAAAAACTAAACATAGCCTTAACAGAATTAAGTCATGTTAAACTAACATAGCTGAGCACAAGAAGTTAGTTACCTTATCATCAAGATGAAGCAGAGTGCAGCTGTCTTGTTTGTCAAAGTTTATTCTCTTTGGAGGAGTCTGAGAGCCTTCAACCTCAACAGTCAGTTTACTTTTCACACAATCAGGCCAAAGTGGTACACACTGAAATAAGACAAAAATTATTTCCTTCCATCCTTGCTTATCTATTAAGGAAATTATGTATTACATCCTGTGATTTAAAAAAAAAAAATGAAAAAAAAAAAAAAAAACATAAAAAAGATGGGGCTGTTACTAGGCCCTAGGTCCTCATTGTGGTAACTTATCATCCAAACCATGAGAAATGTACATATTTTTGCTAAACTTTTTTTTTTTTTTTCTTTTGCATCTTCAACATCCATTTGTATAACCTTTCATGGATTACTATATATTTACTATTACAAAATGTTATGTAGATCTTTTGCTGAATTTGGAGAATATGGCATTATTAACTGATCACAGGTTTTTATGTAGGCCAGTACTCTGCAATTCATATTTCATTTTCTCTTAATAGAATATTGCTTAAAACAAGAGATTATTTGTTCAATGCACAATTGCTTTTGGAACATTATGCAATGCAGGGTTTCTCAACCAGGGTCCCTCCAGAGGTTGCTAGGGGTTCCTTAAGCAATAAGCAATTTCTGCCTCTCAGATAAGTTCTCACTGAGACCACTGATCTTTTTAGCTATGTTTAAGGGGTTAATTCATCCCAATGACCACACGTGTAAGAAGCATTCTTCCCACTGACCCCTATACAAATGTATTATGAGCTGTAGTCATTTTTTGGTTCCCCAAGACCAAAAAGTTATTGCAAGGGTTGTTCTGCGTTAAAAAGTTTGAGAAAGGCTGTTGTAATGTATTTCTTTAACCTCTTCGGGTCCTCGCTATTGACAGAATACGTCAGCAGCGCGGACCTGAGGCGCCGGGGTCACATCTTTGGACGTGATTTACTTGTAATTCCCTGCGCGCGCCACAGGGTGGCGCGCGGCGGGGAAAAACAGTCCCGACGCATCACCGAGGATCCGATGCGTGTACCCGGCGGCCGCGATGTCCATCAGGTACACGCGAACGTCGGTGAGAGAGCAGGGACGTGGAGCTCTGTGTGTAAACACAGAGCTGCACGTCCTGTCAGGGAAAGGAGACAGATGATGTTTCTCTTGTACATAGGGAGACAGCATCGGTCACCTCCCCCAGTCACCCCCCTCCCCCCACACAGTTAGAACACACCCAGGCAATACATTTAACCCCTTCCTCACCCCCTAGTGTTAACCCCTTCAATGCCAGTCACATTTATACAGTAATTGGTGCATATTTATAGCACTGGTCGCTGTATAAATGTGAATGGCGCCAAAAATGTGTCAAAAGTGTCCGATGTGTCCGCCGCAATATCGCAGTCCCAATAAAAATCGCAGATTGCCGCCATTACTAGTAAAAAAAAAATATTAAAAAAAAAATCATAATTCTGTCCCCTATTTTGTAGGTGCTATAACTTTTGCGCAAAGCGGTCACTTAGTGTGATTTTTTCTTTTTTTTTACAAAAATACGTAGAAGAATACGTATCGGCCTTAACTGAGAAAAAAAATATTAAAAAAAAAAAAAAAATTGGGATATTTATTATAGCAACAAGTAAAAAAAATATATATATTTTTAAATTGTCGCTATTTTTTTCATTATAACGCAAAAAATAAAAACCGCACGGGCGATCAAATACCACCAAAAGAAAGCTCTATTTGTGGGGAAAAAAAGGACGGCAATTTTGTTTGGGAGCCACGTCGCACGACCGCGCAAATGTCAGTTAAAGCGACGCAGTGCCGGAAGCTGAAATTTCGCCTGGGCACGAAGGGGGTTTATGTGCCCAGTAAGCAAGTGGTTAAAAAAAAAAATGTAAGCAGTAATGATACATTTGGTTTTAATCATGTATATTTAGGAAATTATAGTTATGACTGTTTACGGCCAATTCGATTTCATACAAATTAAGATTCTTGACCCAACTTTAGGGTGTGGAGGAAGCAATATAGGTGCCAGGTTTTTGACATCCCCTACTGAGTGTCCTGCTTCTTTGGGCTTGGGTCAATGTCAGGGGGAAAAAAAAAGAAGGGGAATTTGGACTTATCTGTAAATTCTATATCTTTGCGTACAGTACAGGACAGAGACAACTTATTTATACACCATTAATTATAGATTTGTACCTTCAGGCGATTGAATGAATGAAAACTTATATAGCGCGGCACATGCGAACTGAATCGCCTCTGGGCGCTTGAGGTTACTGGCAAGCTATTGATTGGTATTGGTATGACATTTGCGCGGTCGTGCGACGTGGCTCCCAAACAAAATTGGCGTCCTTTTTTTCCCCACAAATAGAGCTTTCTTTTGGTGGTATTTGATCGCCCGTGCGGTTTTTATTTTTTGCGTTATAATGAAAAAAAGAGCGACAATTTAAAAATATATATATATTTTTTACTTGTTGCTATAATAAATATCCCAATTTTTTTTTTTTTTTTAATATTTTTTTTCTCAGTTAAGGCCGATACGTATTCTTCTACGTATTTTTGTAAAAAAAAAGAAAAAAATCACACTAAGTGACCGCTTTGCGCAAAAGTTATAGCACCTACAAAATAGGGGACAGAATTATGATTTTTTTTTTAATATTTTTTTTTTACTAGTAATGGCGGCAATCTGCGATTTTTATTGGGACTGCGATATTGCGGCGGACACATCGGACACTTTTGACACATTTTTGGCGCCATTCACATTTATACAGCGACCAGTGCTATAAATATGCACCAATTACTGTATAAATGTGACTGGCATTGAAGGGGTTAACACTAGGGGGTGAGGAAGGGGTTAAATGTATTGCCTGGGTGTGTTCTAACTGTGTGGGGGGAGGGGGGTGACTGGGGGAGGTGACCGATGCTGTCTCCCTATGTACAAGAGAAACATCATCTGTCTCCTTTCCCTGACAGGACGTGCAGCTCTGTGTTTACACACAGAGCTCCACGTCCCTGCTCTCTCACCGACGATCGCGTGTACCTGATGGACATCGCGGCCGCCGGGTACACGCATCGGATTCTCGGTGATGCGTCGGGACTGTTTTTCCCCGCCGCGCGCCACCCTGTGTCGCGCGCGCAGGGAATTACAAGTAAATCACGTCCAAAGACGTGACCCCGGCGCCTCAGGTCCGCGCTGCTGACGTATTCTGTCAATAGCGAGGACCCGAAGAGGTTAAAGAAATACATTACAACAGCCTTTCTCAAACTTTTTAACGCAGAACAACCCTTGCAATAACTTTCTTTTTGATTGGATACTGGCAAGCTATTAAGGACCCCCCCAGGGAACCTCCCCTATAACCCTATCACACTTCAGTTGTGTAGCAATGCAGATTAACAAGGAGAGTTTAGGGAAGGATGGCCTAAACATATGGGGCCAGATTCAGGTACATCTGCGCATTATTGGACCGGCGTAGCGCACCGCCTTTACGTTAGACTTGCGCAATGTAGCCACGTAATAACCCTATTCTCGTAGCTTTTACGCAGAAAATTGCGCATGCGTAACGTTATTTCAGAGGCGTTAGGCGGAGTAATACAAATTGGGAAGGACGTGGGCGTGTTACATTGAAATGAGCCGTGACCCCATGCAAATGAAGGGCCGGCCGGCTCGCGCATGCGCGCTTGAAGGAGACCATGGTCAGCACCTCTCTGCGCATGCTCACAACTCGGGAACGGCGCAATCAGTGAAATTGGAAGTGGACTAGGGCAAATTAGAGAACTACGCAGACAGCATAAATAGACAGAGACAAACGAACCTCATTTGCAAAAGTACATCCCTTTGTATCCCTTCCTATACAGCAAGGTGCTTTTGTTCTGTTGTTTGTTAGCGTTTATTTGTTTGTTTGTGACGTGTCTTTGAGATATTTGGGGACTGTTTTGCAGAGTGATTTTTGTCTTTTATGTGTTTTCTTTGTTGTTTTTTTGTAAAATTATATTTTTGCTGGGCTTATTTTTTTTTTTTTTTTTTTTTTTTTTTTTTTGGTTCTGTTTGTGTATGATTTGGGAATGTGGGGGTGACATTCCTGCCGGAAAAGGGTTGTCACCCTCATTTGTGGTGGCTTGTGCCAATCCAACTTGATGAGGATGTGGGGTGTGTGTGCTAGGGACCACAGTGGTGTGCATCCATGCATTCTTATTGTGCAATGATTAATGTGTGTGTTTAACGTGCAAAGATGCATAATGTGAGCTGGCATGAGATGGGGTCATGAGATGGGGTCCCAGTGCATATGCAGAGTCACCTTGAAGGGAAAAGACAGGAGGATGTTAGTAGTGCATGTGCCCCTTGTGATGTGTGCATCATGGGGGGGGTGGGACAGTCATGCCTGCCACCCATGTTACTCACCAACCAGCCAGCTGTCCCCATACATGTTCTGTTCGCAATCTGTGGGGATGGGGCTCTGATTGTATATGTAGCTGTCATGGGTGTCATGGGTAGTGTCATGTGTTGGGCTGGTGATGTCCTCCTGCAAGGTTGTGGTTAATTCCATGATGGCATGAGGGGTGAATCTGAAGATGCGAGACACCTCAGAATCACTCATGCCATAGATGTCTATGCGTGTGCAGTATATCCTCTCCCGTGAAGAGTGAAGAGTGAGGGGCTTGTATCAGATAAGAATATTGTATTAGATTAAATTGTAAAGTTTATATAAGCAATTAAAAAGTTAAAAAAAAAAAAAAATCCCGTGCCCTCCTCCTTCTTTGCTCATCTAAAGTCAGTAGTATAGCTATGAGCATGGATGCCACTGGCATGTTGGCATACACTTTGTTGGGCAACACGTGTGACTGCTCTGCTCCTCACTAACAGTGTTGCTTTCTCTGACATGTAGACAATTTTTCTAATTTTAGACCAGCTTTTATATGGTCTAATTTTAGACAGGACATTTTGCTGTTGTGCACACTGCGTAGCCTGCACTGCCCCAACGTTCTTTTGTGGATCCCCGTAAGTCCCTCATTAGCATATTTGACTAGCAAATCAATGGTCTGTCTAGCGCAGTTTTGCGCGGACGGATGCGCCTGTCGAACGAAATTACGCTGGACAAAAAAAGTAGATTTCTTGCGTATCTCGTTCTGGGAATGCCGCGCATCTAAACGCACGCGCACATTTAGACTTACGCGGCGCATCTCCTGTTACGCAGGCGGAATCGCTCTGTGAATCTGGCCCATGGAATTTACAGGAAAGTCCAAATTCCTCTTATGTTTATCATACAGTACATGACACTGGCGACATTCATATACCAGGGTAATGCCCCAAAGCAATGTATATAAGGGTTGGTAACAACTAGACAATGAACTGTACCAACAGGCCCAAAAACAACAGGGATAGAAGTTACAGGTTCAGAGTGACACTGCAAGAAGCTTGCAGCTGAAAGCTGCATCATCAGAAGAGTGAAAATGGTACCTGGTAAAACAGTGCAAGGCAGCCCCCTGGTCTTCTGTTCACACAGTTGGGCAACAGAGGTTTGGTACTTAGAGGATAAGGATGTTCCAAAATATCTGTTGGGGTGTGTGGATGTAAGAATGCAGGAAGACCCAGGATCGTCTAATCTCGTTTTGCCTATATTCTTGGTAAGCCCTTATCCTCCCCAGGAGCGTTGAATTCCGCTGTTTACTATACCTTTGTCTTCTTTTTCTTTTCTTTCTGTTTTTATTGTTGGCATTTTTGGACTGTTTTCAAGGACTCTCTAAATTGTCAAGGGCTCTTGTATTAGGGCTGCTACACTTAAGCTGGTCCCTCCTGGGACTGTCTCTGGCTGATGTACTCTCTGAAGCCAGATGGCTTACTATTTATGTTAAAATATACTATGAGATAATCCGTTTTGTTTCCTGCAAGGTAACAAAGTCCTTGTGCCCCTTGATGGTTGTTATGCCATATAGTAGCATTGTCCAACCACACCTGAAATGGGTGTCCCTTTAGAAAGAGGGTCCAATGCTGGAGGGCCTTCTGCCTTCACCAGGTTTCTTGAATTGTCAAGGATTTGAAGACACCTCTCCAGCCTGGCAAACATTTGTGTTAGACTTGTAGGTGAGGAAGGATTTTCCCACTGTCAGAATTCAACTTGTGATCCATCTAAACAAGTAATTTCTTTTTTGGGGGGAGATGGGGAGTTAGAAGCATAGGTAGATCCATGAAAAGAGCCTGCTTTTTATAGATTTTTTAGTTGGAGATTTCATGAATGGAATTGGATGAAGGGTGCTGCCTTGAAGGAAGCTACCATTAGGCCCAGGACTCTCTTGCCTGCCAGGGTAAAAACATTCACAGAATCTTTAACCACTTAAGGACCGCCTCCTGCACATTTACGTTGGCAGAATGGCACGGCTGGGCACATGCACGTATAGGTACGTCCTGTGCTAGTGTCCAGCCGTGGGTCGTGGGCGCGCTCCCACGACCCGGTCAGAAGCTCAGTGACCGGCACTGCGGGACCCGATCACTGCCCCGGTCGGTCATTGGAGCTGAAGAACGGGGAGAGCCGTGTGTAAACACGGCTTCCCCGTTCTTCAATGTGTTGGCATCATCCCAAACTGCAATTGTCATTTTCACAAAAAACAATGCATTTTAAATGCATTTTTTGCTGTGAAAATGACAATGGTCCCAAAAATGTGTCAAAATTGTCCGCCATAATGTCGCTGATCGCTGCCATTAGTAGTAAAAAAAAAGTAAAAAAATAAAAATGCAATAAAACTATCCCCTATTTTGTAAACGCTATAAATTTTGCGCAAACCAACCGATAAACGCTTATTGCGATTTTTTTTTACCAAAAATAGGTAGAAAAATAGGTAGAAGAATACGTATCGACGTAAACTGAGGAAAAAAAAATATTTTTTATATATATTTTTGGGGGATATTTATTATAGCAAAAAGTAAAAAAATTTGCATTTTTTTCAAAATTTTCGCTCTCTTTTTGTTTAAAGCGCAAAAAATAAAAAACCGCAGAGGTGATCAAATACCACCAAAAGAAAGCTCTATTTGTGGGAAAAAAGGACGCCAATTTTGTTTGGGAGCCACGTCGCAGGACTGTCAAAGCGACGCAAAGCCGAATCGCAATCTTATCCAGTTTTAAAATTATACAGGCCCCACAACATTTATATTTATGCAACTAGGGAACTCCTAAACTTAGCAATGCCCATAGTAAAAAGGAACGGAGATAGACACATACAGACAGAGGCATAATTTCTCACAGCAGTTCTGAAAATTAATTGTATAGTACTGACCTGTCCAGAAGGAACTTTAATTATTCTCACTGTATTTTCTTCGGTTACACCCACATTATAAATGCTTCTATTTGTAATCATAAAAAATGGTGTGAATGTGACAATTCTGGTGAGATTAAAACTGCTGGCATAAATGGATACACCAACCTAAACAAAGCAGAAAAAAATGTAAATAAGTATACACTCATTTTGAAGAGCATCAAAACCACAAAACAATGTATTATTTTTCAAATCAAATTAGTTAAAGCATATATATATAGTTAAAATTTAAAATGTTATAGTAATTTATAAGTTTTTTTTCTAGCCTACTCCTATTAATCTGAACAATTTTGAATTTTAAAAATGTACTTTTGAAAAAAATCCCATACATTTACTTTCTTGAAATCTGTGACACGCATTTACTATACCATGTGAGTAGACACTGCTGTGTTACACATTTCATAGATCCTACCAACATTCTGAACTACAGAGGTGCTGAGAGGCAATCAAAAGTAAACTAAAGGAATGAGCAAAGGAAAAGCTGCATGACATGCAGAGAATCCAGGAAGTGCAGACAGGCAGCAATACCAACTTAAAAGGATATTTTCCAAGTAAACGTATACTGGATTGTCAATAACAACTATTGTTTGAATTGCTATTATAATGCTGATGTTATCAAATGAAAGCGTATGTATTCTTCAACTTACTTGGTAATCCATCTGTTTGCTCTTGCACTTCACAGCACCATGAGTGCCTACTGTATCCAATGAGAAAGGGTCTGACAAGTCACTGTCTGTTATCATGAGCTGCACCTGTAAAAACACCACAATAATTAATATGGGACAACTGGTGGTGACAAACCAAAACACAAGGGTGTTGGTTTGTATGTTCCAAATACTACCAAAATGTTTATACATGAAAAGTAGTGTCAACATATGGAATATTCATTTTTTTTGTTATTATTGCAACATCTGCTCAGTCATTATCTGAGAAGAAAAAAACCTTTGTGAATAGAACTGACCAAAGTTCAATGGCTACAGTTCAACTCCCATGCAATCATTATGTCTTTTTGCATCTATATATGCTGCCTTTGACAATATAAAATGATTGAGTGCCCATAATTACATATTCCGTACATTATGGCTTATTTCCTGTTGCTAAATTGAGGCTTGTATGCATCTATAGAAAAAGTAGAAATCCAATGTGTGAGTGAGAGAGAGCGAGAGGGATCATTTTGTCCCTGTACAAATCATTAGTAAGACCTCATGAATATGCAGTTCAGTCTTGTACACCAGTTCACAAAAAACAAAACAGAGAACTAGAGAAAGTGCAGAGAAGGGCAACCAAACTGATAAAGAGGCATGGAGTCAACGTGCCTTTTCCCAACCTGACTATGTATATGGCATACATTGAACTGAATGCAAGTCTATCATGATATGGTGAAGATTCATTTGCAGAATGGGCTATGAGTATTACTACAAATTGATATTTTCTCTATATCCCTGAATATTTCCTCTAATACTTTAAATGCACACAGATGTTTTTTATACAAAGGAACTTAAAAGTCACTGTTACTATTTATGTTCTAATCTCCTAGGTGATGATATAATAATATACAATATATTCTGCAGCATACTATAACACATACATGATTCTACACATCTCTGGCTTCAGAAACATGGTGTTTGTAGTCCTGCAATTTCCATCCCTAATCCAGCTCACCTTACTTGCTGTATATACTGTAGTTTGTCTAAAATTACATGCATAACATAACATACAGAGAATTTGCAAACAGTGGTTTGGCTTTTGGATTTCTGACATTTTGTATTAGTACTTTAACCGCTCTGCTACCAGCCGCCGTCAAATGACGGCAGCAAATTAGCTTGGTTATTCTGACAGGACATCATATGACGTCCTGTCATTTAAAGCCGCTAAGGGGTGCGCACGCTCCGCCGGCTGCATGCACGCACCCGTCGCGTTACTTGGAACAGAATGCATGTGCCTGGCGGCCGCAATGGACACAGGGCACCCGCGATTGCCCAGTAACTGAGCAGGGACGTGGAGAGGAGACCGATGCTGTGTCCCTTGTACATAGGGACACAGATCGGTCACCTCCCCCAGTCACCCCTCGCCCCCCTACAGTTAGAACACTCACTAGGCTACACATTTAACCCCGTCCCTGCCCCCTAGTGGTTAACCCCTTCCCTGCCAGTGACATTTATACAGTAATCAATGCCTATTTATAGCACTGTTCACTGTATAAATGTGAATGGTCCCAAAAATGTGTCAAAAGTGTCCGATGTGTCCGATATAATGTCGAAGTCCTGAAAAAAATTGCAGATAGCCGCCATTCCTAGTAAAAAATAAATCATAATTATGTCCCCTATTTTGTAGGCAATATAACTTTTGCGCAAACTAGTCACTATACGGTTATTGCGATTTTTTTTTTTTTTTACCAAAAATATGTAGAAGAATACGTATCAGCCTAAACTGGGATAAAAAATTATTATTTTTTTTTTTTTTAAATTGGATATTTATTATAGCAAAAAGTAAAAAATATTGTGTTTTTTTTTCAAAATTTTCGCTCTTTTTGTTTATAGCCCCCCTAAAAAAATGGCGATCAAATACCACCAAAAGAAAGCTCTATTTGTGGGGAAAAAAAGGACGTAAATTTTGTTTGGGAGCCACGTCGCACGACCGCGCAATTATTCAGTTAAAGCGACACAGTGCCGGAAGCTAAAATTTTGTCTGGGCAGGAAGGGGGTGTATGTGCACAGTAGGCAAGTGGTTAAAAGATCTCACATTATCTACAACATTTTAAAATATAGAATGGTTCAAGTATTTTCACTTCAGCCTAATGATACCTTATTATTTTGGATAAAGTTCTTCGGCTTGAATGAGAACAAAAGGGGCTTCTTGTTGTCAGCAGGATGTTTTCGGTGTATGTCATCAGCCTTGTACTGCAGCATCCTTCCAGTCTTGTTGACCATCCAGTATGGACTGTGAATTGCAATGATTGTTTGCCCAGTAGTATAAGTGACATGGACAGCAATGTCCAGTTCTGTCTTGTCTAGATCTGACACGCAACGGAATAAGGCAAAGTGAATATCCTGCTGCTTGCTCTTGATTGCATACATGGCTTCCCAGTTCATGTCATGGTAATTTAATAAACGTAGATTTAATTTTGATTGATCTATTACAGCATTATGTATCTGGGCTGAACATCCATCGTCTATTGTAACATGTCCATCTTCTTTACCCTAAAAATATCAAAACACCTTATAAAAGCAGTTCACTTTGATGCCACGTACACACGATAATTTTTGGGCATGAAAAAAAACGACGTTTCTAAAAACATCATTCAAAATTATCACATAGTTTTTCATCTTTTGAAAAACGACCAAAAAAAAAAAAAAATCACATAATTTTAAACAATGTCGTTTTTCGGGTTGTAAAAAATGATCGTGTGTGTGGGCTAAAATGACGTTTTAAACCCGCGCATGCTCAGAAGCAAGTTATGAGACGGGAGCGCTCGTTCTGGTAAAACTACCATTCATAATTGAGTAAGCACACTCATCACGCTGTAACAGACAAAAAAGTGTGAATCGTCTTTTACCAACAGGAAAACAGCTAAAAGCAGCCCAAAGGCGAATAGAACTTCCCCTTTAGCGTGCCGTCCTACGTGTTGTACGTCACCGCGCTTTGTTCATAATTTTTAAAAAACTATGGTGTGTGGGCAACATCGTTTTTAATGATGAAGTTGGAAAAACTTAGTTTTTTGGACATGCTGAAAAACGACTTTTTTTTTCATGCCGAAAAATGATCGTGTGTATGCGGCATAAGACTTCATTGTTGGAGAACATATTAAAATGCAATATTATTGATATTTAGATATGGTTTGGGGATAGAACTTCATAACAAGGTTTGTGAGAAAGGTAAATTAGTGCACTCTGATAGTCTAATATAAAAATATGCCTGTTTTGGGCTACATTAACCTTTTAGTCATACTAGCATTTTGGTATTTATAGTTAAGATATAGATGCAATGTATATCAACTGCCACAAATAGGGCACATTGGGTACTGCACTATAACATGCTTCTTAGGCCCGGGTTAAAACTGCCATTAACCACTTGCCCACGGTGTCATAGTAAAAAGACGTCATGACTTTAAAGATGGATATCTCGGTAACGGCAGCAGCTGCTGCCACAACCGAGATATCCATCTTTTCCGTGGGCAGTGCTGTACACGATAATGGCGGTCCCAGCGGCGGATTCGCCGCAAGATCGCCGTTATCGGTGGCGGGAGAGGCCCCCCCCCCCTCCCGCCGCTCTCCGCCGCTTACCGGAGCCGTCGGTAACGGCGGAGGCGATCGGGTCCTCTTGCTGGCTGTGTTGGGATACGAGTGAGGGAAAAATCGCCCCCACCCGTCCCCCACAGCTCTGCTGGGTGGAAGTGACGTCAAAACGTCAGTCCCGCCCAGCGTCTTAAAGAAACATTTTTTTTTTCTGAAATTTGAAAAATTACATTTTTTTTTTTTTTTCTTTTTTTGCATTTAAGCCTAAATATGAGATCTGAGGTCTTTTTGACCCCAGATCTCATATTTAAGAGGACCTGTCATGCTTTTTTCTATTACAAGGGATGTTTACATTCCTTGTAATAGGAATAAAAGTGATAATTTTTTTTTTTTATTTATTTCGATGTATAAAATTATAAACTAATTAAAAATAAATAAGAAAACAAAAAAAAAAAAATGTAAAACGCCCCGTCCCGACGAGCTCGCGCACAGAAGCGAACGAATACGCGAGTAGCGCCCGCATATGAAAACGGTGTTCAAACCACACAAGTGAGGTATCGCCGCGATCGTTAGAGCGAGAGCAATAATTCTAGCCCTAGACCTCCTCTGTATCTCAAAAAATGCAACCTGTAGAATTTTTTAAACGTTGCCTATCGAGATTTTTAAGGATAAAAGTTTGACGCCATGCTACGAGCGGGCGCAATTTTCAAGTGTGACATGTTGGGTATCATTTTACTCGGTGTAACATTATCTATCACAATATATAAAAAAATTGGGCCAAATTTATTGTTGTCTTATTTTTTTATTCAAAAAAGTGTTTTTTTTTTCAAAAAAAGTGCGCTTGTAAGACCGCTGCGCAAATACGGTGTGACAAAAAGTATTGCAATGACTGCCATTTTATTCTCTAGGGTGTTAGAAAAAAAAATATATATAATGTTTGGGGGGTTTAAGTAATTTTCTAGCAAAAAAAACTGTTTTAGTCTCGTAAACACCGAATCTGAAAAACAAGCCCGGTGGGCAAGTGGTTAAAAGCAGGTGTGCGAGCAGGGCTGGCCCAAAACATTGTGCTGCCTGGGTCCAAGTATGAAATGCTGCCCCCCCAAAAAACAAACAAAACAAAAACACGCAACAAAAGGTCCCCACATCCATTATTTTATATAATGATAATTAATACTATAGGGAAGTCAGATTTACATGCAACAGCACCTTGTCTATATGCAAAATGATATGACATACCATCATGTTCAATTCTAAGGGGCAGGCTAGGGTATTATAGGGGCAGGCTGGGGTACTATATAGACAGTCTAGGGTAGCACATGGGAAGTCTAGGGTAGCACATGGGCAGGCTAGAGCAGCACATGGGCAGGCTAGAGCAGCACATGGGCAGGTTAGGGCAGCACATGGGCAGGCTAGGGCAGCACATGGGCAGGCTAGGGCAGCACATGGGCAGGCTAGGGCAGCACATGGGCAGGCTAGGGCAGCACATGGGCAGGCTAGGGCAGCACATGGGCAGGCTAGGGCAGCACATGGGCAGGCTAGGGCAGCACATGGGCAGTATAGGTGTGGGCTAGGGTAGAATAATGTCAAGCTAGGGCTGTATAGTGATTTTTGAGCATGACAGGTTATGCAACATTTGGCGATCCAGCAGATCAGCAGCCACTACTATAAAAAAAAATCATGGACACCCTTTGTGTCTTGTCACACAGAACTAAATTATATTACCTCTCTGTTGCTCTTTCCCGGTGCTCCCGCAGTGTTCAGTGCCTAGCTTTACGCATGCACAAGAGCAGAAGGTGGCAGCTGGGCACAAGGCTGACTGCACTCTCTCCTCCAGTTCTACCCAATAGAAATGCAAAATTTGCAAGCTGGGCCCGAACATCGGATGAATGGCAGAGCCGGTGGGGAAGGGATCTTTCATTGCTCTCCGTCTCCTGTGGATACCCTTCAGCAGCACACACACCAAAGCTCTTAATGTGTGCTCGGGTGTTCAACAGCCGGTGTTAGACTATGTGCGAACACCCTCGGGCCCAGCAACTATGATTTTGCGTGTTGAGGGCAGCATGTGGCCTTTTTACAGGGCAGCGGAGCAGTCCGGGGGGCAGTTGTCACCCTGTCCTCCGGCCCAGTCTTCCCCTGGATGACACACAAAATTACTGGAAACAAAATCTTGGGCATCAATTTGTCAACCCTCCCAAAGTTTCAATGGACCCAGCGGGACCCATGGTAGGGGAAGCCCTGAGTGTGAGGCACGTTTTTAACTCTCCTCTCCTAGTAAAGCAATCCGCGAATGATAATATGGACAGCACAGATTACTGATTACATTATGAAAACATGAAGCATTTGCCTTGTGTTACATTGTTGCACTTCAAAAATAAAGCTTCATGTGGCGATGGAAAGTAGTTGAAACAGCTTAAAGGGACATTAAAGTCAGGGATTAAAAAAAAAAAAAAATAACAAACATGTGATACTTACCTCCACTGTGCAGTTCGTTTTGCACAGAGTGGCCCGGAAACCTGTCTTCTGGGGTCCCTCGGCGACTGTCTGGGCTCCTCCTCGCAAAAGCTTTCCCTCTTCATGCGAGGGCGCTCGCATGGAGGAAAGCTTTTGCGAGCACGCTCCCGTGATACAGCGGCGGCCATAGCCGCCGACTGTATTACTCGGCTCCGCCCCCCAGCGCACCGCGTCATCCGCCCTGATTGACAGCAGCGCTAGCCAATGGCTGCACTGCTATCAATCCGCCCAGCCTGGCCAATCAATGGCCAGGCTGGGAACCGAAGAGGATGACGTGGACACGCCCGGGAGATTCGAACGGTCAGGTAAGTGTTGCTAGATGTTTTTTTACCTTCATGCATAGGATGCATGAAGGTAAAAAAACTTGTGCCTTTACAACCCCTTTAACTCCTTCCATTCTAGTCTAGTAATGCACTATAAATGCACTGGCACGCATTGGCAGAGGGTTTGTGGCGAGTTAGGCCTTGTTCAAAACAGTAAAAAAATAAATTGCCATATGTTGTACCTTTTTAACACGTGCCAAATACATGTCAATTGCACACAGGGCATTTTGGGGGTGTTTTTAAAACTCAACAAACAACTTAATTTGATAGGCACGTTTATTAAGCATCAGTATTTTGAGTGTGAAGTGTGAATGAGGCCTAAGGGAGATAAGTAACCACAGCATGTTATGAATGAGAGGGATACATTTTGCAATAGCACCATGCTGGTAAAACACTTACATTTCTGTTAAACAACAATCAGTAATATTTAAATAAAGCCACATACCTCCAGTGAGTATGTCATTTGGTAGGGAAGCAAGTTGCGAAGGATAACACTGGGCCACAGATGAACAACATATGGAAGATCCCACTTCTCATCAGTGCACACTGAGGATATCAGGATATCCATTACTGGCACAATATTCACGACCAGAGAGTCAATGTTATTTTTACGAGATTGGCATTTTGTTGCTAGTAGTGAACCTTGATTTTTCAAGAAATCTTCAAAGTCTATTCCTTCACATTTTTCATATTCGCCTGATACTGGCTTTAAACAGAGCGTTGACCTACCAGCATAGAAAAGAAAAATGAGGAAAGTCAAATCTCTAGAGTTTTGAGAATAATCAAGTTCTACCAGCGCCCATTAATTACAGGCAAACCCTGCTTTAAGTACACTCACTTTACATACACTCGTGAGTAAGGACATACCTGCAAGTGTATGTAAAGTGCCTTACAAGTACTGTACAGACATTTTGCAGCCGCAGCAGAAATGGCTGAAGCTCCGAAAGCCTAGCCTGCCCTGTTCCAGTGTGCCCCTGACACCCCCACTACAGCCCCTGAGACCCCCACTACAGCTCCCGACACCCCCACTACAGCCCCTGATCCCCCACTACACCCTAGAAGTGAAAAAATGTATTGTTTCACTTTAAGTACATTTTCGTTTTACATACATGCTCTGGTCCCATTGTGTACTTAAAAGTGGGGTATACCTGTAGTTAACCTGCAAAAGACTCAGGATGCTAATCACTTAAAAGTGATAGTAAAGTTTTTCTGGTTTAAAATGTACCGTATATCTATCTACAGTCGTGTTTCAACATAGTTAAACAAACAGATCATTCAAGCAGTGAATACAAATAAAAGTGATATACTTGAACAAATGACACCTGCTGATTAGAGCAGGGCAGGCGGGTAACAGGTCTGTGTCTGCTCATTTTCTGCAGATCGGACACAGACAAAGCCTGCTCTGCTCTATGGGCAGCTGGGAATAAATGGATTTCGCTGTCCTCTGATCCAATGCACCCACACAGAAGGGAATGGATCCCCTTCCGTTTTTTATTTTTATTTTTTGCGGATGGGATCAGATCCCCAACACCCACCAATTCTCTCTTAGAAAAGCTGTCATGCTTTACTGTGCTATACAGTTAACAAGAAATATTTCATTATGTGGGTTAGGAATGCAAAAATGCACTATTCTGGAGCTTTCAAAAATGAATAGAAGAAAAATATGATAAATCAAGCAAGTAAAAATCAAATCTGTATTCCTGTTTACAATAAATGCAGCTATTTGTTTCACCAAAACTCTTGGAGAAGAAACGGTTCCTAAATGCCCACAATAACCAAAGTCCTCCTGTAGTCCCAGTTCACACCAGTGTGCTAAGCGATATCGCATGTGATTCGCACCGCACTGCAGTGAAAATCACATGTGGTGTGTGTGCAATGCGATTTTAGCCATACAGATAGTATGGATGAATTTGCATCGCATTCAAACCAAACTCGCACAGGACCCTTTTTTGTTCCGCACCAGAATCGGATTGCATGGGTGTTCACACCCATGTGATCTAATTCATGTCCGAACTGACAGTTCGCACTGCAATATGCAAACTGATTTGGGGGTGTCAACTTTCTATTGACACTCCCAGCATTTTGCATAGTGCAGTGTGAACTGTTGCATTGCGCGGTGGATTTGCAGGGTTCCCGCATCGCACTAATGCAGTGTTTCTCAACTCCAGTCCTCAAGGCCCCCCAACAGGTCAGGTTTTCAGGATTTCCATTATTTTGCACAAGTGATTTGATCAGTTTCACTGCCTTAGTAATTCCCACAGCCTTTTCATCTGAGGGAAATCCTGAAAACATGACCTGTTGGGGGGGGCTTGAGGACTGGAGTTGAGAAACACTGCACTAGTGTGAACCGAGCCTTACACACTGAACTGAAAACATGAAAAAAAAAAATCGGATTTGTTGTTATGTGCTTTGTTGCCGTGTTCCATTTGGCCACACAAATATGTGACAAAAGTGAACACAAAATGTGATGCAAACTTGTGAGTTTTCATATCCCATTTGCCCATTCATGACAACAGCCCGACTGAGGTAATTGTTCTGAAGTTTGTCCAAAAGTCTTATCTGACAAACAGATACAATACACAGTGCCTAGTAAAAACATGGTCACGAAAATCTAAAGGTACCAAGAAACCACAAAGCATTATTCAAATAAACAGTTCAAAACAAATAGTAAAAAGTCTTATTTAGGGTTACCTATAAGATGACAAAGGGATGTTAAAATCAGCTTCTGGTTCAGCAATCCCAAGACATGTATCTTCATGATAAATTTGAAATGCAATAGAAAAATGATTTCTAATCTAAAAAGTCAAAGACAAAAATATAAGTAGATTGAATAGTTCAAGATTGGAGTGCTGGGAAAGACGCGCATGTACTTTAGAAACTCAAATTGACAAGCATTACATTTAGGCTGCATTCACACATGAGCTTTGGAAGCTTTTTTAAGTATGTGTACAGGATTCTGAGTTTTTTTTGTTTCAACAATCTTTAACCAATGGAAAGCTAGTTGCAAGTGAAAAGAAACGTGCAACATCATGCAATATCACTCATCTTTGCTAATTTTTCAGACACTTCCACTGAAGTCTTTTGGGGCCAAAAACTTCAAGCTTGAAATTGATCTACTTTTTTGAACTACCAATGTCAAGAAACAATACGTTTAGGTGGGAACAGGCACAATTGAAAACCATGACATTTTGAATGTTAAGCATTTTCAGATTCAAGCTACCAAGCACTCAGATGCAAATGGGACCTTATAAATACAGATTTATTTTATTCACTTAAAGGGGTTGTAAAGGTTTGTTTTTTATTTTCCTTTAAGCTAGTCCCTTTTAGGTTCACTTACCTTTTCCTTCGATTTCCCTTCTAAATGTTTATTTTCTTTGTCTGAATTTCTCACTTCCTGTTCCTCCTCAGTAAGCTTGCCACCATCATCCAAGCCGTTCTGGCACAGTGTCTTCCCACAGGGATGTTGTCCCAAGGGAGGGAGTGAGCATGCCGACTAACCCATAGCCAGAACGGCTTGGATGATGGGGGCAAGCTTACCGAGGAGGAACAGGAAGTGAAAACATTTAGAAGGGAAATCGAAGAAAAAAAGGTAAGTGAACCAACAATGCACTAGCTTAAAGGATCCTATTTAGAAAATAACAAAAAACGAACATTTAATAAGGCTATAATAAAGGCTTACCTGTAGGTAAAATTAATATAACCTAAACATGTGCGATTTAGGAGATATTCACCCTCCATGCAGCAGTGACATCACCCATGCATGCGCTCTGATGGTCTGGCATACCTTGCCAGAACTTCAGAGCTTTGTGCCGTAACCCAGGGCTCCCATGCGCATTCGCAGAAGTGACGTCATCACGGCTCCAGCCAGTCACACAGCCAGATCGCGGAAGAAAGAATGGGGGAAGATGTCAGCCCTCTCAGCTCTGACAGCATGTCCATGGAGGGCTTCGTTCTAAGGTAAGGAATGTGCTATTATGCGATGCCTTACAATTGCCGTACAGGTGTTTTTTTATTTTTAGTCATAGTTTACAACCGCTTTAAGAGGACATTTCTGGAAAGTGAACCTTCACATTCTAAATAAATCCCTTCAATTTTTTTGGGGGGATTCTTAAAGTGGTTGCTAATGCATTTCCTGCTTTAGTGTAAAAAATGCCCAAATATTTGTATGCTCCCCCACCTCCTAAAATACTTACCTGAGATCTCACTCGATCCAGTGCTGTGCCTAGCCACAGTGGCCCTTTCCTCTCTGCCTGCGTTCACAGGACAGAGACGCAGCTCGGGAGCCATTTGCTCACGTTGCCGTCAATCAAATCCAGTAAGCAGAGAGTGGAGCTGAGCCGTACTGTGTGTGTCTATAGAAGCACGCAGCACAGCTCGAGTGTGAGCCTGCATTTTTTCCTGTCCCAAAACCGGAGAGCTAATCCATCCTCTCCTTTCGCTGCACTGGAACTATCTTGGCACCAATCTGGCTCGCTGATATGTCGGGGAAATTCCCTTGGGCTTTGTACGCAAATCCACACCGTGACAAAATGTGCACTTCCAGCATCTAAATGCACACAATTCCTTTGTACTTAAAAGCACGTTTGCATGAAGCTCTTTGGTACAAGGAAAATTAAGTACTTCAATGGCACCAGGTAGAATCCGAAACAATACTGCTTCAAGCTGGAGTCTCAAACATCTGTGTCTGAAGCACAGACACTTGGTCTTTTATTCATCGGAAACAAAGGAAATTACAAAAATGACATGGCCCCAACAGCCAATCGCTTCCTCAATACAAAATTACATCACAGGAAATGACAGCAGTAAAGGGTAGGGCAATCACAGGAGGGAAGGGGAGAAGTGCACACGCCCCATCCACTTGAGGCATGTATACTGCCCCCCGGCCAACCACATGCATGCACATCCACCATCTTAATCAGTATGGAGCCCACTCAATACTGCTCAAAGTAAACAGTATCTAGTAAGACCATTCTACTTGTTCTTACAGGCTTGAGACCACCTGTGGGGACATTGCTACTTCTGTTGTCAATATATGGTACAAGTACACCAGCAAGGCAGATATCAATGTCCTATTATAAAAGCACATATGTATCCAAAAAGGGGAAAGCGAAATCCGCAAAAGAGATATAATAGATTTCTCTCGTTATGTGGACTTCGCTTCTCTAATGTGCATAGCCATTTAAAGGCAAGAAGCCCAGCGCATTGCGCTTGATACCTACAAACACACACACAGAACACGTCTCAAATTCCATGAGAAGGTTTTCATACTGACGGTTTTTACCGCTGGTCTCGATTAAACCCAAGTGTACTCTGCTAGAGCGCTCCTCGATTAAATCAGACACAGGGAGACAGGTGACACTCTATAAAACACACATAATAAAATTTTCACAACAATGTGAACCTCCATAGGAAGCGGTTTCCTATGGTGGTGAAAGGAAAAGCCAATTGTGCCAGCAGGGGACCCCAAAAAGAGGAGGTTTGAGGCCACACTGTGTAATAACATTGCACAAAGAAGGTTAGAATAACGTGTTTGTCATTTAAAAAAATATTTTAGCCTTTACAACTGCAACTACTTTAAAGAAGCCCTGTCATACAGTATATAAAATCAACTGTGTGTGAAGACTGGTGGAAACAACCAGCTATGACTAAGCATTGTACAACAATGTGAAACGCGTCACCTATATCATCCCACCGTTTGCTGTATTTCTGTTTGTGCAGTGTTTTTTTACTGGATTAAAGGCTTTTATTGTTTTTTACATTTATCGAAGTGCGGCTGTCCATACCTTCTTGCTTCCATTTATGCTTCGTGCATTGCCTGCACCCATTGGATTTTTCTGAGTCCACACTCATGCACTCATCTGGAGCGACAGTCTCTTTCTTCTACTGGTGGAAACAACAACTCCCTGGCACTAAATACTAGTTCCGGAGCAGTTAACCAGAGCATATTCATGAAGTCCCTGCCTCAAAACTAGTTGCAGCAAACAAATTAGGGTAAGGCTGCTTTAGAGGAACTTGTTTTACAAAACAAAACCCTAACAAAATCAATGTTCTAGAGTTATTTATGGTGATCACATTAGATATTTTCTGTACATTTAGAGAGGAGACGCGCAAAACAGATTTTTGATTTCCTCCAACAAAATTACAGACATCATTTTTACAGTTTAAGTTAATGAAAAATCAATCTAATATAAGTTTTAGTATTTTTTTTAAACTATTATAATAAGTGCACAATACACACCTGCAATGGGGACCTTATTGTTATACATTTGGCACCTTCCACAGTATCAATCTGGCAAACAATATATCGTTCCACACCAGAATCCGAATGTCTCACACTGTAAAGACTTCGACCCACTTTAGTTAAGGGAATTTTCTCAGTAGAAGAATGATTTTGAGGAACTAGCACAAAAGACAAATACTTTATTACACATATTAGAGAAACTATGGGGGAATTTACTGCAACTGGAGCAGACAGAATCTGGAGTAGCTGTGCATAGTAACCTTCTAGCCTCAGCTTGTTCAGTTAAATTATAACTAAAGGGAAAACTTTTTTAGTTTTGTTTTTTTCTTTCAATCATTTTTATTGGTATTTAGAATTGTTACATAGATAATTCAAATACAGTACAATATTATATGCAAATAATGCTATAGTACATAGCAGTAAATACTAAAACATATATTTATATATTGTTTAAAAGTGATACGCAAAGAAGAAAATATTCAACTGCTGAAGGAGTACGTTGAGTAAGTGTCTATATAGATTATGGTATGGATCTAAAACTGTAATTAAAACAAACAAAAACTAAAAAAAAAACACAATAAATCTGGAGGTCAATCTGTCCCAGACTATTCTCATGGAACTTTTAATGTCCGGGGTGGGACCTCCATATCAACAAAGACATATAAAGTCAAAGAAAAGATATATGTGAGTGACTAGCTATTGTGATCGTACCAAGCTTTCCAGGGAGCCCAGGAAACATTGTGTTTATGTAGAGTATTTAGGGAGGTAGCCAACAATTGTTCATATGTCATATGGAGATTGGTCAGATCAATGGCTGCAATAACAGAGGGAGGACATGAGTCCTTCCATTTCCTTGTGATTGACAATCTAGCAGGCAGGAGTAAGTGGATAATAGATTTGCGTAGATCAATCGAAAAACTGTCAATCCCCAAGGATAATAAGACCAAGGCTGGATTAATGTCTACCCAAGATCCTGTCAAAGCAGATATAATATCAAATACTCCTGCCCAATAGGTTGTAAGCATGGGACAACTCCACAAGACATGACGTCCACAGAGTCTCCAGCATTTGTCCGGTTGTTTGGGGCTAAATTTGGATAATACATCTGGTGTGTAATACCATCTTAGAGTGATTTAGACCAATAATTCCCATAAGGATGTGCATTTAGAGGTTGATTGGTTTGCTTTACATGCAGTATGCCATTGGTCACATGTAAAAGATTGCTCCAAATCCCTTTCCCATTGTAAATGGGAGGAGGATTTTGTGAAGTTTCTTTTTTGTTGAAGCAAGTTGTAAAAGAGGTAATGCCTTTTTTCTTAAGTACTTGTGAAGTACTTGTGATGTCAAGAAGCACCATGCCGATGTGTGAAGGAAGATAGTGGATATATTTAAACTATGTAAGCAGTGCACAATTTGTGCATAATGAAAATGGCATTTTTGAGGTAAGTCAAATTCAGATTGGATGGTTTGGAAGGATTTAACATTATTTTCTTCATAAAAGTCATGTATATATATAAAGCCATGTCTACTGCAGAAGTCCAGGGGAACGTGATTAATTATGAGATGTAGCACTCGAAAAGGAATGTCCACTTTAACATTTGAATCTGATGATTTCACAGATTTTAATTTTCTAAGCCACGTTGTGATGGATATTTTCATTGTGGGAGGTAAATGTGTGGGGATTTTAATCCCCAGTTGTGCTCCAAATAGACTAGTTGGTCCTTGATTGCAATAAGTGGATTCAATCAGTCCCCATGTTGTAGTCGGAGTACATTGAAACCATTCCTTCACTTGTGTCATAATGGAGGCATAGAAATAATCTTGAAAATCGATGTATCCTACTCCCCCCCACATTCTAAGTTTTATCAGTTTTTAGTGTGCACATCTGGATTTTTTCCCTTTCCAGATAAATTTAGATAGAAGTGACTGCAGAGATTTAAAACATTTAATAGGGACTGGGATGGGAAGACTTCTAAATAAGTATAAAACTTGAGGTAGATGTATCATTTTGAACGCAGACAATCTGCCCCACCATGAGAAGTCGTGTTTTCCTAGTTTAAGTAGATCTGTTTGTAAACTTTTTTTCAGGGGAAGATAATTGTGTGTAAATAAAGATTTTGTAGACTTAGTTAAATGAATACCAAGGTATGGGATGCTAGTCTCTGCCCAAGTGTAAGGAAAATGGTGTTGAAGCAGATTGCACGTTACAGCATCAATACCTATATCTAGGATAGACGATTTAGAGGTATTCACCTTGTAATACGAGACCTCTCCGAACCATGTTAATATTTTTTGGATTTCAAGTAGGGATGAGAATGAACATGTCGACATTAATATTATATCGTCAGCAAATAAGCTAATCTTGTCGACACGGGTACCTATAGTAATACCTGATATTTTGGAATTAGATCTGATATGTTCCGCTAAAGGTTCTATCATTAAGTTAAAGATCAGGGGGGATAATGGGCAGCCCTGTCGGGTACCATTAGATATATGAAACGGTTTAGATAGTAGGTTACAAGTGAAAACCTGTGCAGTGGGATTTGAATAGAGGGCTAGTATAGCTTTAAGAATAAGTCCTTTAACCACTTAAGGACCCCCGCACGCACATATACGGCCACAGAAGGGCACGTACAGGCACAAGGGCGTAAATTTACGTCCCCGCCTGAACATCGGGACCCCCTCCGCGGCGTGCGGGGGTCCCCCTGGCTCCGGGAGCGATCCGCATCTGGGGGCGGATGTCGGCGAATACCCGCCCCCCCGCGATCGCTCCCAGCCAATGGGAGCGCGCTCCCATCCTGTCATTTCCTCCTCCTGTGTTTACACAGGAAGGAGGAAATTATGTAATCTCTCATCGCAGCGCTGTTTCCCAGCGCTGCTGATGAGAGAAGACACCACAAGTAAGTGTGCACCAACACAACACTGACACACACTCACATAGGCATATTAACCCCTTGATCGCCCCCCCCACCCCCCTGTCACAGTGTCACTGAATGCAGTGATCTAATCACTGCATTTAGTGTCAGTGTGACAGACAGTGTAAAAAAAAGTTAGTGTTAGGTTCAGGATTGTGGATAACATTATTGCCATCAATCTCCTGGTGTCGCATCAGATGACATCCCTAAATGTTTGACGTCCTCTGGTGAGAGGTCCAGTCTATTTGTGGGATTTTGTTTGGGAGCCACGTCGCATGTTGTCTGTTATGAGGTTGGGGAGTATTTTTGAAGTGTAAGCAATAAATAGGTCCAGTTAACCCTATCGAACGCCTTCTCCGCATCCAAAGAAGGAGCAGAGAAGGCGTTCCAGTTATATTTACATTGTGGATAACATTAATCAATCTCCTGGTTGCATCAGATGTCCGACGTCCTCTGGTGAATCCAGTCTGATCCATATGTATGAGGTTGGGGAGTATATTGACAAGCCTATTTGCAATTAATTTAGCGTATATTTTAAGATCTATGTTAAGCAAAGATATGGGTCGGAATTTGAGGGGGAGGTGGGTTCTTTGCCAGGTTTAGGAAGTGTGATTACAAGTGCAGATAGCATTTAGTCTGGAAATTAAGATGAGGAAGCAGCATGGTTATACATTTCTTTCATATGGGGTACAAGTAATGTTTTGAACAATTTGATGTATTCTCCAGTGAATCCGTCTGGACCAGGAGCTTTGGCTCTAGGCAAAGAGTCAATGGTGTATAATATTTCAATATTAGTGATAGGAGCATTTAATTGTTTAAGATGTTCCTCTGATAGTTTGGGCAATTCAATATGAGTAAGGAAAGATTGGATCTCTTCAATGGAAGGTTGGTGAATACTACTATTAGGGTTGTCCCGATACCGATACCAGTATCGGTACCGACACTGAGCATTTGCGGGAGTACTTGTACTCCCGCAAATGCCCGATGCCAGATACGATACTGCCCCCCCCCCCCCCCGCATACCGCTGCCGCCTAGTTAATCAGCGCGGGGAACATTACAGCTTTCATTTGAATAGCTGTGTGTACCCCGCTGCGCATAGACACTCCCCCTTGCTCAGGCACTTTGATAGACAGATCACCCGTCCCCAGGATTGGACGGGTGATCTGTCTATCAAAGTGCCCGAGCAAGGGGGAGTGTCTATACGTGGCGTGGCTGGGAACAAACAGCTATTCAAATGAAAGCTGTAATGTTCCCCGCGCTGATTAACTAGGCGGCCGCGGCGGCTGCATCTGCATATACGGTATGGGGAGACATGGCTGCATATATGGGGGGACATGGCTGCATTTGTGGGGGGACATGGCTGCATCTGTGGGGGGACATGGCTACATTTGGGGACACATTTAAAAAAAAGTATACCGATATTCGGTATCAGCGAGTACATGAAAAAAAGTATCGTTACTTGTACTCGGTCCTAAAAAAGTGGTATCGGGACAAGCCTAACTACTGTCTTTACTAAGGTTGTTAGTTTTGTATAGAGTGAAGAGGGATTAGTACAGCTACCAGGTTTTTATTGCTGTCTGTGCCCCCCATTAAGGAGATTTAACATTCTCTATTGTCCTGTTTGTGGTTATCCTCTCCAAAAGTGAAAGTAAAAGAAAAAATCACACATTTTAGGTTATCCCCAGGGCAGGAATTGAGGGGGAAATCATCCAATCTGGACACTAGTACTGGTGACAACAAGGTATTTCCTCACTTTGGAGGGATTTCCTCTGACTTCTTATTTGGGTGATGCCCCAATGGTATTGCCAAAAAAAATAAACGGACAAGGGTTATAATCCCCCATTACTCTATCCAAAATTAAAAAGAAGTTTTGCCTTTAGTTTACTTTAATGCCGCGTACACACGATCACTTTTTGTGATGAAAAAAAATGTCTTCTGAAAAACGATCAAAAAAAAATTCGAACATGCTTGAATTTTTTATGTCAATTTTTAAAATGTCATTTTTTGTGTCAAAAAATGATTGTGTGTGGGCAAAAATGACGTTTTAAACCCGCACATGCCCAGAAGCAAGTTAGGAGACGGGAGGTAAAACTACCATTCATAATGGAGTAAGCACATTCATCACGCTGTAACAGACAGAAAAAGGGAATCATCTTTTACTAACAAGTAACCAGCTAAAAGCAGCCTCAAGGCAAATAGAACTTCCCCTTTAGAGTGCCGTCGTTTTGTTCATAATTTTCCAAAAATGATGGTGTGTAGGCAACATAATTTTTAATGATGAAGTTGGAAAAAATTTCGTTTTTTTTCATGAAGAAAAATTAAATGTTTTTTTCATCACAAAAAGTCATCGTGTGTACGGGGCATAAGCTTTGAAAACGGATGTTAGTCATGCTCCACATTCTGTCTGTTCCAGTCTTAGTAAATTCCAGTCTATTTATTTATAATGTTTCAATGCTATGCAAAAAATGTTTTGATGCTATGGCATTTCATTAGATACAAGTACCTTGCCAGTATTTCAATATCTGCTGGATCTAACTTACCGAGTTGGATGTAGAAATGTTTGCTGCTGAGGGTTGTCATGGCAGAGAACTGATCAGTCTGGCTCTTTGTACGGACATAATCCAAATTAAGACACTCCTCATTTTCCAATTCTAGAATCTTTAATCCATGGTCAACATTCAAAGGAGTAAATGAATCACTGGGGGTAACACGAACTGGAAGACCCAGAGAATTTCTGACTACAAAAGGAGCCTGGTCTTTCTTAAGGACATCAGATGATTTGCTGGCAGCTTCAGCAAATGCCTATGCAGCATAAAATAATAAGAACATCACTTACCAAGCTTCACTTACCAAGGTTAAAATTCACTTTAATAAAACTGTAATGAGTACCCAAAGCAAGGCCCAACATCACAAAACCACTGGAAGACCTCTAAATGGAGCACAGGGGCTTTCCCGGGGACGCAGCTCCAATAAACAAAGGAAAATTTAGAGAATGGCCTAGCCTGTTTAAAAACAGGCTGTGGCAAGATAACAGTTCCCACCAGTGAAGGAGAACAAGCTATACCTGAGGTGGACATTTTTGGATAGTTTAAGACTAAAATATGTTCTGAATGGGAATACCTCTGTTCAATATCTGAATTACGAGAGAGATATGGTGTCTCACTCTGGAATGTTTGGAGATATAGGCAACTCCAATACTTTGTGGACGTCCTCCCAAAACCCTTTAGTTCGATCAGGGAGTTTAGCCCATGGGAAAGACTCATGGACCAGCGGGGAATAAGTGGACATGGGATATCCATATATATGGGATGTGGATCCCCCCAGGCCCTGGGCCACCATGCCTTCTGGAGAGTTATATGCACTCTACATCAATAGATGCGAGAATAAAATAAATAAATTGTAAATTGTTAACTAAATGGTAATATGTCCCAGAGGGAGTGCATGCTTGAGGGAACACATATATGGTGGCATTGTCACCATGGGGCCTTTTGTGCGACCATCTCTAAACCCACCCCCTAATCTAAAATTAATTAAATTGTCAATAACACTTCAGGATCACTTGGTTAAAAGGATTGGGATAAGTAGGATGTTTTTTTTTTGTTGTTGTTTCACTGCACTGGGGGCGTAAAGTTAAAGAAGAGGGAAATAAAGAGGGGTGGGAGGGGATGCACAGGATCAGCTAGGGTGGAGGCCTTTTTTCAACCCATCCTAGACCCACAACATAATTCAATTTAATTACTAACCTTTTAGGTTCACAGGGGTAAAAGGAATGGGGTATGGCAGGTGGAAAGTGTGTGTGGTTTTTTTTTCCCTCCTTATCTTATCCTTGTTCATTTATAGGAGATGCAATATTGTACGATTTATACATCTTAGGAATGTCATGTACCATGTTTATTGTGATTTGTGAATGTTTTGTATGTCAAGATTTTAGACTATTATGTAATATGTCTGTCCTTTGCTAAAAATGTATAAAACCAATTTAAACATAAATGGACTAATTAAAGGTGATAAGCGGGGAGAGGTGTATATTATTATTTTTTTATACAGATCATAATCCCACTGTACCTGTGATACACATAACACCGAAAATGTCCACCTCAGGTATAGCTTGTTCTCCTTCATTGGTGGGAAGTGCCACAAAATACTTTTCCTACATGCTAAAATGTACTCAAATCTTACCTGTCCCAGGTTGCCAAGCATTACTATACCACATTTAGAGAGTGTGATATTTAGCTGGTCTTTGGAAAATATGTTGATTGCTGTAACATATTCTGGTATCTTGTAATGTTCTTCTTCCCCATCCGTTTCACAAAGCTGTTTCCTTAACTTCTTTTTCATCTAGAATGTAAGACATCTGTTTACTGTATTTTTCTAAAGACATATTTTCACAGTATAAACAACAAAGGGGTAATATACTGCGCTAAGGTGATGAATTAGATAAAATTGATAAGTACAAATGTGATAAATTAAAACAAAAAGCTGCAACACCTAAAAAAAAACACGTGATAACCATGTAACAGAATAAAAAACAAGAGGAGGATAGGTTGCGCTAAAAAACACCACAACCTGATTATTGTGTGTATGTGATTACCAATTAAAGAGGGGGTTCACCCTAAATTTTCACTTAATATGTATTAAACAGCCTTCTATTCACAATACTAAATCTGTGCATTTTTTTTTTTTTTAGTGAAGGCTTACCCGTTTTCTTCATTTAATTCTGGCCTGTCAATCAGAGTACACCGCGGGGGAATGGGCGTGCCTATCCATTTTCCCCCGACGGCGCTATGTCTCCTGGGAATCTGTCCTTACGTCCCCAGGAGACGCTCTGTGATCAAATCCCGCGATATTTCGCCGGTCACGTGACTCGGCAAGTGGCTATTGCTGTGAGAAACCAGCTGTTCAGTTGTGTCTCAGCACAACGGGGCGGGTCATTATGACGCCGGCCGTTGCCATAGGAACTGTGCAGTGTTGACGCCAGCATTCACCGTATCCCGGAAGAGGATAGTGCTCGGCTTCAACGTGGCACAGTAAAGATGGAACCTGCCACCTCCGGATTTTATAAAGTATCGTTTTGTTCCAAAAAACTATGCTGGCGGCGAAAAGAGTGGTACGCGCGGGCTCATATTAAGACAAGGTAAGAGCGGGAGAGTAATTAAAAAAAAAAAACGGTCGAACTTCCGCTTTAATAAGTGGTTAAATAAGCAATACATATCCCATGAGGGTATAAATTATTATCATAATGTTTGAAACAGTAGATAATAAAAAACAAAAAATGTCCAATCAAAAGTGAATATCCAAACAGTATGGGAATCTGAGAGACAGTCCGTCACCGATTCAGAAAAAGTTGATTGAACAGGAAGAATTCCTCAAGAACACACCCGGGAGAGAGGCAAGTAGTTGCTCTTACCAGATCAGTTGGACTCCCTATTAGATGGAGTCAAATAGGCATAGATCCACTCAATCCGATGATCCAAGATCTCAGGGGCTGACAGCTACTGCACTCTCGATAGATCTGCACAGAGCTCACATAGGGCTATCTCAGCAAAGCGGTCCGTGCTAAAACTTCGCATTCATTAGAAACCACCCTAGGGCGGAGCCACGCACTGACGTCACCGCATTAACGTGACCCTGTAAGCACGAGTGTACGTTTCTATTTGTTTGTTTTTTTATTTGCATTTCTAGCGCCAATTTTAAATTGTTTTGTGTATTTGGTACTTACGGTACTTCACCATCTCGAGCCTCTGGTTCTCTCCTTTTGTTTGGTGGTTCCTAATGGATGCTGAGTTTTAGCACGGACCGCTTTGCTGAGATAGCCCTATGTAAGCTCTGTGGAGATCGATCGAGAGTGGAGCAGCTGGCAGCCCCTGAGATCTTGGATCATCGGATTGAGTGGATCTATGCCTATTTGACTCCATCTAATAGGGAGTCCAACTGATCTGGTAAGAGAAACTACTTATCTCTCTCCCGGGTGTGTTCTTGAGGAATTCTTCCTTTTCAATTAACTTTTTCTGAATCGATGGCGGACTGTCTCTCAGATTCCCATACTGTTTGGATATTCACTTTTGATTGGACATTTTTTGTTTTTGGGATATTTTTACAGTAATCCACAACTTATGATCTTTTACTATACACTACATTAGTCAATCATACACTGTACAGGCATTCATGGCACAATAAAAGACAGACTACAAAAAACAGAATCTAGTCATAACAGTGATATTCACTGTTATAAGCAACCATTTTTTCTGAATTAAATCGATTTATTCAGTGTGTATTATTGTGATTAGTTGTGATTGGCCACAGCTAATCCCATAGTACAAATGGGCTGCGATTTGCTCTGCCTGTACCATGTGATCATTGTGACCAACACAATAGTACACAATGAATGCCATGAATTGAAGCCATCCATTGTGTACAAATGTCATGTGATCTGCTGTGACTTGGATTTGTCACAGCGATCTGTCATCGGCTGTATCCATTGAAAACAGGCGACAGATCATGCCACAGGGTGGCCCATGGGGCCCACACAAGGCGTGTTCTGGGGAGAATCGACAGCTAGCTACCAGTTAATTATTATTGTTCTGCAGTCATGTGATGTTTCCTAGGGTTTTCCATCTTTAGGGAAAGATGTAAGGGAGAAGTTTCTAGTACTCTGCTTGATGTATAGTCTATAGCAGCAGAGCATGTCTGGACTAAGAATCTGGGCCTGCACAGCACGGATTGGTGCTGTGCCAGTCATATGACATTAAAAAAGCTTTTAGAAAAAAAATCTAAATAAATAGCAACAACGTTTTTTAAAGTTTATTATAAATCTATATTACAAAGTAAATATTTATTATTTTTTGCAATAACATGGTGTAGGCGGTGTTTAAAGGGGAGCTCCACCCTAAATTGGAACTCCCGCTAATCGGAACCCTCCCCCCCTCTGGTGTCAATTTAACACCTTTCAGGTGGAGGGGTGTGCAGAGACCTGTCTAAAGACAGGTATTTGCACCCACTTCCGGCCACAAAACAAGTCCCCCAAACCCCCCCCGTTGTGTTCTGGGAACACTCCTCTCCCAGAACACAGCGGGAGCCAGTCAGCAGGCGCAGCGCGACTCGCGCATGCGCCGTAGGGAACCGGGCAGTGAAGCGGGAGCGCTTCACTTCCTGGTTCCCATACCGAGGATGGCGGAGGGGCAGCATAGTGACGAGCGATCGCTCGTCTTCTGCTGCGGACGGTGCTGTACTCCAGGACAGTTAAGTGTGCCGATATTAAAAGTCAGCAGCTGCAGTATTTGTAGCTGATGACTTTTAATATTTTTTTTTCAGCGGACATCTGCTTTAAGTTGACTGACAAGAGCTTTCACTTTGTTTACACTGTAAAAGAGGTATAGAAAAGGTTCTGCCAACCACAAGCTGTGTCGCGCCCATACAGGCTGTGTCTATGGTGTGTATGTGCTGGAACAGGGAGGTGATGCCTCCATCAATCAACATCTTTTATCCTGCTCCCATAGTGTTTAGCAATACAAGGACAACGGAGATGGAGGGAGGGGGGAGACTGTCATTTGTCACTTTGTAAATGCCCACATGTGTGACTCTATAGTCACATGGGATGCACAAATAAGAAAATGGAAGAAAGGAGCAGCTTAGGAGACAAATGAAACTGGAGCATGCTCAGTAGAAGTGGAAATGGCTGCTCTACACAATCTCAGGCTGCACCGGGGACACAGAAAGAAATACAGCAGGATCAACCAGTTTTTTTTTTTTTTGCAATGTACAGAAAATGAATGCTCTATTGGCAAAGGAAGTATGAACACAATGTAATATAGCATGTATTGACAGTATATAATGATTTGGGTGTAATGACATGCATTTTCTTAGTTTCTGTTTTAAAATTTAGCAAATAAATAATTTCCCTCGATACATTTTGATCAAACATGATGCTGCTACATTTCTTTCGTAAAAATAACCCAAATCAGTGTGTATTTGGTGTTGGCAGTGATGGGGGACCGACAGATGTTTTATGGGGATATTAGCATGTGTATGGGGACAGGGTTATCAGTGGTGCTTGGAGTACTGTTTGAGGGGTGATCTGCAACAGCTCTCTGTGTAAAATCATCCTCACACAGAGAGCTGTTACAGATTTGCAGATTCCTTCCCCCTCTTACTGAGCTCGGCGGGGAGAACTTTCACAGAGACACGCGTGTCTGTGTACATTGTGAGGGCTGCGATTGGACACAGCCGTCACGTGGTCGGGAGGGCCAATCACAGCGCCTATATCCCAATCTCTACTGGATTCTGTTATAATGATTATAGGATCAAGCCGCAGCGCACCTCGTGTCCACGCTACAAGCAGTCGTTCTGAGGGACGTTCCCGAACATCCACTCAGAACGAGAAAAGGACCACCCAGCCGTTTATTTGCAGTAGCCGGGTGGGAGGTGGTTAATATGTGCCCATGTTTGATTAAATTTTTCAACATTACGACTAGATATTATGATTAGATATACTTATGGAACTTGCTTCTGCATAGGAAAGATCACTGCATTTCAAATAGTGTTCGGTGGATGTGTAGCTTTTTTTATCAGGGCAAAGTTGCGATTTCTTCAAAAAAAAAGTTATTAGTTATAAGTTAAGTTATACTTGGCATGAAAATATTTCAGGCACACCTCTTTGAGAAAGCATGGCAAAGTTGTGATTTCTTTGAAAGAAAAGTTATTGCAAATACTTGCAAATATAACTTGATAATATCCCAGGGAAATCTCTTTATGAAAAGAGATATTCATGCTTACATTTTAGGGGAACCCTTCTTGCAAAGGGAAATAGGAATCCATGAATAAGGAAAAAAGGATGGAGGATAGGAATGGATGGAGTCCAGAAATATTATTAGATGGAGTCTGGGGGGTGAAAGGAACTGAAGAATTGAGGGGTCGGTCTAGAGATAAGAATGGGTGCGACCTCAGATTGTTCAGGGCTGCATGGTGGGGGTTGGAGCCTGTGAATGGAGGTGAGGTGGGCGAGGGCTATGTGGTGGCCATTGGTTTGAACAAATATAGTTCTTAAATATATTTATATAAAAAACTGATCTGATTGAAAAATCTTCTGTGTATTCAAAGTAATTCCAGTGCTGAGTGTGCTCTGCTGTGTTTAAATCATTCACCAGAAATCAGGAATGGTTTGAACACAGCAGAGCACACTCAGCGCTGGAATTTCTTTGAATACACAGAAGATTTATTTCAATCAAATCACTGATTTATATATATATATATTTCACTACTTAATAAGACTCTTTTGTACATCACCGCAAAGCACTGCACACCATTTATCTGAATTCTGCATACAGTCTGGCACCTCCCTTAGCATGTCAATCCTCTCAGTGTCCTCCCAGCAGCCACTGAATTCATTCAGCAGCCACTGAAAACTAGAACCCTTGCGTCAGGAAGGGGAGTGGCCCCTCCCCCGAGCACTGCCAAAAGGAGGGGAGAACTCTGGCACTTCGGCGCCCCCATCTCTGCAGGCGCCTGGGTGAAAATGTATATTATATATACAGTACAGACCAAAAGTTTGGACACACCTTCTCATTCCAAGAGTTTTCTTTATTTTCATGACTATGAAAATTGTAGAGTCACACTGAAGGCATCAAAACTATGAATTAACACATGTGCAATTATATACATAACAAAAAAAGTGTGAAACAACTGAAAATATGTCATATTCTAGGTTCTTCAAAGTAGCCACCTTTTGCTTTGATTACTGCTTTGCACACTCTTGGCATTCTCTTGATGAGCTTCAAGAGGTAGTCACCTAAAATGGTCTTCCAACAGTCTTGAAGGAGCTCCCACAGATGCTTAGCACTTGTTGGCCCTTTTGCCTTCACTCTGCGGTCCAGCTGACCCCAAACCATCTTGATTGGGTTCAGTTCCGGTGACTGTGGAGGCCAGGTCATCTGGCGCAGCACCCCATCACTCTCCTTCTTGGTCAAATAGCCCTTACACAGCCTGGAGGTGTGTTTGGGGTCATTGTCCTGTTGAAATAAAAATGATGGTCCAACTAAACGCAAACCGGATGGAATAGCATGCCGCTGCAAGATGCTGTGGTTGCCATGCTGGTTCAGTATGCCTTCAATTTTGAATAAATCCCCAACAGTGTCACCAGCAAAGCACCCCCACACCTTCACACCACCTTCTCCATGCTTCACGGTGGGAACCAGGCATGTAGAGTCCATCCGTTCACCTTTTCGGTGTCGCACAAAGACACGGTGGTTGGAACCAAAGACCAAAGAACAGTCTCCTCTTAACATTTGTTCTAGAGATGTGTCTGCTGCAAAAGGTGGCTACTTTGAAGAACCTAGAATATGACATATTTTCAGTTGTTTCACACTTTTTTGTTATGTATATAATTCCACATGTGTTAATTCATAGTTTTGATGCCTTCAGTGTGACTCTACAATTTTCATAGTCATGAAAATAAAGAAAACTCTTGGAATGAGAAGGTGTGTCCAAACTTTTGGTCTGTACTGTATATATATATATATATATATATAATTTTTTTTTATTTTTTTATAAAAGCACAAGATTTTAACAGTGTTAGAAGATGAACAAGTGAGAGAGTCATTTACATTATATCCGAGTAAAGACATATCATATGAGAAAATACATAGATTATAAATCTATATAACATTTGTGGGAAAAGATCCGTGGGTGTGCTTATTTAGAATAAACAGTAGTGGACATTACACCAGTAGTGAGGTTTCTCATAAAGACCATTTTTTTTTGGCATCTATGCATGATGTCATATAACACGTGGTGTATTCTTTCTGATAATTTGATGTTTGCCATGCGGTTAAGAACCTGAGATCATGGTACGTTGGATGAATGCCAGTTGAAAGCGATGGCCCAGTGGATAGAGCCAAATAGAGTGTGGAATAGTCTAGAACTGGCTATTGGTATGTCTTGTATAGGGAAGAATAGAAGGCACATTTGGGGTGTTAGTGGGATCTTTCTGCCCACTAAATTCGATCAATCATAAGACTTGTATTGTGCCAGATGTTTTTTTAGGTGGGAGCAATCCCAAAATATATGTAATAGTGTCCCATGTGTAGGGTAGCCCCTGAAACAGAGTGGGGATGTTGATAAGTAAAATTAGTTAAGTTTGGCAGGGGTGAGGTACCACCTGTAAAGCAGTTTAGTGGCAGATTTGGTACATTTGTGTAGGTTTTCAAATATGGTATCCCATTGTTCAGGGGGGACTGAAATGTTTAAGTCCGATTCCCATTGTAGCATGGGGTGTGTTTTTTCAGGAAAATTTAATTTGTTTAGATTTTTATAATTTTTTTTAATTAATCCTTTGTCCCGAGGGGAGGAAATCTGGAGATTTGTTCAAATTGTGAGAAGGGGATACTTTAAGTGAGCGAGTAGTATTTTTCGTAGAAGTGCTTTATCTTTGTATAATTTTCATGTTCTGTAGGTGCAAGGTCATATTTTGTTTGTAGTTCAGTGAAAGAGTAAAATGTATTGTTATGGGTGAGTGATTTTAGATTTGCTAGATTATGCAGTTTCCATATTGCTAATGAGTTTTGGTCTTATCTAAGGAAGTGAAGTGAGGGTCTCCTAAGAAGGATGCTAGGGGAGGGATGTCTGAAGACATGTTAAATTTGGTATCTTGTCTGTTCCACAGTTGTAGGAAATGTGTTACAATTATATTTAACAGTCTTATTTTCTGTGCTTAAATAGATTTGGACCAGAGTAGTCCTTGTAGGTGGTAAGGGAGGACTGATTCTTCTTCGAACAGGAGCCAGGGGATTTGGGAGGCTGGGGCATACCATTGTTCAAGTTGGGTGAATCTGGCTGACAGATAATACAGCCATAAATTTGGGATATTTAGACCTCCTTTTAGTTGGGGCCTAAACATTAGGGAGTAGCTAAACCTTGGTTTTTTGTTTTGCCAAATTAACTTATTGATTTCTCTTTGGGGTGAATCCAACATGTTTTTTGGCAATGTAAGAGGAAGGGTTCTAAAAAAACAATAAAAGTTTGGGTAGTATAACCATTTTCGTGGCCCCTATTCTTCCAGAGAATGATATTTGGTATGAAGACCAGTTTCATTATGCTTTGGATGTTATTAAATATTGGTGGGTAATTTGCATGGAATAGTGTCTTGTATGAGGGCATAATATGTAACCCTAGGTATCTAAATGAATCCGTGCACCAATTGAATGGAAAATTGTCTGAGTGTTGGTATTAAGGCTGATGGGATATTAACCACTTGATCACTGGGCCTATTTTGGCACTTCTCTCCTTCATGTAAAAATCTCAATTTGTTTGCTAGAAAATTGATCAGAACCCCCAAATATTATATATTTTTTAGCAGACACCTTAGGGAATAAAATGGCGGTCATTGCATCTTTTTTTCTTGCACGGTATTTGCGCAATCATTTTTCAAACGCCTTTTTTTAGGGAAAAAAACTGTTTAATTAATAAAAAAATAAAACAGTAAAGTTAGCCCAATTTTTTTGTATAATGTGAAAGACGATGTTACGCTGAGTAAATAGATACCTAATAGGTCACGTTTTAAAATTGCGCACACTCATGGAATGGCGCCAAACTTTTTACAGGTTACTATTTTTGAGTAAGTGCTAGAATTGTTGCACATGCTCTACCGCACGCGATGATACCTCACATGTGGGTTTCGAACGGTGTTTACCTATGTGGGCGGGACTTGCATGCGTGTTCCCTTCTGCACGCGAGCGACGGGACAGGGGCATTTTATTTTTATTATTTTTTACTTAATTTTTTTACTTTTACACTTTTAAAAAGAAAATAAAAAATTTTGATCACTTTTATTCCTATTACAAGGAATGTAAACGTCCCTTGTAATAGGAATCACTGTGACAGGTCCTCTTTATGGAGAGATATGGGGTCAAAAAGACCCCACATCTCTCCTCCAGGCTGGAAAGCATTAGATCGTGAAAAAAAAATTCACGATATAATGACGTCATAACATCGCGCTCGGTCCTCCGACGGTCATAGAGATGACTGTGACCATCTGGTCACCAGTCATCTCTATGGTTCTGCAGGGAACGCCGGCCGATTCGCTCTCCGGGCCCCTGATGACACGGGAGAGCCCAGAGAAGCAACGGATGGCGGCGGGAGGGGGGGGGGGGGGAGAGTCCCCTCCCGCCGCTTTGATCGTTCTTATGGTGCACAGAATCACCGGCTGAAGACGGCGATATCTGAATGATGCCTGTGGCTGCAGGCATCACTCAGATATCCCCGTACAAAGTGGAAGACGTCATATGACGTCCTCCGGTGATTAAGTGGTTATAGGGTAGGGCTGAGCATTTAGATAAGTTTACACTTAAGCCAGTCAGATCATGAAAAATGTCTAGTGTTTTGGTCAGATTTGGCAAGGAGATGAGGGGATCTGTTAAAAAGAGAAGGACGTCATCCGCATAGAGGCTTAGTTTGAATTCTTTGGACCCTAGTGTTGTTTCTAATCGCACAGGCAAGGGGCTCTATTGCCAGGGCAAAGAGTGGGGAAAGTGGTCATCTCTGCCTGGTGCCCTTGCTCAGAGGAAAAAAGTCAGAATTGTTGCCGGAGAGTTTGATGCGTGTTTGGGGGTTATGGTAGAGGGCTTTGAAACCATGTAAGAATTCGCTGTTTATGTCGTATCTAGGGAGTAATGTGTCTAAGTATGCCCAACTAACGATGTCAAAGGCTTTGTGGATATCGAGACGGAGTAGGAGTGTAGATTTAGAGTGTAGGTTAGAGTCTTGAATGATGTTTGTAGTCAGTCTTATGTTATCTGTTATTTTTCTGTTCGGGATGAATCCGGTTTGATCTGGATTTATTTTTATTTTTTATTATTATATTTTTTTTTTCCCATAGAGATTTTATTGAAAATAGAAAAGAGAACAATGTTACATATAATTCAGCATCAATAACATATAAGACAGGCGATCTCAAGGGGAGTTACAACATATTGCTACGTTTGAGATTTAGGAACAGCAAAACATGTATGGCTAAATTCAACCCGCATTGTCCATAACCCCAGAGAAACTATTGTATATCTCCCAAGGTGGAAGTAGCTTGAGGAAAAAAAAAACGGGAGACATCGGGATGTTCGAAATCACAGGCCTCTGGATCTTTTTACAAAGTATACCTCATAACCCGTTGTGGCCCTTTATCTACATATAGAGGTCCTATATCTGTCACTAAATCTCCCCTGCTATAGGTAGTATGGGTGAACAGGGACGGCACAACGCCACCCCGTCCTCCCTACATTAACAAGTAAAGACGAGTGAGTAGAGAAGAGAAAGGAAAAGAAGGAGAGATACCAGAGAAGGGAGGGAGGGAGCGGGAGAGAAAAGAGAGAGAAGACAAAAAAAGGGGGGGGAGGAGGGGGGGGAGATACTGCATGAAGAGGGGCACCATAACTCAAAGTTACATAGCTGGGGAGACAATTGAGAAGGGGGACGGGAAGCCCACTGCCCTCGCCATCTACATCACATTGGGATCAGTATAGGCTAGTGATGATAAAGAAAAGAGGGAAGGACGGCCGCACTCCAAGGATTTTCAAACGAAAAAAGTTGTCTTTATTGTAAATCCAAAAACATGTACAGTCACAGCAATCACAGAAAACAGGACAGCCGACGTGTTTCGCACTCGATCAGTGCTTAGTCATGGCTATGGTATGGTGCTAACACAAAAACATTTATACTAAACCCCAAAATACCAAATAAAACATGTGACTCCCTTCAGCCTATAGCAACTTAAAGTTAATTAGTTGTGATAGACATCCTGAATGGGTGTAATCAGAGTGTCAAGTGTGTGCAGGCTGAAAGTCAACACTAACATAAAAAAGGTAACCCTTGAAGAACCTGTGTATGTGTGGATGTGAGGATTGCATGAAAATGGGAAGGGATATATATAAAGGTGAATGTGAGAGTGAATGTAAAAAATAGTGAAAAATAAAATAAAACTGGTTTTAAGTGTCTATATATTTATATATATATAGCCGAAATAGTGTTTAGGGTGCCGAAGCAGTTATATGGCCCGCAAACCAAAAGAAGAAAAATAAAATAAAAAAATAAAACACAAAAACAAGAGAAAAACAAAAAAAAAAAATATATATATATATATATATATGTGAATTAATGTCAACTTGTGAAACGAAAATAACAAAGTTTCTATAATGTATACGTAATGTAATGTATACGTGAAAACACGTGTCAGTGAACAGGTGTTCATGAATACAAATGTGTCTCATTCATATATTCATGTGATCGTGAAATGGATGAAGATCAAGTGAATGAGTAAAGATCAAGTGAATGAGTAAACAACACGAAGAAAAAAATAAATAAATAAAAATAAATGAAAAAAAAAAAGGCCTTGTTGGGGTATGGTAAAAGGATGCAGAGATATATTGATGTCCTAAGTGTAGAAGTATCTTTTTTTAAAAATGAAAAAGGTGATAGATTTACTACGGGGCACCTCTATATATAACGGCCAGGACCCAAATGTGTGCGAGTGGACGGCATGAGCAATATTAATGAACCATAGAAGAGCAATCGATCATGTCGTCCAAGTGTATTGCTTTTCAAAGGTCCGGCTGGACTGCAACTGTTATTCTCGATGTACCAGAGACTGCTTGGGTGCAATCGGCATGTTTTAATGGATCTACATGTAAAAATGAACGTAATTTTAAAACGCATATAGATTTAAGACCCAGAAAAAAAGGGGGGGGGGGGGGAAAATCCTCTTTAAAATCACACTCAATGAGTGTGTGTGGTTAATACATATGGGTATAAACATAGCAAGGTAACAAGAAGGGGGGAAAAAGGGGGAATGTAACAATAATGTTATAGTAATATGTTATAATGTGTATATATATAAAAAATTAAATATAAAGACAGATGAGAAAATATTATAAAGTCACCGGCTGTCAATCAGCCCACGTTTCGGATAAGAGTTTGGTACTCAGCTGTGCCTCGGAACTCGAACCACTCGCTCCAAACGCAAGTGAAGGTGTGAATCCTATCTTGTGCCGTGTATATCAACTCCTCTATCGCTGATAAATGGTTAATGCGTGCCACCCATTATTTTATAGATGGTGGCACCGTAGCTCTCCAGTGAACAGGAACACATAGTCTAGCTGCATTGATCATGTGTATCGCTACCGAGTTGCGGTACGTTGTCTTGGAGATTTTAGATAGGTGAAGTAAGTACTGGGCTGGCAAAAACTCCAGGGGAAGCGAAGAAACCACTGCCGTAACATCATGCACCTTTTGCCAATATGGTTGAATCAGCGGACAATCCCACCAGATATGGAGGATGGAGCCCAAGGCTATGGTTTTATAATTTTGTAAGGTGTGGGGTTAATGTGGAGGCAATTTTTTTTATAATAGGATGTGGAGTATCCATCAGGACCTGGAGCTGTAGAGGTTTTTAATGAGCTTATTATTCTTTTAATTTCTATGTCTGAGCAAGAAGCGTTGAGCATCTATATTTGTTCGTTAGATAGAATAGGTAGTGTAATATTATTAATCCAGTTCAGGGAGGTTTGTTTAGGTGAGGATTGGGGAGTAGAGAGCAGTTTTTTTTTTTATAGACGTCTAAGAATATGTTCATAACTTCTTTGGGATGGGATACCAAGTTGCCTGATGAAACATGGTAGAGTATGAATTGCTATTAAGCAAGAATCTAGCTTTAGACCATCTAAGGGCCTTTTCTGTATCTGATGCAATAATGAATCTAAGGCTGTGTGTTTATCTTGAATTTGTTTTAAAAGATGGCTGGAGGGGTTTTGGTTGTTCCTGTGATACAAAAGATCTAAATCTTTTGTGAGAGATCTTATATCTGCGAGTTTAGATTTGTTTTTGGTTGAGGCAATATTTATAAAATGGCCTCTTCATGACCGCCTTATGTGCCATCCATAAAGTTGTAGGTGGCATGTCTGGTGCTATGTTAAGTGCAAAATATTGCTCGAGGTAAGATAGGATTTCTTGATAGACTGTTGGGTCAGTTAGCAGGGAATCATGTATTTGCCATTTGTGCGTTGTGGTTGTTAGGCCTATATGTGAGGTGTTGAAGGAGACTATATGGTGGTCTGACCAAGGGACATGGGTGGATCTCCGCTTTTAAGGAGTTGACTAATAAGATTGGGGTACAAAAAATATAATCCAGCCGTGCGTAGCTATCATGTGGGTGAAAGTAGAATGTGTAGGCTTTAATACCTACATTGTGAGCTCTCCATGTGTCTACCAGTTGGTGGTTGTAAAATGATCGATTTAATGATTTAAGGAATGCTTTAGAGGTAGGAACTACTCTGCTTCTATCTAATGTGCAGCTAGGTTAAAATCACCCCCTACTATTAGGTGTGTGGAATTAAATCTATCTAAGGTATCAAAGAATTTCGAAAAGAAGCTTGTTTGTGCGTCATTAGGAGCATATACTGAGGCACTGAAGCACAACACACATGCAAAAAGATACAGAATTACTACTGTCATCATCAATGTCAACATTCAGATTTTTATAGGACCTTTGAAAGAGATCAAACTATTCTTCTCTATGATAGTGTAAATTGTCACTTGTGTAGAACATTATTAAATATATCAATATTAACTGTAGGTTCACTATGATTGACCTTCTTATACAAGATAACTTGTAAAAAACATTTTCTATAACGTAGGGAGTCAGGGTGTTGGCCACCCACTGACCAAGAACCATTTTGGTGTGGACAAAATTGACCAAAACTCACATAGGGAGTACTTTCTGTTAAGATAACAGATAACATGATCAGTTGTGCAAAAAACGTTATGAATTACAAATATATATATATAAATATATATATATATATATATATATATATATATATATATAAATATATATATATATATATATATATATATAACCAATACACAAAATCAACATTTACTGTAACTACTTGGCAAGACATGGGCAACTTATGAATACCTTAACTTCAAGGCTCCAGGGTCTGAAGTCATCACTTTTTTCGAATTCCAAAGGTTCTAGTAGTGGCTCCCAAACACCAAGCATTTCGTTAAAATAATGTACCTAAATGTAATAAAATCAACTGTAAAACGCTGGCTCGTATCATCTATATATTAACTGAAAAACGATTTTACAAGTGGAATCATAATAGGAAAGATATCAAAGTGCTTTACTTGTCGTATCAGTTCACCTATGCACTACACTGTACAAAGTGGAACACTAGGCACACTTTCATTATCTCACAAAAGTGAGTACACCCCTCACGTTTTTTGTAAATATTATTATATCTTTTCATATGACAACACTAAAGAAATTACATTTTGCTACAATATAAAGTAGTGAGTGTACAGCTTGTATAACACTGTAAATTTGCTGTCACCTCAAAATAACTCAGCCATTAATGTCTAAACCACTGGCAACAAAAGTGAGTACACCCCTTAATGAAAATGTCTAAATTGGGCTCAAAGTGTCAATATTTTGTGTGGCACCATTATTTTCCAGCACTGCCTTAACCCTCTTGGGCATGGAGATCGCCAGAGCTACACAGGTTGCCACTGGAATCCTCTTCCACTCCTCCATGATAACATCACAGAGCTGGTGGATGTTAGAGACCATGCGCTCCTCCACCTTCTGTTTGAGGATGCCCCACAGATGCTCAATAGGGTTTAGGTCTGAAGACATGCTTGGCCAGTCCATCATCTTTACCCTTGCTTCTTTAGCAAGGCAGTGGTTGTCTTGGAGGTGTGTTTTGGGCTCTTATGTTGGATTACTGCCCTGCGGTCAGGTTCCCGAGGTGGTCATGCTCTGTTTCAGTATGTCACAGTACATGTTGGTATTCATTGCTCCATCAAACTGTAGCTCCCCAGTGCCAGCAGAACTCATGCAGCCCCAGACCATGACACTCCCACCACCATGCTTGACTGTAGGCAAGACACATTTGTCTTTGTACTCCTCACCTGGTTGCCGCCACACACGCTTGACACCGTCAGAACCAAATACGTTTATTTTGGTCTCATCAGACCACGGGACACGGTTCCAGTAATCCATATCCTTAGTCTGCTTGTCTTCAAACTGTCAACGGCCTTTCTTGTGCATCATAATTAGAAGTGGCTTGCTTCTGGGACGAAAGCATGCAGACCAATTTGATGCAGTGTACGACGTATGGTCTGAGCACTGGACAGGCTGACCCACCACCCCTTCAACCTCGGCAGCAATGCTGGCAGCACTCATACATTTTCCAAAGGCAACCTCTGCATATGACGCTGAGCACGTGCACTCGACTTCTTTGGTCCACTAAGGCGAGGCCTCTTCTGAGTGGAACCTGTCCTGTTAAACTGCTGTATGGTCTTGGCCACCATGCTGCAGCTGAGTTTCGGAGTCTTGGCAATCTTCTTATAGCCTAGGCCATCTTTATGTAGAGCAAAATTTATTTATTTTTTTGATCCTCAGAGTTCTTTGCCAAGAGGTGCCATGTTGAACCAGTGACCAGTATGAGAGAGAACACGCTCCTGCTGCTGACAGTCACAGCCAGTGATGTGTCAATGTACACAGAGCTGACTTGGGAGAGAGCATGCACAAGGGCTCCTATATGAAGTGGCTTGCTGTGTGAGAAATCGGTAGGGGGACGAGCCAGAAGTGCCAGCGGGAGACTCAAGAGGAGGAAGATCGGGGCTGCTTCAGTGCACAAAGCAGGCAAGTATGACATGTTTGTGATTTAAAAAAAATGCCTTTAGATGCATTTCAATATATTAGGATATATCTCAATATATATCAATATATCTCCCCTTTCTCTTATTTTGTGCTCTGCACGTTTGAAAAGTAGATGTGCTGCTTCCAACAGCACATTCTAGTTTTGTTTTTATTACTTGCATGCTGCAACAACCAAAGATTGTAAAACATTGTTATCATGTAATGGTGTCTAAATGTACAGAATGATAACTGTAAGACTAAACAAACAAACTAAAATTGGAAAGTGTAAAATCTGGTGCATTAGGTTTTAACTTCAACTTGTTCAATTAAGATATGACAAAAAAAAAATAGAAGGCGGTTCTATGCACAACTGCATCCGATTTTGCTTATGTCTGGTTTTAGTAAAACATCACCTATGTGTCCTAAATGTCTCCAATTCTCTTTTACATCATTGCTGTTTTTCTGTGTTTTGAGTTTAGTACCAAGTCTTTTTACCCCACCAGTTCTTTATAGCGGTATTGAAACGCCAGTATTATTTCCTTGTTGTTCTGGACTCTGCCTATTCCAACGTCTATATAAAACTACTATAATAACTTCCTTATCAGCTTTTTGTTGGATAAGGAATGATGGTTGGTCTCATTTGAATGTCAGTGATTAGAACTTGAAAGGTAGCTAGTAGTCCTCCTGACATACTTCAGTTTATCAGGAGGACTACCCTAACAGTAAAGAAGGAGAAAGGTGACCCTTTACCCTTCATTATGTTTATTCTCCAAAAACAGAAATCCCCAATAATTTGTATTTGTATAAACTAACACATAAACCTAAATAGTTCTATATGAAAATGTTGCTGACACTGTACCTCTAGTTCAAGTTGACAATACAGGTTTATAAGTGTGCTCCAGTTCTTCACATTCCCTTTAAATGAAGACTTGGCTAAGAGCATGGGCAAGGTCCTGTGGCCAACACCAGCTTCTAAAGTAACAATGATTGATTCAATGCCCAGATTTAAGGTCTCTCCTGTCAGGACTAACTTGTTTGCTTCTCCAGATTTGTTGTTTTTCTCGTTCTCTTCTTCCAGGAACCACAGTTTTAAATCTTTCACATTCTTCTTCCTCCATAGGTCTACTGGAACTGGACTAGTCACTTCACTTATTGATTCTTTATTGGGAGATGAAAGAGCTGAAGTGATTGTGATCACTGTGTTTATAATGACTGGAGAGACCTGTAAAATTAAAGTTTCACATAATCATGCATAGACCAATCTGCACAAACAAAAAAACAAATATACATATAACATGTCATATTTAACCAGTTACGGACCGCCTACCTACCACATATACACTGCGGCAGGGCGGCTACAGGTACGCAATTTTGTGCACATAGTTTTAGGCGGAGTGTCGCTCCCACTGCGATTGGACACAATGAGAGCCAATCAGGTCCGGTGGCTGCCGCGACCCGCCGATCATTGACAGGACAGACGGATCAATCGCCTGCCTGTGTAAACAAGGCAAACTGCGGATCTGTCAAGAAGGGAAAGAGATCTTGTGATTCAGCTAAGCTGAATCATGGATATCTCTTACTTCAGCGTGACACTGCCTCACACAGTTAATAAGCACTTTCCTAGGGAACATTTAACCCTTTGTTCGCCCCTGGTGTTAACCCCTTCCCTGCCAGTGTCATTTATACAGTAATCATTGCATTTTTATAGCACTGATCACTGTATTGGTGTACCTGGTCCCAAAAATATAGTGTCACTCTGTGTCAGATTTGCCTGCCACAATGTCGCAGACCCACAGAAAAAAAAAAAAAATCACAGATCGCCACCATTACTAGTAAAAACAATTAAAAGTACCTAAATCTATCCCCCTATTTTGTAGACGCTAAAACCTTTGCGCAAACAAAACAATATACGCCTATTGTCATTTTCTTTTATACATATTTTCTGCAGAATACATATTTATGAAGAAATAACATTTTTTTTATTGCAAATGTTTTATAGCAAAAAATATAATTTTTTATTTAAAATTGTCTTTTTTTTGCTTATAGCTCAAAAAATTTAAAGAGCAGAGACGATCAAAATCTCACAAAGAAAGCTCTATTCGTGGGGCCGCACAATTGTCAGTTAAAACGACGCAGTGCCGTATCACAAAAAATGGCCTGGTCAGGAAGTGGGTAAAACCTTCCGGAGCTGAAGTGGTTAAACCATGTATGAAAACATTATTTAGAAAGGTTTACTAATGCTTATGAGCTGCTTAAACACATAGTTACAAATGTAAACAAATGGTTACCAAAATGTTTAATTAGACATAACGTTACTCATGACAATAAAACCCAGCATGTAAAAAGTATATTTCATAAAACAATCAGAAAAGATGAAATTTACCCATTCTTACTGGCACTTATAATTTTATAACTGTGTTCTCTAAGAAATGTTTATGATTATGTACCAGAAAATGTGGTAACAGTCAGAGACTTTTATTGCTAGACATAAAGCAAAATCCTAGATGACCAAGAAAATTGCTAATTAAACTTTCTATTGAAATATTATACACAGTGAATAAGCTACTGTACCATGACTAACATATGTGATAAGGCCATGTTCATGTGACACTGCCACTTACAACTGTTCAATGATTTATATAATCTTACCTTTAACACAATTGACTTTATTGACAGTTCAATCTTCTGTGGCTCCCCAGTTGATTGGTTACTTTGGAAAAAAAGATCACATGGCTGCAGGACCTGTGAAAAATAATGTCTTTATGAATATCTACATGCACTTGTGCTGTGTTAAACTTTACCTTGTAATTATAAGCTAAACGTATTGGCTGTAGAAGGTTCAGTTTCCCTGTGGCGTCAGAGGGGGGTGGGGTCAAGCGTTTATGTCACTGCATGGCCCCGCCCTCAGCTACATGTCAAAGCGAGAAGAAGCGTCACTCAGCGGGAGCCTCCCATGGAGGCGGAACTATTGCCTTTTTTTTTTCTTTTTCGGAGCGTCAGGCGGCGTGGATTTACATCACTGGACATTTTTATTTTATTAATAAAAAGGACTTGTCCCAAGCTGTCTCTTGTCTTTTTTTAAATTTTTGACACTTTTTTTGTGAAATGGTAGGGGTACAATGTAACAATTCACATGGGGGGGGGGGGGGCTGGGACCTGAAGGTCCCCTTGTTAAAATGGGGCTTCCAGATTCCGATAACCCCCCTACCCGCAGACCCCCACAATCACTGGGCAATGTTGTGGGGATGAGGCCCTTTTTTTTGTGCAGGGTTCCCCTTAAAATATGTGAAAAATTCAGTACAGTGCTCAAAATATTAAGTGAAATAGGAGCAGCCAATCCCAGACGACGTCCGTGGTGAAGAAACGCGTAGGCGTGGCTTGCAGACTCGACGTCATTACGCTTCTAGACAAGGAAGCTCGGAGCCCACACCATCAGGAGAGACAGGAGAAGCCGCCGTGCCTCCATTTTTATCGCATTCAACTTTCTACGATCTTGTAAGTGCATAGCTACTTGGCCTAATAAATTCAACTTTTTATGGTATTATGCTATGATCCTTTTTTCTTTTGTCTGATCGTTCGAGACAACAGATACCACTTCACATATCCCGCACAGGGTCAGGGGGAGACTTAAAATCCCTAGGCTTGTTGAGATCACTGTAATGGTGGTCACATTGACAGGGTAAGGAGACTGCAATACCACTTTTTGGGTGCCTTCCTGGTGGATAAAGTTCTCTCCATTCTGCAATTTCTTTCTTTGGGTGTTTATTTGAATTTAACCCCTTAAGGACGAATTCATTCTACAAAGACTGAATTTTCTTTCTCATGTCCCTTTATATATTTATCTTAGTGGGACTTCTTTCTTTATTCACGTTTTTTTTTTTGTGTCACTTTCACTGGCTTCTTCACATGAATTGTCTTTATGAATTGCCACTATGAGATTATCTATCTTTATTACCTTTCTCTTTACTATTGTTATATATAAGATCAATCCAATGAATCTTAAACCTATTTCACTTAATATTTTGAGCGCTGTACTGTATTTTTCACATGTTTTAGGAATTTTTTGTATCACAGATTTTTTGGAACTGACAGCTAGTTATCAATTTATCACACATCATTTGTGTATTACATTAACAAACTATTTAGCGCAGTGTTTTCCTTTGGGAATTTTTTTTTGGTGTTCCCCTTAAAATACCAGACCTGAAGGGTCTGGTATGGATTTTGGGGGGACCCCTATGCCCTTAATATTCATACCAAACCTGAAGGGTCTGGTATGGATTTTGAGTAGACCCCCACGCATTTTTTTTTTACGTTTTTGGTTCGGGGACCAGGTAATGGACTTGGGGGGCCCATGCCATTTTTTTCAATGAGTTTTATGTATATTGCCCGACAATACATTACAGTTGCGATCAGTTTTAAATTACTTTTTTCCTTTAGAAATGTAAGATCCTAGCTGTGAGCTCCGTGACCACGCGACCCGCGGATCTGATCGCCGCCGGTGTCCCGCGATCGGGTCACAGAGCTGAAGAATGGGGATAAGTGTAAACAAACCTCTCCCCGTGCTTACTAGTGAGACTGTCACTGATCATCTGTTCCCTGTCATAGGGGACGACGATCAGGGTTCTGTGGCTTTCGAATTTCCCCCAAATTCCACATATTGTTTGTTGTTCGCCGGATATCCCGACAACCAAACTTCAGCCCAAACAGAACCATTCGCCCATCCCTAATCAAAATGCAACATTATAAAAAGGGACCAACTGCACAATAGCTGTAAAAATCTTCTCACCGTAGTTATCTTTCCCATTCTATTTTCTGGCAGAAAGGGACAGGCCTTCATGTGAAGATTTCTTACTGCAGCTGACATATGCTGCTGTTCAGGGCTGTTTTTTATGGACAGCTCACACTGCATTGTAAGTACTAGTGCCGGGGCATCTGCTCTTGACAAATCAGCCACAAAAACAAATTCTGGATTCTTAACTACTACATTCATTTCCATTCTAGGAACCTGTTGTACAGGGGCTGAAAGTTAAAACAGAGAGAAAGTCAGTTATCATTTTTGTATTTGCTTTTGAATATTATGTCTCATTAACAGAAGGAATATATTTACTCAACCTGTTTCTTTAATGTCTGTTGATGGCGGCCTGCTGCTCTTCAATGCAGCAGAACTTTGCTCATAGGCTTTAAGAAATATGTCTGCCACGGTGAGCAGAAACTCCATGCTGGCACACAGATAAATGTCATAAACACTCACATCCATGGCTGTGCCTTCTCTGCCTTGTTTATAGGAGACATCTACCATGACACTTTTCTCCTGGCCAGGTTTCATTTCCAGCATTCTAAAACAGATACAATGTTTATAGCATACCTGCCTTTAGTTATAGGTTATCTTATTCAAGAAAGGTGTTGCCTTCTTTATTTCTGAGCTAGATGGGCACGGCAGCGAGAGCATACATTATGTCAAATAAGAGAAATTTCATTGCAAAGTGGTATTAAACCCGAAAACCAAAAATGTTATATATTGCAACGCTGTATCCTGGCCTAAGTCAACAAGGCCCAGGCCTAGGGCAGCACTTTGCAGGGGGGCAGTATGAAAAGGGTCCCCGCCGTCTTGCGGTACACTTTTAGTATAGCGCCAGTCTTATGAGGTGGACTGGGCCGCAAGACAAATCAGTCTGGCGCCCCCAAAAAGCAGCCACACTGCTGCCGGTATGATAGGGATGGTGCAGACATAAGGGACACTGACATAGTTTTCTATACCTGTCAGGTAGGTAGTAGGACTCTCCTGCAATCCTTTGCTTCCTTAAGGAATCTTAATTTTTTTCATTAGCAATCAACAGAAATAAAATTAACAGATGGATTTATTTGTTCCTGCCCCCAATCCTTCCTTTGCTCACTGCCTGGACCACATACCTTCATCACCGTGCTATATGTTTTCTGCTGCACCACTGGCATGGTTATATTCTCTTAGCTCTACATGAATTTAGCAGAAATTTGTGCTCAAAGTACAACTATAGGCAACACTTTTTTTTTCAATTTTGATGAGTAAGGGGTCATTTTTTTTTTTTTGCCACCCGTTCACTTTCCTTAATTTTCTGCCAAACAGGAAGTGAGAAAAAAATCTCTGCAGATTAAAAGGGACCCCCCCATGGTCCTCCCTCAGAACTAGTGTCCCTACTGAAAACATTTCAGGGCAGGTCTTAAACAGGAAGGGGTGTGACGTTGACAGGAAGGGGTAGATCATATTTAAATTAGGGGTTGCACGAGTTTAGTCAGGCCTAGAGCAGCACAAAACATAAATACACCACCGATATATTGCAGCTCACCAATCATTAGATGCGGACTGCGGTGGCTGCTTTATTTTTCAGGCTTTTTATTTTTGTGTTTCTTTTTTTTATTTATTTTTGTAATCAAGTGCCTACACTCTGGATGAATGAACACAAGTGCACCTTTATTGGATGTACTAGCAGATATAGATACAGTAACACATTTAAGTAAAACTTTAGTTTACACTTTATAAGGAGTTAGAGCAGTTTCCTTTTGTGATAAAGGTTTTACATAAAAACAAGCTGTTCTTTGTATGCACCCCTGTCAGTGGTAAATAGTTTGTCTCCTCTCCCACCAGTATATTAAAAGTAAAAGTCCCCAAAATACCTCACTTAATTTCCCAAAAGTTTCCACAGCATACGTTAGAATTCTGTGAAATGCTAAACAAATCAACACCGCCACATTTAAATCCAGGGCTTACCAAAACATTGTACCTTGCAGTACAGAGGTCACTATAGGCATGAGTACAGTACAAATATCCATACAGGATTTATGAATGTATCTGTCACGTACCTGATGGATGAGCCAGGCGTGCAAGGAGTGGCTGCCCTTGCTCCTCTGATCCCGAGACCCCTGATAGAGTAGACAGGGGGTTCAGGGATGCAGAGTCGCACAAGCGCCGGTTGCAGCGCAGGTGCTGGGCTGGGAGGAGCTTCTGTGGATCCCGGGCTGTGTAGAGAAGCAGGTGCGACTGTCGGCTGCGGATGGCAGGTAGAGGCACTGGAACAATAGAAGCAGCAGGAGCGGGGGAGGTGTACTGTAGTACGGCAGATGCAAGTCCCAGCAGATGGGTCCGCCAACTGGTAGCGGATCAGGCACAGGCATAGCAGGTAAGACAATGGTAATGTTCAGGCCGGGTCGGCAACAGGCGGGCAGCAGAAGGTACAGAGGGTCAGGCAGGCGGATGGTCAAACAAGCCGTAGTCAAGGCAGGCGGAAGGCAAGGAGGAACAGGTACAAGCCGGGTCAGGAACAGGTTCAGGTAAGAGCAGGGTACTGGGTAGTCACGGTAACGCTGTAGACTGGACAGCAAGAGGTGTAGGGCTCAGGACCCTTTTAAACCTTGGTTTGGCGCCAGAACGGCGTCCTCACGTGCCCGCGCGCGTTACGGTGCCGCGATTGTGCGCGCCCGTGCGCCGATGTCCCGCTACTGCCATCTGGTGGACAGGGCTGCTCATGACATTGCCCCCCTCCAATGGGCAGCCTCCGGATGCCCAACTGGGACAACTTGAGAGGATGGGCGTCCTTAAAGGACTGGACCAATCTTTCCGCGTGAATGTTACACTCTGGTTCCCATGAATTGTCCTCAGGCCCATAACCTTTCCATTTAACTAAGAACTGGATCTGGTTGCGTCTTTCTGCAGTCCAAAATGGACTCGACCTCGAACTCCTCTTCGCCGTCGACTAGAACTGGTTCAGGGGGCCCGACGTTTCGGCCGAGAAAGGGATCAGGAGTGTCGGGTTTAAAAAGTGCAACGTGAAAGACAGGGTGAATACGGAAAGTTTCTGGTAGCTCCAGTTCATAGGCCACATTATTGATTTTCCTCTTGATGGGGAAGGGACCCACAAATCTAGGACCCAGTTTTTTTGACGGGCAGGCCAGTTTCAGATTTAGAGTGGAGAGCCATACTTGGTCCCCAATTTCCAGATTGAGCTCCCCCCTCCTTTTCCTGTCAAACACTTCCTTATTGTACTCCTGCGTCTTGGTCATAGTTTCCTGCAGAATCTTATTGTTTGTGCTAAAAAAGTCCAAGGTTTCCTGGACGGCAGGTACCGTGCACTCCGGAACAGAGTTAGACAAGAACAATGGGTGAAAGCCGTAATTTGCGTAGAACGGGGATTGTCTTGTGGCAGAGTGAATTGAGTTATTGTACGCAAACTCAGCTAAGGGCAGCAGGGAAGCCCAGTCTTCTTGAGAGAAGGAGGAGAAACAGCGCAAGTATTGCTCAAGTGTCTGGTTAGTTCTCTCTGTCTGGCCATTAGATTGCGGGTGGTAAGCTGAGGAGAATGACAAACCAATCTTGAGGGCCTCGCAGAGTGCTCTCCAAAACCTGGAAGTAAATTGTACCCCCCGATCGGATACAATATTTGCAGGGACACCGTGGAGCCTCACAATTTCTTTAATGAACATCCTCGCTGTTTCGGGGGCAGAGGGTGTGCCTCTCATGGGCAGGAAGTGTGCCATTTTAGAAAGTCTATCTACCACCACGAAAATAGTGGTAAAGCCATCTGAAAGGGGGAGCTCCACAATAAAGTCCATGGAGATCATCCTCCAAGGTCTTTCTGGTACTGGCAACAGCTTTAGTAGACCCCAGGCTCTTGATTTACTCCCCTTGTTCCGCATGCATGTGACACAGGACTCCACGTACTTCCTACAGTCCGTTAAAAGTTGGGGCCACCAGAATGTTCGCTGCAGTAGTTCGGACGTCTTATGCACCCCGAAGTGGCCGGCCAGCTCATGGTCATGGCAAAACTTTAAAACACAAACCCGTAGGCCTTCCGGCACGAAAATGTTTGTCCTGGTGCCACAGCAGACCATCCCTCAACTGTAGATCCAAACTAGGTACGGGGGAAATACCAGACGAGGCTTGCCTGATTTGGGATAACAGATCCTCTTGCAGCAATAAGAAGTTTCCAGATGACAAGATAGTATCCGGAGGGGTACGTTTTTCCGGGTCACCAAACATACGGGAAAGGGCGTCAGGCTTGGAATTCTTCGACCCAGGTCTGTAAGTTATATGGAACGAAAATCTGGTGAAGAACAATGCCCACCTGGCCTGGCGTGGTTTCAGTCTCTTAGCAGCTTTGAGGTATTCCAGGTTCCTGTGATCGGTGTAGATCAGGATCGGGTGTGCTGCGCCTTCGAGGAGGTACCGCCACTCCTCCAGAGCGGCCTTGATTGCCAGCAATTCCCGATCCCCCACACCGTAATTCCTTTCTGGTTCCGACAACTTGCGAGAAAAAAAAGCAACAGGATGTAAGAGGGCCTTGGGGCCCTGTCTTTGGGAGAGGACTGCTCCGACTGCGATCTCTGATGCATCCACCTCCAGGATGTAGGGTAAGCTAGCATCGGGGTGTCTGAGGATAGATGCTGAGGTGAAGTCCTTTAGTTTCTCAAAAGCTGCTTGGGCCTCCGGGGACCACTGGAACCGACTGGTTTGTTTGGTCAGGTTGGTTATCGGGGCAATGATACTAGAGAACCCCCTGATGAATTTTCTATAAAAGTTTGCAAAGCCAACAAAGCGTTGGACCCCCTTCTTATCCTTGGGTGCCGGCCAGTCCAGAATTGCAGTGACTTTCTGAGGGTCCATCTTAATGCCTCCCACCGAGATTATAAGGCCCAAGAACTGTATGGTTTGACGCTCGAACTCGCACTTCTCGGGCTTAGCATAGAGTCCGTGCACTCGAAGACGTCCGAGCACACACTTGACGTGTTCCCGATGCTTGCTTACGGATGGGGAGAAAATGAGGATATCGTCCAAATAAACAATAACAAAAAGGTCAAGGTAGTCTCTGAAAATATCATTCACAAAATGCTGGAAGGTGGCAGGGGCGTTACAAAGCCCGAAGGGCATGACAAGGTACTCGAAGTGCCCGAAGCGAGTGCGGAAGGCCGTTTTCCACTCATCTCCATCTCTAATACGCACTAGGTTGTACGCCCCACGGAGGTCCAGTTTCGTGAAAATCACCGCAGCTCCCAAACGCTGGAATAACTCGGGTACCAAGGGGAGGGGGTACCGGTTTTTAATAGTCACCTTGTTCAATTCTCTATAGTCTACGCAAGGGCGGAGAGAATGGTCCTTTTTTTCCACGAAAAAGATCCCGGCTCCGCCGTGACCCAGTTGATTTGCGGGTTGTGGGCTTGTAGCCACGGCATGCCTAAGATAATGGGGAACATGGGGGACTCGATAACATCCAGGCACAGCAGTTCATGGTGAGTGTTGGCAATTGTTGTGGCCAAAGGCAGAGTTTCTTGGGTAACCGGCCCGGACCTTAAGGCAGATCCGTCTACAAGATGTACAGAAAGTCCAATAGCCTTAGGACGCAGAGGAATTAGGTGTCGGGTGGCGAAAGACTGGTCCAGGAAACAACTGCAGGCTCCCGAATCAATAATGGCGTTGGCCGGAATATTCCTTCCGAGGAGCTGAAAAACAATGGAGACAGCCAGATGAGTAGAATAATTCTTGGGGGCAGCGGGTACATGGACAGATGACAGGAAGGGACTCTTACGAAGCTTCGCCGGACAGGACCTCACGAAGTGCCCGGACTCCCCACAATACAGGCAGAGATTGTTGACTCTTCGACGCTGGCGCTCCTCTGGAGTAAGGGACGGACGAAGGAGCCCCAACTGCATGGGTTCCGATGTGTCTGGTGACGGGGAAGTCGTTGGGACCTGTGGAGCCGGGTTGGAAAAGGAGGGCACTCGCGGCAGCATCCAGACTGGGCAGGATGGACCGCTGGCCCGTTCAGACCGGCGCTCTCTCAGGCGCCTATCAATCTGGATCGTCAAGTTGATTAGGGCGTCTAAAGATCCAGGGACGTCTACCCGAGCCAGTTCGTCCTTGAGGGACTCCGACAGGCCCAGGCGGAACTGATAGCAAAGGGCCGCATCGTTCCAGTTGGTGTCTGAGCTCCATCTCCGGAACTCAGACACGTAGTCTTCCGCTGGCCTGCGACCTTGTTGAAGAGCATGTAGGACGGCCTCTGCAGTGGCAACCTGATGTGGATCCTGGTACAACAAGGACATGGCCTGGAAGAAGGTGTCTAGGGTATCATGGGAAACGTCCTTTTGTTCCAGGAGACGATGGGCCCAGGCCTGTGGTTCTCCGGATAAGAGCGAGATCACAAAGCCCACCTTAGTGGCCTCCAGAGAGAAGGTCCGAGGCTGCAATGCAAAGAAAAGTTTGCAGGCGTTTTGGAAAGCTCGGTATTTACTCCGTTCCCCGGAGAACCTCTCTGGTAAGGGGACCCTGGGCTCTGGTGGCATCATGATCACCGAAGGCGTAGCAGGGTTGCCTGTGGCAGCAGATGTGGAAGCTGGAGCAGATAAGGCCTGGACGCGGTTCTCCAATTGTGTATAACCCTCTTTGCAGGGTTCGGACTGCCTGAGTTAGTCCATCAAGATGCCGGCATAGTTCCTGCATAGGATCCACTCCTTGCGCGGGCTCAGACATGGCTGTCCAGTACTGTCACGTACCTGATGGATGAGCCCGGCGTGCAAGGAGTGGCTGCCCTTGCTCCTCTGATCCCGAGACCCCTGATAGAGTAGACAGGGGGTTCAGGGATGCAGAGTCGCACAAGCGCCGGTTGCAGCGCAGGTGCTGGGCTGGGAGGAGCTTCTGTGGATCCCGGGCTGTGTCGGCTGCGGATGGCAGGTAGAGGCACTGGAACAATAAAAGCAGCAGGAGCGGGGGAGGTGTACTGTAGTACGGCAGATGCAAGTCCCAGCAGATGGGTCCGCCAACTGGTAGCGGATCAGGCACAGGCGTAGCAGGCAAGACAATGGTAATGTTCAGGCCGGGTCGGCAACAGGCGGGCAGCAGAAGGTACAGAGGGTCAGGCAGGCGGATGGTCAAACAAGCCGTAGTCAAGGCAGGCGGAAGGCAAGGAGGAACAGGTACAAGCCGGGTCAGAAACAGGTTCAGGTAAGAGCAGGGTACTGGGTAGTCACGGTAACACTGTAGACTGGACAGCAAGAGGTGTAGGGCTCAGGACCCTTTTAAACCTTAGTTTGGCGCCAGAACGGCGTCCTCACGTGCCCGCGCGCCGCCGCCGACGGTGCGCGTGCCCGCGCGTTACGGTGCCGCGATTGCGCGCGCCCGTGCGTGCGCCGATGTCCCGCTACTGCCATCTGGTGGACAGGGCTGCTCATGACAGTATCACAGCCACCGCGTCCACTTCCCGTACCATGTTAAGAGAAAACACTCCAGTAGTATAGATAATCCAGGGTTGCTATATTTAAAAAAACACGTAAAACTCTTCTATGTTTTCAAATATGCTGCTACCTGTGCAACTCAAGGCACAAGTGATGGCATCAGTGTCCAAAAGCTCCTTTCTACGTGCTTCATCACAATAGGACATTCTCAGGGACTGTAAGCAGATACAGTTAACCATTCCTGTAATACTGTATGAGGATTGTACCATACTCATTCCTATATTGACCTCTGTAGGTCCAACCGGCTATAGCTGCTGGCAGTAATGATTATGTTTCGCCAGTTAGGAAGTCTACCTGCTGGCAGAACACAATCGTGCTGAGGGTGGGATTCACCCATCAACACCAACTGTGTTGATGGGGAAATCGAGCGATTTTCTTTCCTTCCACTTTCCTTTTCTTCTGTGTTTTTACCGCCTCCCAACCTAGGTGTAAACCTAGCCTAACAGTGTGGGCGCAGCACAATTAAAGTAGAAGGCCAGTCAAATCCTATATTTGCACCAGCTCCCACCCCCATTCTAACAACTCTGTAAAATATACTTGCCTATGCTGAGGGCGCTCTGGTCCAGTCACATGATCGGCTCCCAGAGTCGGCTTCAGTGTAGGGGAGGGACAGCTGATAAAGGATGCCCCATTGTAAGCCTATAGGTTACGTCACTGTATAGGCTCTGCAAATGTTGTCAGCAATCTCTCTACTTCACTGAGGCTGGCTACTGGAGAGATCATGTGACCGTACCAGAGCACCCTCAGAATAGGTAAATATAGACATCTTTCCTTAACAGACTCTGTTTTCACAGCTTTATCATTTTCATCTCTATAAAACTTTAATTTGTTGGCCTATTTGCATTATGACTGGTAAGTGAAATTTGAGATAAAATGTATTATGGATTCTATTTAGCCTAGGCTGGCAGAAAGGCTACAGTGGAACAAGAAATATTAAGACACCCAAAAATTGAACCTTAAACATCTGATTGGTACAAATGTTGCACAGTACCGTGGAGTTGCTTTCTGGATGGCTTGTCTCTTGTCATCCAACATGCAATTTTTGAGTTTAACAGCAGCACTCATTGACCCATCAGATGACATTTTCACTGCAGCTGAAATTAAACCCAGTGTGAACTCAGCAAGTTTCAGAGTGCCGTCTCTTTCAATGGCCTTCATCTATGAAAAATGTAAAAAGATAGTTTACTTCATAATGAAACAACCTTGCACAGCTTATAAATGTTTACACAGTTTTGCCAACAGAGATTTTACCAGAGGGGAGTTTGGACTGGAGCTGTATAAATTCAAGGAGAGAGAGTCAAATTGAAAATCCACCTTCAGTGTTGTCTTAACTTTAGTAGGCGTGTAGGTTTCAACTACAGCTGCTGTCACCACAGTTGTGCCTATGAGAAATGACAAAATGCAAATCAGTACAACGTTCCTATTATTGACTGACCAGTACATGCCATTTAAAATAATAAAAAGTTTAAACATGTGTTAGGTAAATTAGAAAGCAATTCTACAGATGCCTATAGATGGATGTTTTTTTTTTTTTTTAAACATTTGGCCAGCAGATCCAAAAAAATAAGTATGGATTTTCCCATCCAGACAAGCAAGGTAGATGAAGGAATCCTACTGCTGTGCTATTGTATAGTGACAGTGGGACTCCTCGGCTGTCAGAATACTCTGATTAGTGCTGCAGCTGATTTCCAATATTCCCGTTCAACGGAGGTCGAATGTTAGATCTTCTTCTGCCAAGCAGGATCAGCCATAGATGGATTAAAATTTGCCCGGTCCTACTGAACCAGCTGAATTTCGATGCATCTAGGGCCATCTTAAGTGTGCACATAAAAGATACTGATCAAATCCTGCACCCATAAACACTTCAGGTCAATTGTACAGTAATTATCATATCATCAAAATTGACAGTTGAAAAGAACAATGACGTTTAACTGGTGTACTGTATTACTATTTTTTATAGGGTAATTAAATTATTAGAATGCTTGTTTTTTTCTTATTTAACGATCTGGGTCCTATTGGTTAATTTTTCTTTACTTCTTGTCTCCGAGAACAATAAGAAGGGAGAGGAAATTAGGTGTAGGATAAAACTTTTTTTAGGTTACAATTTCTATATTATTAGATGCACATGAAAAGCCAGGTTAGCACATCAATTTAATGCCAGTATGGCAGTACTTTGGGACCAGACCAGTAGGTGTGAGCTGTAAGGTATGACTAAAGGGGTAACATTTCTGGAACTTTTGATATTTCAAGTGTTGTTGTACCAAGACTATGAACATTAATGTACTTACATATTCTTAAAAAGAAGTTAAAGATCAAGCTATCCCTGACCTCTCTAGCTGCCTGTACTGTGAAGCAATTCATTCGCCAAAATTCTGATCACAAATATGTTAACAATTCTAAGGTCTGGTTTCAGATAGCGGAGAAAAGATATTCCTGTGCTCAAATCCAAATGGCTGGTACATGTTTTTAAACTAATAGGTGCTAAAGGGGTGTTACCACATATTGACAGTACAAATTCTGGAAAGACCCTCTGCACACTGCTATACACCCTTTCCAGCAAACTATGCAATGAAAAACAGGGTTAAAACATGCAATTTGTGTGAAATAAATATCCCTGTTTTTCATTGCAGTTTGCTGGACAAAAATGAATAGCAGTATGCAGAGGGTTTATCCAGAATTGATAGTGTTAATATGTTCACACCCCTTTAGCAGCTTATATTTTAACCACTTCACCCCCAGAAGTTTTTACCTCCTTCCTGACGAGAGCACTTTTTATAATTTGGCACTTTGACTGACAATTGCGCAGTCATGCAATGCTGTACCCAAACAACATTTGCATCCTTTTTTCCCCACTAATAGAGTTTTCTTTTGGTGGTATTTGATCACCTATGTGGTTTTTATTTTTTGCGCTACAAATAGAAGAAGTGAACATTTTCAAAAAAAACTATGGCCCAGATTCAGAGAGCCATTACGCCTGTCTAACTGGTGTTAGACTGGAGTAATTTCAAATTAGGCGCGTTTTCTAGCTAGTCGAAAACCTCAAACCATGAATAGACTGCTGCGGGCTTCAATTCGACTGGATTACGTGTTTGTACGCCTTGGGATCTACGCTGCAATAAAATTGCGGCCACTGGGTGGACTTCCCGTCGTTGTCGGGGTATGCAAATGAGCTTTTGCTGGCGATCCCCGAAATTACGATCTTCAATCGCAATCTCTTACGGCACCTTTAGTCATCTTTTATTTGCGTAACACTATACCAGCTTTTTGCTGCTCTAATATTAGACAGCCCATGTTAAGTATGGCCGTCGTTCCCGCATTGAATTTCTACGTTTTCCGACGTCTTTTATTTTTTTTTAACGTAAGTCGTCCGGGAATAGGAATGTTCGTAAACGACACTACTCAAACAACGAATGGCGTAACAACGTGATTTCGCGCAATGCACAAGCGGGAAATTTCTGAACGGAGCATGCGCAGTTCGATCGCCGTGGGGACGCGCTTAATTTAAATGCTTCACGCCCCCTAAACGCGTATTTCGATTACGCGGCGAGAAATAGACTACGCCGCCGTAGCGTACGGGCAAAAATCTACCAGGATTCGGTGTAGAGCCTGGTGAAATACGGCAGCGTAGAGTATTTCGATTACGCAGCGCAATATTAAGTGTATGTGAATCTGGAAACAGGGGGGGTGCAATCAGCGCAAAAATATAAAGATCAGAAAAAAATAAGAATAATAAGTGTAAAAATGAAAAATACTCAAAGAGTGAATTTCATATGGATGCAAGCTGAACACCAAAAGAACAATCACAAAATTCCTGAAGTAAATATATCAAACAGAGCAGTGCAGCGCAAACCTAAATAGCATAATAGTAATATTAAAACGAATATGCTCATACCAGTGAAGACATAATTGAATTAATAACAGTGAAAAAATAAAATAAAATAAAAAGAAAGTCCACATTTGCAAAGTGCAAACAAATCCTGTGATCGAAACAGTCAGAGTATCTCCACCATGTGACTTGGAAAACCAATATTTCAAATATTTCAAACGTGATCCCTTCACCAGTAAAGATGGGTACTCTCACCTCACACCAAGACCCTTGTTTTACCAAAGGTCTAAAACGCTTAGAACAAATGGCAGGAAATCCAGATGGCTCAAAGATGTGCAATTGTCAGCTGAAGGACCCGGAGATATGCAAGTATCCTCAGTGGCACCAACGAATCAATTGATTCGTTGGTGCCACTGAGGATACTTGCATATCTCCGGGTCCTTCAGCTGACAATTGCACATCTCTTGGTGTGAGGTGAGAGTACCCATCTTTATGGTGAAGGGATCACGTTTGAAATATTTGAAATATTGGTTTTCCAAGTCACATGGTGGAGATACTCTGACTGTTTTGATCACAGGATTTGTTTGCACTTTGCAAATGTGGACTTTCTTTTTATTTTATTTTATTTTTTCACTGTTATTAATTCAATTATGTCTTCACTGGTATGAGCATATTCGTTTTAATATTACTATTATGCTATTTAGGTTTGCGCTGCACTGCTCTGTTTGATATATGTATGTGAATCTGGGCCTATATTTTTTACTTTTTTCTATGATAAATATCCCTAAAAAAAATTCATCAGTTTAGGCCAAAATATATTGTTCTACAAATTTTGGGCAAGAAAAAAAATCGCAATAAGCATATATTGATTACTTTGCGCAAAAAATTTATAGTGTCTACAAACTATGGGAAAGATTTATGGCATTTATATATATATATTTTTACTAGTAATGGCGGTGATCTGCGATTTTTAGCGGTACTGTGATATTGCAGCAGACAGATCAGACACTTTTTGGGACCACTGACATTTAGACAGCGATCATAGCTATAAAAATGCACTGATTACTGTGTAAATGTCACAGGTAAGAAAGGGGTTAACACTAGGGGCGATCAAGAGGTTAAATCTGTGTTCCCTGGATGTGTTCTAACTGTATGGGGATAGGACTGACTGGGGGAGGAGACATATCGTTGTTGTAGAAACAAACAATAGGTCTCCTCTCCCGTGACAGAACAGGGGTTTGTGTGTTTAAATCCCTGTGCTGGCTCTCTTGCCCGTGATCGCACGTGGCTGTGCTGCAGGCTCGTGTCTCCAGCGGCTCTCAAGAGGAACAACGTTCTCATATGTTGTTTTGCCCAGACATGCCATTCTGCCAATGTATATCGCTGTGAGCGACGCGCTGTTGTCACCCATGTTCCTGTATGTTCCCCCAGTGGAAGAGAGCCTGAGGATTTTTGTGTTCCGGCCGGCACATTAAAAATCAAGGCGTTTACAACACTGCATGATTGTAAGTGCATTTTTATTACCTTTTAATACATTTTATACGTTTAACACACTATGTGGAGCCATTGATGTTTTTTTGCATGGTGGGCTTCCAGATTGCTGAAACACTTTGGAATACAAGATCCACCAGGACCGCAGACCTGATACCATGTGATTGGGACCAGTTATATGCTATTTCTGATCCCATGTTATAAGGGATCGTGAGTTTCCGGTAAGAGACCAATTCACAAGTTTGGTGGAGGACAATTTGTTTGTCTTTGGACACGTCTATTAATCTGTCACCATCCAGAAGCACGGGTGTATTATTAATCTTCACTTATGGACTCTTTTTTGTTAATATCTTGGACTGTGTATAAATCAAAAAAGTCACACCCAGTTGATGGTTACATATTTGCATATCATCATATCATATCAGCTGTGTTTCCTTTGCTGTTTGTTTTGTTTTTAGTTTATCACTATTACAGTATCATCACGTTTGAGGTGACTGCCTATTGTTCAGTGGCCGTCACCGGTCACTTTTCGATTCAGCAGCCAGCCCTTTTTTACATATTATTTGTGATTCATTTGCATTTATTTATGTCTTCTTATTTAAGGTAGCGCGATTTATATATTTTTCATGTGGAAGAAGGTGCTCTGGTCAGATGAAACCAAGATCGAACTTTTTGGCAACAATGCAAAACGTTATGTTTGGCGTAAAAGCAACACAGCTCATCAGCCTGAACACACCATCCCCACTGTCAAACATGGTGGTGGCAGCATCATAGTTTGGGCCTGCTTTTCTTCAGCAGGGACAGGGAAGATGGTTAAAATTGATGGAAAGATAGATGGAGCCAAATACAGGATCATTCTGGAAGAAAGCATGGAGTCTGCAAAAGACCTGAGACTGGGACGGAGATTTGTCTTCCAACAAGACAATGATCCAAAACAAAGCAAAATCTACAATGGAATGGTTCACAAATAAACATATCCAGGTGTTAGAATGGCCAAGTCAAAGTCCAGACCTGAATCCAAGCGAGAATTTGTGGAAAGAACTGAAAACTGCTGTTCACAAACGCTCTCCATCCAACCTCACTGAGCTCGAGCTGTTTTGCAAGGAGGAATGGGCAAAAATTTCAGTCTCTCGATGTGCAAAACTGATAGAGACATACCCCAAGCGACTTACAGCTGTAATCGCAGCAAAATGTAGCGCTACAAAGTATTAACTTAAGGGGGCTGAATAATTTTTCAATTCGCCCAATTCTTCAGTTTTTTATTTGTTAAAAAAGTTTGAAATATCCAATAAATTTCGTTTCACTTCATGATTGTGTCCCACTTGTTGTTGATTCTTCACAAAAAATTACAGTTTTATATCTTTATGTTTGAAGCCTGAAATGTGGCAAAAGGTTGCAAAGTTCAAGGGGACCGAATACTTTCGCAAGGCACTGTATTTGTTGCTCCCTCCAGGCAGTCTATAGTGCCTGCTGGGTCCCTCCCACAGCTCAGCTCTCTGCACAGGTCTAAGTGCAACACACTGTAATAATTGTATTCACAAAGGCATGTGAATATAAAGTGCAAAATAGACAGAATAGACAGAAGAGAGACTTGGTTCACTTAGTTCAAATTAGTCTACAATGGAGCATAAAAAATAAATAAAAAATAAAAGATTTGGGTATTTGGAGGAGGCCGAGAGCAAGAATAGGTACTTTTTCCCCCTTAATGACATGGCCATTTTTTGCGACACGGCACTACTTTGCTTTAACTTACAATATCGTTGGCATGCGATGTTGTACCCAAACAAAATTTACGTCCTTTTTTTACCACAAATAGTTTCAAAATAAATTATTCATCAGTTTAGGCCAATATGTATTGTTCTACATATTTTTGGTATAAAAAAAATTGCAATAAGCATATATTGATTGGTTTGCACAAAAGTTATAGTGTCTACAAAATAGGGGATATATTTATGTAATTTTACAATTTTTTTTACTAGTAATGGCGGTGATCAGCTATTTTTAGAGGGACTGCGACATTGCCGCGAAAACATCGGACACTTGACACTTTTTTGGGACCAGTGACATTTATACAGCGATCAGTGCTATAAAAATGCACTGTACCGTATAAATGACACTGGCAGGAAAAGAGTCAACACTAGGGGCGATCAAAGGGTTAAAAGTATTCCCTGAGAGGTGTTTCTAACTGTGGGGGAGGGGGACTAACTGGGAGTATAGAGAGATCGCTGTTCTAATCACCAGGAACAGGCGAACACTCTGTACTTTCCTGTCAGAACGGGGATCTAGGTTTGTTTACATTGACAGATCCCGTTCTGGCTCTCTGTGGAGCGATCGTGGGTGGCCAGCAGACATCACAGCCACCGGCCAAGCACATCAGCTCTTATTACACATTTAACCCCTTCCTCACCCCCTTCAATGCCAGTCACATTTATACAGTAATTAATGCATATTTATAGCACTGATCGCTGTATAAATGTGAATGGCGCCAAAAATGTGTCAAAAGTGTCCGACGTGTCCGCCATAATGTCGCAGTCCCAATAAAAATCGCAGATCGCCGCCATTACTAGTAAAAAAATAAATAATAAAAAATAATAATAAATTCTGTCCCCTATTTTGTAGGCGCTATAACTTTTGTGCAAACCAGTCGCTTATTGCGATTTTTTTTTTTTTTAACCAAAAATATGTAGGAGAATACGTATCGGCTTAAACTGAGAAAAAATTATATTTTTTAAAAAAAATGGAGCTATTTATTTTAGCAACAAGTAAAAAATATTGATTTGTTTTTCAAAATTGGCGCTCTTTTTTTGTTTATAGCGCAAAAAATAAAAAAAACGCAGAGGTGATCAAATACCACCAAAAGAAAGCTCTATTTGTGGGGGAAAACGACATTAATTTTGTTTGGGAGTCACGTCGCACGACTACGCAATTGTCAGTTAAAGCGACGCAGTGCCGGAAGCTGAAATTTCGCCTGGGCAGGAAGGGAGTATATGTGCCCAGTAAGCAAGTGGTTAAGCTTTTGCATCAGGTTTTGCAAAATTTTGCACAACTGTGCTTTATACGATGACCAAGCCCCTCCCCTCCATGACATTGACAACGCATGGGTGACCTTAAAATTATGCCCCCCTCCCCCCATGAAAAAAAAATAAAGGTTCTGCGGATACCCATGTGTAGTACATTTATGAGCAACGGTGCACATAGATCTAATATCATCACAAGAAACCATGAACTGTGTTTAGAATGCTTAACAGCCAATGTTGGTGGACAGAGGTATACAACATACAGTATATACTATATGTACCTGAAGAAATGGGAGAGGTGTTGTTTCCACCACTGCTAGATCCACCAACATTATTTTTCTCTGGGTCCACTTTTTCTGAGGTTTCTCCTAGATTTTCATTCAATGTCCTGAGAATAACAGTTAAGTCCTCTTGTCCTAGCATAAGCTGAAGGGAAAAAAAAAACACTTGCATTATACAAATTATCTCCCACAATAATTTAACTAGTTTTACAGTCACAGATTATTGTGAACAAGACTCAAAATAAAACACTGCTGAAAAACAGTTACACATATTTAGATAATAAAAGTTATTATAATTTCAGTTACTTTGGATAGAAGGAAGTAAGACGCAAATGTTGATAGAGTTTCTCCACACACACACACACTCTGATTTTTTTTTATTAATTTTTTTACACATTTAAAATAAACACACAACTTTAACGACTTAAAGCGGAGTTCCACCCTTAAAACCACTTGGTTTCATCCCATCCAGCATACTGGCGTCAGCGCCAGTATGCTGTTTTTTTTTTTTTTTTTAAATGCATGTACTTACTTTATAATAAATCACTTAATTTCGTGCGCACCGCGGTATGTCCTGGGTCTGTGCGCAGGCGCCGAGAAGAGCCGAACGCTAATCGGCTGTTTCCGGAAGGCGTGACGCCTTATAGCAGGGACATACCGCGTTGCGCACAAAATTAAATGATTTATTATAAAGTAAGTACATGCATTAAAAAAAAACAAAAAAACAGCATACTGGCGCTGTCGCCAGTATGCTGGATGGGATGAAACCAAGTGGTTTTAAGGGTGGAACTCCGCTTTAAGACCCGGACCACAATGCAGGTAAAGGACCAGGCCCCTTTTTGCGATTCGGCACTGCGTCGCTTTAACTGACAATTGGTCGTGCGACGTGGCTACCAAACAAAATTGGCGTCCTTTTTTTCCCCCACAAATAGAGCTTTCTTTTGGTGGTATTTGATCACCTCTGCGGTTCTTATTTTTTGTGCCATAAACAAAAATAGAGCGAGAATTTTCAAAAAAATTCAATAATTTTTTACTATTTGCTATAATAAATAATAAAAAAAAAAGTATTTTTTCCTCAGTTTCGGCCGATACGTATTCAACATATTTTTGGTAAAAAAATTGCAATAAATGCATTGTTTACTGTGAAAATGACAATTGCAGTTTGGGAGTTAACCACAAGGGGGCGTTGAAGGGGTTAAGTGTGACCTCATCTCTGTTTCTAACTGTAGGGGGGTGTGGCTGTAGGTGTGATGTCATTGATTGTGTGTCCCTATATTAGGGAACACACGATCGATGACGCCGCCACAGTAAAGAACTGGGAAGCTGTGTTTACACACAGCTCTCCCCGTTCTTCAGCTCCGGGGACGGATCGCAGGACTCCGGCGGCAATTGGGTCCACGGGTCCCGCGGCCGTGGTCACAAAGCTTCGGACCCACAGATGGGCATTAACCAATCACGTACCGGTACGTGATTGTGCCCAGCCGTGCCATTCTGCTGACGTATATCGGCGTTGGGCGGTCCTTAAGCAGTTAAACATAAACATAATGTATAAAAAATGATGACACCATGAAAAAAATAAGCTGCCTTTTAAAGCTAGTGACCACCATGTAGCCAACTAGCTGTATATGCTACATCCAGGAAGCTTAATCTTCCCTAAATGTGCCTAAAGTTTGTGAAAATAGTAAAAACATATTTATCAGGAGGATGCCCTAATTGCAAGGTAGAACACACTGCATCAGAGGATCAATAATTTCTTATATACTGTATAGGTTATGTCATATGGGACTTGCATAAAAACAGGCTCTTCTGGAGAAGCCTGTGAATGTGAATCAGAAAAATGTATAGGAACTTCTGCCCCCCTAGGAGTGGAGGTACAATAGCATGGTCAGTATAGAATGTGCCAGAGTGCGCTTATAACGCCTGCAGGTTGACTTTTGTATTAATTGCACACCAGTGCCAATTTTATCGACCAAAATATTTTTGGCAACGAAATTAACACCATTTTAATCAACTAAAACAATTCAGATGACTAAAATACGACGACTAAAACTAAAATTCAATTTTTGTCAAAAGACTAAGACTAAAACAAAACCAAAATAAACAGTGGTTATATATCACAACGGCTAAATCTGTCTAGTTTGTTCAAACCTGAATAACAACATTATTCGATTTTTCTCCAGGAGTATATAGTGAATTTGGAAATTCTAGAGAAATTAATAATGAACAACAATTTAACTAAATACATTAGATTTTAGACGACTAAAATGTACTGGAGATTTTAGACAACTAAAATGTACTAGAGATTTTAGACGACTAAAATGTACTGGAGATTTTAGACGACTAAAATGTTAGTTAGCGTGTTAGCTTGTTTTAACTTTTAAAATTGCCCCTAGTATATGTATGAATGTGTGTTAGGGAGCTTAGGCTGTAAGCTCCTTGAGGGACTGATGTGAACGTACAATGTATATGTAAAGCTCTGTGTAAATTGACAGCGCTATACAAGTACTGAAATAAAAGTATTTTTTTAATGAATGGATTATTGTCAAGCAGTGCAACAGTCCCCATTACATTGTTTCCAATTAGCCACCATCTTCACAACCTAGAAGTTTGAGGCAAGAGGAGCATGCACACTGTGCCCTTTACATGTACTGTACACCAAGGACAGCAAAAGCTCCAGCTGCTGTTAATCAGCAGCTAGAGAAGAGAGGAGGGGAGAGAAGGGGGTAGCATGCTACTGGGGCTCTTTGCTTCTGTGGATGCAAGGTAACACATCCATAGAAAAAAACAGAAGCACACAAGCAAAGGTGCCTTCTTGAGTCTCTGTAATGGGACAGAGCCGCTTGAAGACAGGAAACATGAATAGGAAAACTTTCACAGGAGAAATCGAAAGCAGCAGCAAAATTAAAAGAGTAGACATGCAAAGAAGTGTAGAGGTCCATATCATTATATATTTTTTTAATACGGTTTACTAATACTACTAATAATAATAAGTATTTAAAATATACACGTGGATTCTGCAGCCAAAACACTTAAAAAGGAGACAGAAATATAATTATATAATATATTCATCCAGAGGTCATGTTTAAAATATCTGTCAACGTCGAGCACTATACTTCACAAATGTTATTTCATTATATTCAGGAATAGACCAGTTCCATGGTCCCGCCCTTATCCTCAAATTTCAGTGAATAAAACTTACACTCATGGGTTTGAGATGTCCAATGATTTTAATATCAGGAATGTCATTGTACCAGGCAGCAGCCAAGTTGCGCTCAATTGTGATGTCCATATTTAGAGGCTGCAGGAGCTCTATTTCTGATATTAATGAACCTTTTTCATAAACTGTTCTGTGGAAGAAAATAAAATGTATATATAATATTCATAGGTAAAAAACAATATTCCTTTGTGAATTTCTATTTTCATCTGCCATTAACCACTTAACCCCCAGACCATATTGCTGACCAGAGCACTTCTTGCGATTCGGTACTGCGTCACTTTAACTGACAATTGCGCGGACGTGCGTGGTGTTTTCCAAACAAAATTGGCGTCCTTTTTGTCCCACAAATAGAGCTTTCTTTTGGTAGTATTTGATCACCTCTGCGGTTTTTATTTTTTTGCGCTATAAACAAAAATAGAGCGACGATTTTGAAAAAAATGAATATTTTTAAATTTTTGCTATAATAAATATATATAAAGAAAATGTTTTCTTCAGTTTAGGCCGATACGTATTCTATATATTTTTCGTAAAAAAAATTAAAAAAAAAAAAAATCGCAACAAGCGTATATGGCCTTGTACACACAAGCAAATAGATTTGTTTAAATCGGTCGGACAGACCGATTTGAACAAATCTGTCTGCTGGGATGTATTGGTTTGATCGTGTACACACGATCAAACCAAAATCCCCGCCGGCAGACAGCGCTCTGACGTGTCGGTGACGTTGACGCTGCCACGTCACCGCACTAGGAAGTTAAACACTTCCGCTCATGTGTCGAAACCATTCGACGCATTTGCGAGCAGATATGTCTGCTGGTTAGCATTCTAACCAGCAGACATGTCGGGGGGACGGGTTCCCAGCCAACAGATTTGAAAGCATGCTTTCAAATCTGTCGGGAGGCCAAATCCGTCTGTTTGCCCGTACAGACGATCGAATCTGTCTGCTGAAACGGTCTGGCAGACCGTTTCCAGCAGACAAATTTGATCGTGTGTATGCGGACTAAGGATTAGTTTTGCGCAAAAGTAATAGCGTTTACAAAATAGGGGGTAGTTTTATGACATTTTAATTAATATTTTTTTTTTACTAGTAATGGCGGCGATCAGCGTTTTTTTTTTTCGGTACTGCGACATTATGGCGGACACTTCTGACACATTTTTGGGACCATTGGCATTTTTATAGCGATGAGTGCTCTAAAAATGCATTGGGTTACTATAAAAGTGCCACTGGCAGTGAAGGGGTTAACACTAGGGGGCGGAGAAGGGGTTAAGTATGTTCCTGTGTTCTAACTGTATGGGGGGATGGACAGACTGAGGGAAATCACTGATCTTCTGTTCATACATTGTATGAACAGAAGATCAGCGTTTCTCTCCCTGACAGGACCGGGAGCGGTGTGTGTTTACACACACCGCTCCCGGTCCCCGCTCTATAATGAGCAATCGCGGGTTCTCGGCGGCGATCTGCCCGCCGGGCACCCGCAAAGGATTCGGGGGCGAGCGTGCTGCCGGCGGCGCGCACGCTTCCCTAGTGGCCACTTCTAGAGGCGACGTAGAGCTACAGGCTCTCGCGCAGGGGAGCCGACCTGCCGCCGTAGAACTGCGGCGGCTGGTCGGGAACCAGTTAACCACTTAAGCCCCGGACCAATATGCTGCTAAATGCCCAGAGGCGTTTTTATAATTCGGCACTGCGTCGCTTTAACAGACAATTGCGCGGTCGTGCTCCCAGACAAAATTTGCGTCCTTTTCTTCCCACAAATAGAGCTTTCATTTGATGGTATTTGATTGCCTCTGCGATTTAATTTTTTTGCGCTATAAACAAAAATAGAGCATCATTTTGGAAAAAAAAAACAATATTTTTTACTTTTTGTTATAAGAAAAATTGAATAAACTAAATTTTAGCCAACATTTATTCAGCCACATGTCTTTAGTTAAAAAAAAAATCGCAATAAAAAAAAAATTAGCTACCTAGCAGCAACAGTGACACTAATACAGCGTTCAGAAAAATGATCGCTTAGTGACACTGGCAATAGGGAGTGAAAGGGTTAACTAGGGCGGTGATCGAGGGGTTAAAACTTTATTGGGGGGGGTATGTGGGCTACCCTGAACCTAACACTAACTGCCTGTCACACTGCCTGTCACACTGACACTACATGCAGTGATCATACATATATGATTACTGCATTCAGTGACAGTGTGACAGGGGGTGGGGTGGGGGGGGGGTGATCGCAAGGGGTTAAATGTGCCTATGTGTACTGGTGTCAGTGTAGTGTTGGTGCAGACTTACTGTGCCTCTTCTCTCATCTCGGTGGTTTGAAAATACCGCCGAGATGAGCGCTGCATCACTTGCTCTGCCTGTGTTTACATTTTACAGGCAGAGGAAGTGACACGGCGGCGGCACACAGGATTGGCTGGGAGCGATCACGAGGGGGCGGACAGAAATGAACCCGCCGCCCCCTCGAGTCGGATCGCTCCCGGAGGTAAGCCACCCGCCGCAGAGGGGGTCCCAAACGGACCCCCGAACCGCTAGTAGGCAGGGATGTAAATTTACATCCATCTGCCTGTCCGAGCCATTTTGTGAACGTAAATAGGCGTGCGGCGGGCGTTAAGTGGTTAAACAAGTTTACAAGTGTAAATGCTAAAATGTGTTTATCTAAGAATGTCACCCCCTGTCCTGCTATACTTGTTTCACCCATTAAATGTGAAAGCAGTTTTACATAGGTCAGATTGGTCAATGTTTTAGGGCCTTGTAGGGTCCCTTCCTCAAGGCAACATAGTCACTATGTTCTTAAAGAGGATGTCCCCTCCCCTTATTATGGCAAAAAGTTAAAAAATTGTGTTTCGCGCTAATTGTTTATCAGCGCAGCCCCCCCCCCCCCCCTCGGATCGCCACACCAGGGAAGCCCACACTAGACCACCAGGGAAGTGCAAAAAATAAAAAAAGGGGCAATAAAAAATTTATCATAAAAAGTAAAAAAAAAAAATATATAAATTAAAAAAAGGACAGTAAAAAAAAATGCCAATCGGTGCCCATGGGCACCGATTGGCAACATGGATCCATTAGTGCCACCCCACAGTGTCCATCAAATGCCACCCCACAGTGCCAATCCATGCCCAGTGCCCACCTATCAGTGCCCATCTGTGCCACCCATAAGTACCCATCATTGGCACCCATAAGTGCCGCCCATGAGTGCCCATCAGTGCCTCCTATCAGTGCCACCTCATTAGTGCCCATCAGTGCCACCTCATCGGTGCCCATCAGTGCCGCCATATCAGTGCCCGTAATTGAAAGAGAAAACCAACTTACTTTCAAAAAAATTAGGGCTGTTACTGATCAAAATTTTTGTGTTCGATTAATCGTTTTTTTTTTTTTTCATCGATTAATCGACTAATTTCGATTAATTATAAAGCACATACAGATCCAACTACTTTTAGCTGATCTCCTTGCAGGCCGATTCCCAGTGCAGCTACCAACCACTGGAAAAATGGATAGCAGGATACAAATAGCACACAAAGGCAGCGCTGGATGGAAATAGCATTAAAACTTTTATAGTCTTCAAGTAGGTAACCAAATAAATATTGCACTGGAGATAAAATCGATATAGCTAAATAAACTGTAAAAATGGTGCGAGTAATAGCAAACGGTAGCAAAAGCAGTCATAAAAACATGTAGCAAAGTATGATACCGATATAAGAATGTGTACAACAATACCACCGCTGAATCCAGATGAGGAGGGGTTAACATCAGTTCATCGGCATGTATATGTCCCATGAAGGGAACTAACACAACTCCCAGTGGATGGCTGTAGAATCCCAGGTTGATAGAGGGAAGTGTAACAGCCCTTGCGTGTGGCAGATAGTAAGGTCCCGCCGGCATGCATATATGAAGGCACAGCAAAGGAGCCCTTCAGATGGACACGGCAAGCCCCGCCGGTGTCCGTGATGTTACCGGATCTCCGACAGAACTCCCTGAAGGCCCAGAAGCCGGCAGAGAGGTGAGTACCAATCAAAAGAATTCGATCAAAAAAGTTAAAGATCAATCGATTAATTAAAAGTTAATTTGCACAGCTCTAAAAAAAATTAACAGAAAAAAAATAAAAAAATCTAAATTTTCGGTATTTTTTAAGTTGTTGCGCAAAAAATAAATAAAAAAAACGCAGAGGTGATCAAATACCACCAAAAGATAGCTCTATTTGTGGGGAAAAAAGGACGCCAATTTTGTTTGGGTACAGTGTAGCATAACCGCACAATTGTCATTCAAAGTGTGACAGCGCTAAAAGCGGAAAATTGGCTTGGACGGGAAGGTGCCTAAGTGCCTGGTATTGAAGTGGTTATACGGCGTTTACATATGTCAGCGGGACGTACGCGTGCGTTCGCTTCTGCGCGCGTGCTACCGGGGACAGGGGCGTTTTAATTTTTTTTTTTTATTATTCTTTTATTTATTTCACTTATTTATTTTTTTACATTTTTTTTTTTCCCTTTTATTCCTATTACAAGGAATGTAAACATCCCTTGTAATAGGAATGTGTGTGACAGGTCCTCTTTATGGAGAGATGTGGGGTCAATAAGACCCAGCATCTCTCCTCCAGGCTGGAAAGCATGAGATCGGTGAAAATGTTTTCACTGATCTCATGATTAGTGTTGCAGACACATGGAGGTTTGGGACTTCTACTTTGCCTTTTTGCATTGGTGAGAAAGCCCACATGTGCGTAAATGTGCTGCAGGGCTCAACTGGGACCCAAACCCCTATAGCATATCTGCACATACACATAATTCAGAAGGGGCAAGCATCATTCTTGCCTTGTAGCACAAAAACCCAAAACTGAAGAATGGAACAAAAAAAAAAATGGGGGGAGAGAAGGAGAGACGGCAGGGGAAAATATGTTTTTACCCAAGGTGAAGGTTGCCTACCACCGTATAGTAAAATGATGGTGGTAGGCACCCTTCTCTCTCCGGGCAGACGTTATATGACATCTTTGTTTTCCCGGCATTCTGGCGAGCGCACACCGCATCACTATGTACCCGATGCACATGCCCAGCGGCCGCGGTGGCTACCAGGCACCCGCGATTGCTCATCACAGAGCAGGGACGTGGATCTGTGTGTGTGAACACACAGATCCGCATCCTGTCAGGGGAAAGGAGAACTGATTGTATGTTCCTTGTATATAGGAACAACGATCGGTCTCCTCCTCTCATCAGTCCCCTCCGCCCACAGTTAGAATCACTCCCTAGGACACACAATTAACCCCTTGAACGCCAACTAGTGTTAACCCCTTCCCCGTCAGTCACATTTATACAGTAATCAATGCATTTGTACAGCACTGATTGCTGTATAAATGTGAATGGTCCCAAAATAGTGTCAAAAGTGTCTGATATGTCCGTCACAATGCCACAGTCTCGATAAAAAGAAAAAAAAATTGCAGAACGTCGCCATTAGTAAAAAAAATATATATAATAAAAATGACAAATCTATCCCCTATTTTGTAGATGCTATAACTTATTTTTTTTTTTACAAAAATATGTAGAATATACAATAAAAAATTGTTAAAAAAAAATTAGAATATTTATTATAGCAAAAAGTTAAAAATATTGTGTTTTTTTTCAAAATTTACGCTCTTAAAAAAAAAAAAAAAAAAAAACGCAGAGATGATTAAATACCACCAAAAAAAAAACTGAAAATTGGCCTGGGCAGGAAGGGGGTGAAAGTGCCCTGTATTGAAGTAGTTAATTAGGTAACTTGTACAATTTATACAGATTTGATCATTACCACAGTTTATATGCAAGCAAAGCTTTACACATATGCCTATACTGTATGCCACATGCATCATCTTTGCCAATTATTGTTATAGTCTTTCTGGATATCTTGTGATGGTTACCCAGTTTTCATACATAAAGGCAGATTTTTTTCAACCTTATTAAAAATAAAAATGTACTGATATTTCCATTGCCTACCTATACAGCTTCAGGTTACTCAGTTTGACCGTCATACAGTCAACCACTGGAGGAAGATTACTTCGGATTTTGGATGTTACCAAAAAGAACGTGTTTTTAACTGTGATGAGACCTAAATCTGCCACCAAAACATCTGAGGCTGTAGAAGACTGAGGTACAATTACTACAGGGGCTTTAATGTTAATGTCCAAGCGAAGTCGAAAACTCTGCTGAGCCAGCTCTTTCACACCACTCGCTGCTTTTTCTGCAGCATGTACTGTTGCATCCGTTAATGCCTCCTTAGCTGCTTGAAAGTTATTCACAAAAGCCTAGAAGCAAACACAAAAATGTTAGAATGGCTGCATTTCAGACTCAGCTTGAAAAATAGGAATTTTGAATCTGTAAATCGTCGCCCCCCCCCCCCCCCCCCCCCACACACACACACACACACACACACACACATATCCCCACCGACTGAGTTTTTATAGCAAGCACTTCACTCCAAAATATGAAATTTGCAGGTATGTAAAATGTCCTATTATCTCAATCGTACAGTGCAGGACACAGAATTTGATGCTTAAACCATGGGACAACCCCGAGCAATTAGAGGGGGGGACGACAAAAACAGACAAGATTGTGGCAACATGCCCACAGGCGGTCATAGAAGATGGCCTTGAACTCACCCATAATGCAAATCATATATGTTTAACATGCTTTTAAGGCAGGACATTAGGGAAAATTACATTCCTACCGAAGGCAAAATAAAGAGCCCCTGGGAAGCAGGAAGAACTAGCTTCTGGGATACTTAAAACCCATGTAGCATACAGAAAATAGGAGGCCCCCAGGGAGAAGACAAATTGAGTCAAGGCAGAACTATGGCTGTGAGGATTAATGAAGAGAAGAAGGTCCCCTTATAAGGAAGTAATTTCTTTAAAAGGAAAGGAAAGGCCATGAATAAGCACTGATCAAGTGCGAAACGCGTCAGCTGCTCCTTGTTTTCTACTGCTGTGACCCTATTTTTGTACATGCTGTCTATTGAAAAAAAGACCACCCATCAGGTTTTGGAGTACCGCTATCCATTTTTCTTTGTCCTCATTTTGCTTAGTGCACCGCCAGCACCCTCGGTATCCTGCACCACCTGTAACCATTTAGTGATCCCACCTGGAGCGGTGACTCCTTTCTCTCGAAAGGAAAGGCTCTACTTGGGCATGAGCACCAGAAAAAGGACCAAGAGGGGCACAGAAAATTACAATGGCGATAAAGAAGAGTAACGGTTTGCAAAAGGAAATGTCCAAATAGTGCAAAGGCAAAGAGTTAGGAAGAGGATATACAAGGCCTAACCAAGACCAAGGGCTATGTGTTTTGCAGGTTTCAGTATGAAAAATGGGAACACTTTCTAAAACGGAGTTCCTGATCATCTTACTAGGTGAGAACTACCTATAGCTGTTGGTCTATAGATGACAAGGCAGAAGCTTCGCTGCTATTGTAGACTTGACAGGTCTAGACTGGACATGACAAGTCTAAGGGGCACAAGCCAGTAGGATGGTTGCTGCAGTAATTTAATATATATTTTTATATATATTTTATTAAAGTTTTCACATACGGAAGAAAACTCAACAAAAACTAAATTAACCAAAAAGTGACAAATGTGTGCTACCCACACAAGGGTGCTGGAGCAAAATTAACACAGGAGTAAATATTGCTTGCATGTATAGCACAAGGTGTGGTTAGACAGTTACATTACATCAAGCAGGGTTGTATGAAATCAAATAACAGTAGCACTTATCGAGGTCAACACTTCTGACCATAATTCAGCGATTACCGGGCAGGACCATAAAATGTGACAAAAATCACCCAGAGAATGGCTGCATCTCAAATAAACTCTGGTGGATGAAAGGGACACCTGAGATGTAGTCTAGAAGGTGTGAAATAGGCCACGTGGACAATATTAAACCAGAGTATGGAATGGGAGGTCCTAAATGTCATCGCCCAGGTGCTGGATATCATGTTGCCACTTAGCTCTAAGGCCAGACAAAGTGGGAAGAGATATTGAAAGTAGGTGGGCATAGAGGTGAGAGGTGGGTTCCTCCGCACAGTCTATATGAAGCATCGTTCAATGGCTGACTGGACCACTACTAGGGAGGCTTGTGGGAATTGGGTGGAAAGGGCATTGGAGAGTAACAAAACAAATAATGGGGAGGAAGATTAAAGTCTGACGATAATTGTGACCCGGGCTTCAGCGTGGCGACAGATGTAATTTGTGAGATGCTCTTTACATTGAATCTGGCCCATGCACTCGAATCAGGTAGCACATAAAAATGAGGCATAGACAGGTTTAGCCAGTGTAGTAGGCGAAACTGCTCCTTCCCAGCTCTGATGGTAGCAAGCACAGAGGGAATGTGCGGGTATGAAGTTTTAGGTCCTCTGAACAAAAGAAGTTGCAATGCCTCTAGAGAAGAGACCACTGAAGCCTATAGCACAGTGGATGTGTTAGAACGATCAGGAGAGAACCACCAAGCTGCTGTTACCAGCTGGTTGGCCAAAAAATACTTGTGTCAATTATGAGAAAGCCAAGACCCCTTGGTTGGTTGGGCGCATCAAGGTGGACAGCTTGAAACGTAAAGGACTAGCACCCCAAAAGTAAAGAGGAAACAATTTGGTTGAGACGATAAAAAAAAAAAAAAAAAGAGACGTCAGAATCCAAGAGGGGGAGTGGCAAAATATGTGAATTTAAGGAGAATTTTCATTTTAATTAGGCTTGTTCGGCCCAAAATCAACAACAGAAGCAACTCCCATGCCTTTAGCTTTCGTATGGTATCCTGCAATACCAGGGTGAGATTAAGGGGTAAATCTAAGGCTCTACGGGAAATCTGAACCCCAAGTATTTGAAGTCTTCTACCCACTGAAGTGGTAGATCTGGAGGGGCCAAACTACAGGCCTAGGGGTCAATAGGAAACAGTAGGGACTTAGTCCAGTTAACTTTGTGTTGTAATGCACCCTGGAGGGAGGGGCCCACATCACTGAGGAATAGCAGAAGGTCATCCACAAATAGGGCAACCCTCTCCTCCAGCCAGCCAATTCATAGCCCTTTAATTGCAGAGGAAGTGCAAAGCACTTCCGCTACTTGTTCGAATTGCTATGGCTGGAGAGAGAGGGCATCCCTGGCGGGTACCTTTATGGTGAGGAAAGGGAACTGACAAACCACCACCTAACCTGACTAAGGACATTGGGCTACTATATTGGTCATTTTATAAATAGTAAAGGTAAACTCATTCATCTAGGTACTTTCCACAAGAAAAACCATTCAATAGTTTCAAAAGCGTCCCCGATGTCTAGGGAGAGAACCACTCTAGATTCCACATTTAAATGCTGTATGTCAATGTTGGAAAACAGCAGACAAAGATCTAGGTCGTTGGCTTTATGAGCCATAAAACCTGTTTGGTTTAGGTCTATTATCATTGGTAGCATTTTTTAGGTTAAGAGTTTAGTTAAAAAATGTAAATCATTGTTCAAAAAAGCAATTGGCCTGTAGAAGGAGCATATACTGGGGTCTTTGGACGGTTTATGGTCCAAGATTTGATCATTATAATTAAATGTACAGCGCTAGTAAAAAAAAATCTTCAAGGCTACAGAATAAAATAAAAAAAAATAACCAATAACTGTTATGCCGCGTACACACGGTCATTTTTTGCGATGAAAAAAAACGACGTTTTTTAAAACGTCATTTAAATTGATCGTGTGTGGGCAAAACGTCGTTTTTTGTCTTAAAAAAAACGACCAAAAAAAAATTCCAACATGCTTGAATTCTTTGTGTCGTTTTTCAAAACGTCGTTTTTTGTTTCACAAAAAGTCACCGTGTGTAGCAAAAACGTTGTTCAAAACGACGTTTTTCAACCCGCGCATGCCCAGAAGCTAGTTATGAAGCGAGCTTCAATGGAAAAGAGTGGTGAACGTAACCTCGCTTTTTGTGAGAAAACGATGGTGTGTATGCAAAATTGTCTTTGAAAAGTGACGTTTCAAAAACGTCGTTTTTTACTTCACAGAAAACGTCGTTTTTTTTCATCGCAACAAACGACCGTGTGTACGCGGCATTAGTGCTCATAATGAATATATATAGTAATAATAATGTCCGTGAAAAAAAGTCCATACAGTGAAGAATTTTAAAACATAGAATAAGACTGGATCAATTGAAAAGATATAGTGCTTTGTAGCATAAATGCTAGGACAGTGATGGCAAACCTTGGCACCCCAGATGTTTTGTAACTACATTTCCCATGATGCTCATGCACTCATGTAGATGAGCATCATGGGAAATGTAGTTCCAAAACATCTGGGGTGCCAAGGTTTGCCATCACTGTGCTAGGATGAGTGGATATGAAGGATAGCCACCACCGATTGTAAGAAGGCGTACCGGAACAAATTGGCCCAAATGAGCATCCGCCCAATGAGTCGCCAAAGTTTGTGGTATAAACCGCAATAAAATGGATCATCCACATGAGTAGTTTATGCCAAGATGGGAGATACCTACACGTACTGAAGAAGGTTCTAACCGGGCACAGCTTAGGAAAAACCAAGATCCACAAGTCTCGTAAAGCAGGGTGAAAGATAGGACCTTGTGACAGCAGGTCTTCTCTCCGGGTAGACCCCAAGGCGCTACCAGCACGTCTGACGCGTCCGCCCACGGGTCCCTTGATCTGGTCACAAATCTTGACACCTTCCAATTGAGATGGGATGCTAAAAGATCCACGTCTAGAGTGCCCCATTTTGGCACAGAGTCTGAAACACCTCCGGGTGTAGCAACCATTCTCCTTGGTCTAGCTTTTGGCGACTTAGATAGTCGGCTTGCCAATTCAGAACCCCCAGAATGTACACCGCCGACAGAGCTGTAACGTAGCTTTCGGCCCACCGGAGGATGTGCGCGACTTCCGTCGCCGCAGCCGAGCTTCGTGTGCCTCCTTGATGATTGACGTAAGCCACGGCCGTGGCGTTGTCGGACTGGATTCTGACAGGTCGGCCTTGTAGGCCCAGAGACCACTTGGCAAGACACAACTTGATCGCTCGGAGCTCCAGTACATTGATCGGGAGACGGGACTCCTCCTGGGTCCAACGCCCCTGACAAGACAAATTTTAGACCTTGGACCAACTGGTCGACCAGGTCAACGCAGGTCTCAGAAGCATTCTGCGCTTCCAGCTTCTGCAGCAATTCCTTTGCCCGTTTGGTAAGAGTCTTTGACACCAGAGCCCCGGCCAAAACCGGTCTCACTCCCGACCCCACCACTGTGAGTAAAGAGCGGACCACAGATTCAGCTCTCTTGTCTGTGGGGTCCTTATATGCGGGAGCCCTTTCCACAGGCAATGTGGTAGCTTTGTTCAGCCTGGACACAGGGGGGTCCACTGACGGTACCCAAAAGGGTAACGGACCGCAAAGTACTTTAGTACAGTAATAGCTTTCTGCGGCCGATCCCCTTCCTTGTATAACAAGTCAAGATACGGAACACAAGGAAACACCTTCGCGGTGCGGGGTGGCTTGCGGAACCCAAAAGGGACCAGCATGTCTGATCCCTCCGCCAAATCCTCAAGTTTTTGAGTATCCCGCACCACAGTGATAAGAGCTCCAACAAATTCCTAATCCTGCTTTGACCCTGAAGCAGAATCATCCTCACTGTCCATGTGGGTTAAGTCTGCATCCTCTGACATGACAGAAGTGTGGTCAAAGGCAGAAGCAGTACCTGATTCTGCGTCAAGAGACATCCCCAGAAGCAGGCTCAGGGAGGGGGCGCTTTTTACCCCCCTTCTGGCCACTAGCCGCTTCCATCCTCGCAACAAATGCCTCCAGGACTGCCGTCACAGCATCCAGCGAGGCCACAGGAGCAGGGGCACTAAGGATTAATTCTGGCATGATTGGGGAAAACACCTCACATGAGGGCCCTGGTGGTTCAGACTCCATGCTGTTCACCACACAACATTTTTGCCACCTTAGTTAGCAGACCCAAAAACGGGACCCACCGGTCACCCTCCTGGCTGGAAACAGAGCAGAGACCCCCGGAGACTCACCACCCAGGACAGGCTGTACCACTGAGCAGAGCTGAGAAAAGTGCTGTCTTTTTTTAAATGGCCGACGACAATTAAAAAAAAAAAAATGGCGACATGCACAAAACAGCATGCGGGCTACAGGAAAATGGCCGCCGATGTATGGAGCCGCGACTCCGGCAAAATGGCAGCCGTACACGTGCATTACACAGTGAAAAAACACACAGCCCAACACAGACAGAGTACCTCAGTAAAAAATACCAGCCCACTACAGTAACACACACAGTACCCCCAGCAGCACAGCCCCCCCGGCAGTTGCAGAGCCCCGCCAGGCGGACCCCCACTTCACAGCTGCCACCCAGAAACGGGGCAGGAGGGAGAGGAATGGGAGAGAGGAAAGCAGGGCAGACCCTCAGTCGACCTCCCAGGAATGCACCAGCCGAAATCACCCCGCCGAGGCAAGGGGACACTAATTACCCGTCCTGCGACCACCGGCTGGAGTCATTCCAGACAGAAACAACGTCCGCTTGTGGCATGGCTGTCGGCCCGGCACACTGTGACACAGCCATAGAGACCAGTCATATGTGCGCCCTGGAACATGTAGTTCACCGGCCGCCCCTGGAGCTATGGGGCATGTCGTGGACGGCCTAGTTAAAGACCAGCACACGCTCAAAGGCCGAACATGGGACAACTACAAGGATTAAAGATCCAGCCTGTCACCCAGTCGGCAGTTGATAGAGATCCCAGGATCCAAAAAGCAGGAACAAAAAATAAATCAAGGCGAAAAAAAAAAAAATGGTTATATTTTTTTAAATTCTATAGCCTTGCAGAATTTTTGTTCACTAGCGCTGCACATTTTATTATAATCATGAGTTTTTCATGTTGTCTGTTGCTGTGCTGGCTGCTGTCTATTTGGGTGTTAGCGCGATATATTTCTTACAATATAAGGATTTTATGAGCATGACACGGAGTAAGGGAGAGCCACCTCAGCAGTGGGTAAATAATGGATCTAAGATAGGGGCCAAAAGATTGAAGTGGGTCTTGTAAAAATCTATAAGGAGCCCATCAGGACATGGGGCTTTTCCATGACTGGAAGGCAACAGCAATCTCATCAGGGTTGATGGGGCATATTAGAGCCTGCCTTTCCTCGTCAGATAACCACCAAAAACAAAATTGGTCTAATAAAATGGGCTAATGATAGGGGGGGGGGGGTGAAATCTTGCAGAAGAGTGGAAGTATTGTAGTAATGGCCAAAGGTCACAAGTATATCCTCACGTTTAGAGATCTTGTTCCCCCCACGAAGTTGCATCTCTGAGATAGAGGTAAGGGGCTTGTCAGGTTGAGCTAGTAGAGCTAATGGGCGACCGTTCTTGTCACCCCTCTTCAAAGAAGGATTGTTTAGTCCTGTACTGCTCTAGATGGGTCAGATTGGCTAAGTGTAAATTCAGCTCTCTCTAGGCTGCTTGCAAATTAATGAAATTGTTGGTATCTGTATTGTCGTTCTAGACCTCCGACCAATCTGCCAATGATTTCTGGAGAGACTTGGTCGCCTTGAGATCTCCATGGATTGCGGAGATATATATTGGCCTCTAGTGAAAGCCTTAAAAGGCATCCCATGTGGTTTCTGGAGAGAAGGACCCCTGGTTGACAAAGTATTTGGACAATTTGGAGGGCATGTTATCTACGATCTACGAATGGGAGGTCCAATGTGGTGGCCAAATGCCATAGGGATGCATTGCGTGAGGCAGAGGTGCTCAGAGGCAGCTCCAAGAATGCGTAACCAGATAAACCACTAGGTAAGTGGCCTCTTGAACATCTGTCAACAGAGAAGGGTTGGCAAAAACGCAAGATAAATACGTGCTGAAGTTTTATGCGATGAAGAAAAACAAGAATAAGATCGAGAAGTCGGGTGTTTCCATCTCCAGACCTCTGTAAGGCCTGCCCCCTGCCTGGAGGTCACCAACTACTGTAGATCATTTTGCAGAAAAAGTTAATGCCGTTTCCATTTGAAAGGTGTCAGAACACACAGCCCAGCTCAGTTTGTTGTGTATGGGGCTGTGTAGATGCAGACCATAGGCACATGAGCATCAAACCTGGAACACCGAGCAAAGCTGACCTGGTCTGATGAATCATATTTTTTTACATCATGTGGATGGCCAGGTGAGCGTGGGGAAGAGATGGCACCAGAATATACTATGAGAAGAAGACAAGCTGGCAGTGGCAGTGATCTGCTATTGAATGCTTGATGCCAGATACCACAACATACCTTCAGAGGTCTAGTGAAGTCCATGCCCAATGTGTCAGGGCTGTTTTTGTGGCAAAAGAGAGAAATACTCCATATCAGGTAGGTGAGAATTATGTTATGGCTGATCGTTGAATAATAGGTTGTGTGGTTTTTATTACAGCGCTGAGTATTGGGCACAATTAAGAAAAACAATAAAACCTTATTTTAGTGCATTCGGCATTTGGGACTGCAATAATGTGAACAAATCATGATTTTCCAAGAAAAGCATTTTACAAAAAATAGTCACAGACCGTCAACATTGTGCAAATGTGCTGTATGGTAATCACATGTAATCCAGTTGATAAATCTGTCTGCATGGAATTACACAAAACTCAGGACAAAGTGGACTGGGTGGACTTTCTGGATGCATCACAAAATTTCAGTGATAGCATTACCAATTAACACTGCATAAACGTGTATTAAAATTAAAAATACATATTTACCAATATTGCTGAAACAAATTTGTTGACAAAGATTACTTGTATGCAACCAACTGTTAGTGTGATTTCGCTATCCACTACACCCATATTGGCGTATGCATCGCCTTCAGTAGCATCAACAAAGGAGACCATCTTAAAATTGAAGACTTCATTTCCAATGATGTAAACAGCCTACATTAGTGACAAAAAGAATTGTAAAAAAAAAAAAACATCAGTTCTGCAAAACATAACCACATTTCTTGTGTAGAAAAGAAATGCAAACAAATGCAAGAATCTGCTACAGCATATCACACTGTTTTTATGCAATGTAAACATTTTGTTAACATAGCACACGGCCTGAAACTAACAAATATCTTTGAAAGATGGTATTTCACATTAGAGAGAATAAACTGCTGCATGTTTGCAAACATATGAGTACTTGACACAAATCTATAGTGATTTGGTAAATTGCAGCGTAAAACTCTTGAGAGAGAGCTCAGCACTTAAAGTGATTGTAAATTCTTGAGTTGAGTTGTTTTCCTATAAAGATAACAAACGTTATACTTGCCTGCACTGTTGCAGTAAATTTGCAGAGAGCAGCCTAGATCCTCCTCTTCTCGGTTCCCTCTTCTGTGATCCTGGCCCCTCCCTCCTGTTCAGTGCCCCCACAGCAAGCAGCTTGCTATGGTTGTTAGGAAAATTCCTGCAAGCAGCATCTTTGGGGCGGTTTGGGAGTGCTGTATACAGTGCTCCCAAAACGCCCTGCCCATTGACATGCCTGAAAAGTGCTTTGGAAATGCCGCAACATAGGTGCTTTTAACCCCTTCTTCGGCCGCTAGCGTGGATTAAAAGCACCATGCCAACAGCCGAAAGGGGCCACTTAAACGGCGGTAAAGTGCCGCTAAAACGAGTGGCGTTTTAGCGCCAATGTTCGGATGGCCCCAGTGTGAAAGTGGTCCAATAGTAGACATAAAGCTTCTGGTGTGCAGGCCTAACACAAGTAGAGCAACATGTATAACCCTTTCCCGCCGACAGGACGCAGATATGCGTCCTCGACTTTCAGGGGCTATCCTGGGATAATGCCCACAGCTGCAGGCATCATCCCGGTACCGTTGTTTCAAACGGGCGATTGGCTAGCCCGACATAACTACCGATGCGGCTAAAAACCGCTCGGTTGTTATGCCGGAGGAGCGGGAGGGGACATCCCCCCCCTCCCGCCACTCCGACCGGGCCTCCCGTCCCACCGGGAGACCCGATCCTCCATCCGGCACCTCCGTTAGCTAGGCGCAGACTGAATGAAAGCCGTACGCGGCTTTGATTCAGTCTGAAAAGTGTAAACGCGGAAGCGACGTCATGACGTCACTTCCGGGTTTCTTGGCTGCCAATGGCGCCGGATTTAAAAAAGTAAACAGTATTCAGAATCGCCGTTTTCGGCGATTCTGTAAACCTAACCTGGTAACCGTAATTTTATTTTAAAGCATCGCCTATGGAGATTTTTAGGTACTGTAGTTTGTCGCCATTCCACGAGTGCGTGAAATTATAAAGCGTGACATACTTGGTATCTATTTACTCGGCGCAACTTCATCTTTCACATTATCTAAAAAAATTGGGCTAACTTTACTTTTTAATTTTTTTTAAAATTAATTTTTCCCAAAAAGTTGCGTTTAAAACACCGCCACACAAATACTGTATGACATAAAATATTGCAACAATCGCCATTTTATTCTCTAGATTCTCTGCTAAAAATTGATTATATATATATATATATATATATATATATATATATATATATATATATATATATATATATATATTTGGGGGTTCTAGGTAATTTTCTAGCAAAAAATACAGATTTTAACTTGTAAACACCAAATCTCATAAATAGGCATAGGCATGAAAGGGTTAAACCGCTGTTTAAAAGCACGAATCAGCAAATCATTAGCAAGAGAAAAGGGGAAAAGAACATGGCCCAGTGAAATGGCATATGGGAAAAAACCCAAAACGTCACACCAGTAAAAACACATACAGGGGCTACCCGAGTTGCGAACGACGGCTATTTACGAACGGGGTGTTAGTGAGGAGCTCCAAGAATCCTGCACTCCATTCTTAGCCATCCTTACACATAAACGCTGAAAAACAACCCAATTACATGCCTGCCTCTTCCTCTCCATACCCTGCTGTGTCCTGTGCCTGTATTGCGGCGATCCCACACACACCCGCGGCCGCCGCCATCTTCCTGGCCTGTGCCTAGCTGGAGTAAGAAGTTCCTGACCTGGCTGCGAGTTAAGGGGCCCCCCTCGTCATCCTGCCTGCCCATCCACAGGCCTGGTAAGGTCCAGTGGCCTGCCAAGCTGCTAAAACCGCCCGTCGTGGCAACGGCCTGGTCTTGCCTAGTGAAGCCTGCAGATCACCGCACTTTCCTGCGTTGCTGTTCCGACTTGCAAACAAATTCGACTTAAGAACAAACCTACAGTCTCCATCTTGTTCTTAACCTGGGAACCCCCTGTATTGTTTAATAATAAACCTAGCAAAAATCTATGTGCATGCCGTTATCACGATCAGCACTACTAAATATGAAATTCCTGTCTCTCAGGACCTGGGCTTCAACAGTGACAGCTTCCTGGTGGGCTCACACACGTGGCTTCAAGATTCTAGTCCAAACATTGGTCCAGATATCTAATGTCTGCAGTACCTCCGACACATAAAACTGCTATTTGCGATTCCAAAATCTTCACAAACGTCTACCATACGACTCCTTGCCTTCAGGGCTGGTTTTAACCAGCTACTGAAGTGCAGCAAAGTGCCTTGTGTTCAGTGCGAAAAAGTACTGCATGCAGTATCACAACATACCAAAAATATTTTTTGTGCCACACTCATCTGGTCAACACAATAAATAAGCTGTGAATGCCAGCCACTAAGTTCTGCTTTTTGACCTGGACCAGTCAGTCAAGGTCTGAGAATGAGAGCTACACAAAGAGGTGGATCGGGGAGTGAGCCCACATAGTAAGCAGCTTGCTATGGTGGGCACTTGGCAGGGGGGAGGAGTCAGATGTGCCAGCGGGGGACTGGGGAAGAGAAGGGGGGCAGTTTTGTGCAAAACCACTGCACAGAGCAGATAAGTATAACATGTTTTTTTATTAAAAAAAAATATGGGTTTACAATCACTTTAAAGGCACCCAAAAAAATATTGTATAGATTGAAGAAGTTAATAAAATGTATTTTATTATGTCAATACTGTTATTCTGGATGTGAGACACACTGCTGGCATTTTTTTTTATCTGAACTGACAGTGTGACCAAAGCATTCAAAATTTTCATCCTGTCCTCTACTTTTCTGCTTTGAATAAGACTATAATTAATACGTACATATGCACATAAACAAATACTAAAGAAATGCACCTTTTTATATAGGGCACCACTGTCAGAATCTAGGATTGCAATGTTTTTCAATTTTGCCAAAATTTCCGTGGATTTCTTCTTCATTGTCACTTTTGCATCAAGCCCTAAAATTAGAAAGTGACTGTTTTAATTGCAATATATTTGAAAATTATTTTGTAGATGTGATAAGTTATGACAGACAGTAGGACTGGATACAATACAATCATAAAAAAATAAATAGGTACACCTCTTGAAAAAGATTGACTTTTTCAACATATTTGAATATGCAAACATTAGATCTTTATTCAAACAGTGCCTACAGATAAAAGGCAATCTACCTAAATAAAAAGGAACATTTTTCTTTTGTTCTTAAAGTGGATGTAGACCCAAAAAAATGTTGTTTTTGATGTCACAATGTAGAGAATAAGATTTCTTATCATCTGTGCCCAGTCTTGCCACACAGAGTTAATCCAGCGCTGAGCAATCCTCTTCTTATTGTTGAGTGAAATAAAAAGGACTTCCCTATAAAAACCAAAGTACGTTCCGCTCCCATGCTTTGAGTGACAGGTTATTTACATATCTCGTGCACTAGCCTGCGGTCATGCACAGTTTCTGTAAACAGTGCACAATTCACATCACACTCCCCTCTCCTCTTCCTTCTAGCTATCCTAGAATTTGCTGCTTGTCCTGTGTTTTGATTAAATGTTTTCAAAATATGAGGTGAGGCACAGTTCAATGTCATGATGAAATGCTCCAGTGAACAGCCATCAGAATATATATAGACAAGTTATTAGGGGAGATATATTTAGTCCGAGCTGGAGTGATCTTCTTATTATTGTTATATTGAAGTGTGTAGGTCTGAGGTTTAGACAAGTATAGGAGAGTTTTAAATTTTTTCTGCCAATGAGCTCCAATCAGAAACGTTGTTCTCAAAAATATGCCTGTAAACGTCCTAATGTGTATGGACAAATAGGATAACATTGAGTTGCTTCTACAGGCAGAACACAAAACTCCTGTAGAAGCAACGTTTTTTATTCCAGTGTGCATGGAGCCCAAGGCTGAATGAACTTAGGGCTGGTTCACATTAATGCACTGTGCGAGATCGCAAGTGATTCGCACCGCACTGCTGTTCAGATCACATGCGATGTCTGTGCGATGCGATTTCAGCCATACAAACTGTATGGCTGAAATTGCATCTCATTTGGACCAAACTTGCACAGGACCCTTTTTTTGGTGCACACCAGAATCACATAGGTGTTCACACCTATGCGATCCGATTAATGTCCTAACTGTCAGTTCGCAGTGCAATATGCGAACTGTAATGGGGGTTTTATCATTGTATGACACTCCCAAGCAGTTAGCATATGGCAGTGTGAACAGCCGTGCGAGTCGGGTGCGATGTGGGAACCCGCAGTGGATTCACAGGGTTCCCGAATCGCACCAGTGTTAACCGAGCCTTGGTGGGAGCAGTCAGGTGACATTTGTAGGCTGTATGCTTGGAGGCCCAGCCCACATTGCACCCAACTCGCACGGCAGTTCACACTGCCATGTGCAAACTGCTGGGGAGTGTCATACAATGGTAACCCCCATTTCAGCTCGCATATCGCACTGCGAACTGACAGTTTGGTCAAGAATTGGATCGCATAGGTGTGAACACCTATGCGATTCTGGTGCGGACCAAAAAAGGGTCATGTGCGTGTTTGGTCCGAATGTGATGCAATTTCAGCTATATAGCATGTATAGCCTTATAGATCAGCACTATGGCAGTACTTTATAATTAATGAGAGTGGGTTTACATCCACTAACATTTACTCAACAACATTTTCAATAGAGTGTAAAGTATATCCTGTGCAACAAACAATGGTGTTGCTCCCTTTAGCAGAAAATTATGGTAAGCATTTTGTGGCCACCAGCCTCTGACATGCAAATTTACTGCAGTTGCAAGTTCTTTGTGCGTTTCCTTGCATGAACTACCCATTTCAAAATCTATGCACACAATTTCCAAAGAAATCAAATCAGAGCAGAGCATCATCAAGGATAGTCCATTACCATCTATTTTTTTCTTTTTGAGCCATCCCTTGGTGGATTTGCTAGTGTGCTTCAGATAGTTATGTTGAAAGACTAATTTATGGTTCAACTCACTCTTGGACGAATGGCTTCACATTCTTAATCATATGAAAGTGTGCTTAATGAGAATGTATAATTCTCTTGATAACGGCAAGCTTCCCAAATCCTGAAGCAGTAAAGCATCACCAAGTCATAACATTTCCACCACCATGCTTTATAATTGTTATGAGGTTCTCCTACTCAAATACTGTCTACTGTTACAATGAACAAACAACTATCTTTGGTTAATTTGGCTTCAGTACATTCTTTCAGACGGCATGGTTTTTGATTATATTGTACAGTGCCTTAAAAAAGTATTCATACCCATTGACATTTTCCAAGTCTCGCCATGTTACAACAGAAAACATAATTGGATTTTATGTATTAGACCTACACAAAGTGGCACATAATTTTGAAGTGAAAGGAAAATAACTGATATTTAATTTTTCTTACAAATAAATATGTGAAAAGTGTGGCGTGCATTTGTATTCAGCACCCTCCTGAGTCAATACTTTGTAGAACCACCTTTCGCTGCAATTAAAGCTGCAAGTCTCTGGGCATGTCTCTACCAGCTTTGCACATCTAGAGAGTGAACTTTTTACGCATTCTTCTTTACAAAATAGCTAAAGCTCTGTCAGATTGGATGGAGAGCGTCTGTGAACAGCAATTTTCAAGTCTTGCCACAGATTCTCAATTGGATTTAGGTCTGGACTTTGACTGGGTCATTCTAACACATGAATTTGCTTTAAACGAAACCATTCATTGTAGCTCTGGCTGTATGTTTAGGGTTGTTGCCCTGCTGTAAAGTGAACTTCATCCCCAGTCTCAAGTCTTTTGCAGACCAACAGGTTTTCTTCCAAGATTGCCCTGTATTTGGCTCCATTCATCTTCCAATCAACTCTGACCAGCTTCCCTGTCCCTGCTAAAGAAAAGCATCCCTACAACATGATGCTGCTACCGCCATTTTTGGGGATGGTGTGTTCAGGGTGATGTGCAGTGTTAGTTTTCCACCACACATAGCATTTTGATTTTAGGCCAAAACGTTTTGGTCTCATCTGACCACAGCATCTTCTTCAACATGTTTGCTGTGTCCACCACATGGCTTCTCACAAACTGCAATCGGGACTTCTTATGGCTTTCTTTTTAGTCTATCACATAAAATACATTTACGTTTTTGGTTGCAACATGACAAAATGTGGAAAATTTCAAGGGCTGTGAATACTTTTTTAAGGCAATGTATGTTCAATGGCAAGCTGTAACCTTGCTTCAATTTTCTTTTAGGTAGCAAAGGCTTTTTTTAAACGCATCTTTGGTTGAAGGGACACAATCTCTGTTTGAATGTAGATGCATGCACTTTGAATTGTTGCAAGAGTTACCTAAACACCCCACAGGTTTTTACTTTTTTTTTAGCTTCAACTGGTCAGATCTTTGGCTGAATATGCTGGGCTGGCCTATCCTGGACAAGTTAACAGTTGTTTGAAATCTATGCCACTTGTAGCTTATTTTCCTTACAGTGGAAAAATTAACTTCAAATCATTTGGTAATCTTTTTAAATCCCCTGCAAGGCTCATAGGCATACAATATTTGTAAATGAAAAAAATATTTTTGCTGCAGAACTGGAAGACCTAATTTAAAAGGATAAGCTCACTATAAAAACTAAGAAATGCAATTTTTTTGCAGGTAAAGAAAAATAATTTTTTTTGTACTCGCCGTAAAATCCTTTTCTCTGTCGTCCATGAACGGACACAGCTCCCTAAATCTTGACAAGTGGGTTATGTTCCTGTTCTATAGGAGAGGACTAGGTAGAACATGTTAGATATTCAAATACATGTTACATTACCAGAGTTGAACAGCCCCGCCCAGGCGGTAGTCCCTCCAGACATAACCCTCCGCCCTGCAGCTAGCAGCTGAGTTCATAAAAAGCAGTACAAAAAAGGAGGGGTGGGTGCTGTGTCCATCCATGGACGACAGAGAAAATCCTATCCCATTTTCTCTTTTTGCCCATGGACGAACACAGTTCCTTAAATCTTGACAAGTGGGACATCCCCAAGCAGTGTCAAAAAAACGAGGGGTGGGGACAGCAATCAAAAAACTAACTTCATCCCAAACAAGCAGAGCTCCTCAACGGAGGAGGTGCAAACTCAAACAGTCGCCTGCAAAACCTTGCGGCCAAAGAAAGCATCCGAAGATGCATTCACATCAACCTTGTAAAACTGGAAAAGGTGTGAACAGACGACCAAGTCGCCGCCTTACACACCTGTGAGACAGATGCTTGATGTCGGAAAGCCCAGGAGGCACCAATTGCCCTGGTCAAATGCACCGTGATAGGAAAGGGTTGCTCCCGCCCCTTAAGGGCATAGGCCTGAATGACGGTCTGCCTGAGCCACCGAGAAATGGTGGCCGACGAGACCGCCAGGCCCTTCTACGGACCAGACACTGCCAGAAACAGCAAATCTGACCTCTGGAAGGGAGCCGTAGCAGACAGGTACACCTGCAGAGCACGTACCACGTCCAAAGTATGTAACGCAGCCTCTCTGGGATGCAACGGTCGAGGACACAAGGAAAGAAGTACAATGTCCTCATTCAGGTGAGAAGCTGAAACTATCTTCGGAAGAAAGGAAGGCTGTGGGCATAGCACCGCTTCATCCTTATGGAGGACCAAGTATGGTGACTTGCAAGACAAGGCTGCCAACTGAAAAACCCGTCTGACAGATGTAATGGCCACTAGAAAGGCCACCTTCTGAGATAGTGTCAAGAGAGGAATTTCTCTGATGTTCTCAAAGGAAGGTTCTTGAAGAGCCGAGAGCACCAGATTCAAATCCCATGGAGCAAGCGATGGTCTAATTGGGGGAATCACATGTCGAACCCCATGTACAAACGTACCCACCAGTGAATGGATCACCAAGGGTCGTTGAAAAAAAAACAGCCAAGGCTGAAATCTGTCCCTTAATGGTGCTTAAGGCAAGTTTCTGATCCACTCCACGCTGTAAAAACAGCAGGACCCTAGAAACCGAATATGCCCGTGGACGCCATCTCTTTGCACATAGAGATGTAGGCCTTACAAGTGCGATGGTAGATCTTCTGAGAAGATGACTTTCGTGCCCTCAGCATGGTTGAAATGACCGAATCCGACAAACCTTGGTCCCTTAGCACCTGTCTTTTAATAGCTACGTCGTTTAAGCCAGCGAATGTAAAGCAGGATGAAGTATGGGACCTAGAGATAGAAGGTCCTCCCGTATTGGCTCAATCCTAGGTACTCCAGATGCTGAGTCGGTACCAACACCGACTTCTGAATGTTCAGCACCCAACAATTCTCGGAGGGACCGACTGGCTATAGACACGTCCTCCTCTAATTCTGAGCCAGAAGCAGCTCTCAGAAGAAGATCTTTTAAGTAGCCCATGACAGCAATGCCTCGCTGTCTCAGCAAAGCCAGAATCGGGGCGAGCACCTTGGTGAAAACCCTTGGTGCCGACGCTAGGCCAAAGGGAAGAGCCACAAATTGATAGTGGTCTTCCACTATTGCAAAGCGCAGAAACCTCTGATGCCTGCCGCAGATTGGGACATGCAAATATGCGTCCTTGATGTCCAGGGACACCATAAAGTCCCCCCCGGATGGAGTGCAGCAACCACAGAACGAATTGATTTCATCCTTAACTTTCACACCCTCACAAAGGCATTGAGGGCCTTGAGGTCCACGATTGGACGGACTCTGTCCTTCCTTGGGACTACAAACAGATTTGAATAGATACCCTGAAACTAGGGTTGTCCCGATACCACTTTTTTAGGACCGAGTACAAGTACCGATACTTTTTTTTCATGTACTCACCGATACCGAATACCGATACTTTTTTTAAATGTCATGTGACAGTTTTCAAACCACAATACAGACTAAGGATATTTTCTTTAGAATTATGAAGAATTCTAACTCAAGACATTATAAAAGAATAAAAATGAGTAAAAATGAATAAAAAAAAATGTATTTTGTACTGCTCCCATTAAGGCAGACCGACGAGCCAGAAGAAGAGGAAGATTTAAGGGAAAGAAACTGTTTGGCGGACAAGAAAAAAAAAAACTTGATCTTGTACCCCGAAGTGACCACCTCGCAGACCCACTGGACAGAGAGCAGGGAGGTCCACCGAGCTGCAAACCCACAAAGCCACCCCCCCACCCTTGAGTCAGGCGGGGGTAAAATTTAATTCGGTAGCAGACTTGCTAGCCGGCTTGTTTGGCTTGCGCACTCAGGGACGCTTTTTTTTTTACCAAAAAGCTTCCCACCTTTGAAAGGCAGATCTGCCAGAGCTTTTTTGGATGCTTGGTCAGCGGACCAGCATTTCAGCCAAATCAGGCTACGCAATACCACCGCAGATACAGAGGCTCTGGAGATCAAGGGGGTCACATCCAGAGTGGCATCACAGACATACACAAGGCCCTGTACCAATTGGTCGGCCAGCCTCACACACTCAGGGTGATACTGGTGCTCCGTTCTGCAGCCGTTCTCATTCCTTATCTATGAACTAATCAAAGGAAAACACATAAGGAAAAAAACTTTAACAGGACGGTTCGACTTGTGCGACTCAAAAGAGACTGTGACCTGCGTGGACGTCTCAGCTGTATCCTCCAACTTGAGAGAGTCCCTCACAGCATCAATAAGTGCACTCACAAGTGCCCTGTCTTGCGCTGATCCGGACGAGGAGTCCTCCTCACCAGGGAAGTCCTAGTCCGCATTCTCTGACATATCAGAACCGAGGTCCTGAGCCCCAGCCAGGCCCGAATCTGAGTCAGAGCATTCTCCAGAAGATGGCGGGGAATGCCGCTTCCACCCTGGCAACAAAGGACTCCAGGACTGCTGACAGTGTATCAATGGGAACCGCCGGTGCAGGGGCACCATTAGCTGCCTCTGGCAAGTTTGGGGAATAAAGGCCAGATACTGACTCCAAAATCACCCACTGACAGCCCTCAGGGACCAAGTGAAACACTCAATAAGTCCACCCTTTTTGCTGCACCGACCATCTGTACACAGCGTGTGTGTGAGGAAAACTGTAAGGCGATTGTGCTGCGCGCCATTCAGGAAGCCAGTGCTAGAAGCCAAAACCTACTCCAAAATGACCGCCAGACGCCTCAGAGAAAAGGGCGCGGACCACAATAAATGACCTCCCGCAGTGCCGACCTGCGTCACAGTGCGGCCACGGCAAAATAGCCACCGATGGAAATTTCAACAGAGAAAAGCGGGCACACTTAAAATGGCGTCGGCGCTGTAAAAATGGTGCTCGAGCACAGCAATGTGGACGAGCAGGCCATGGCAGAGACTTCCCAGGAGACACACCACCCCCCCCCCCCCCCCCAGAAAGCAGACCCTGACACCCCACAGTCCCCAACTGGGACCCGGAGTCCCCTCACAGGTACACCCTGGTCGCAGCGGCCCTTAGGGCAGGAGGGGAAAGGGTGACAGAGAGCAGGGAAAGGGAGGACAGGTGAACCCCTAAATCCCGGGAATGCCCAGCTGTTCCATCCTGCCGAGGCAGGAGGAACCGTACTTGCGAGGACTTGCTGGCGCCTCCCTGACAGACCTACAACTGAGTGGTACGGTGTATCTGTCGGCCCGGTCCACTGTGAGGGAGACAGCAGCAGCCCAGTCATATGTGGACCCTGGAACATATGCCCACCGGCCACCCCTGGAGCCATGGGGCATGTCGTAGCCGACCCAGCACGTAGCTAAGGTCTGCTCATGCTCGATGGCCGGACTGGGGGAGACTACAAGGATCTATAACAGGATTTTTGTACTTACCGTAAAATCCATTTCTCCGAGTTCATGGACGGACACAGCAGCATTGACCTTAGGGTTATATCACCTTCCTTCCAGGAGAGAATAGTCAGAAAAACAGCACTTCAAGTGTTAAAAATACTTCTGCAGTACAGCTCCTCCTGGGGGAGTGGCTCCCCGGGTATATAACCCCCACTCTGATTGAACAGCTCCAGTTTGTAACAAGCAATACAAAACGAAAGGAGGGCGAGTACAAAAATCCTATTTTCTCTTCAGTTCATGGACGGACACAGCAGCATTGACCTTAGGGACGTCCCCAAGCAGTATAAAGATTTCGAGGGGTGGGGAAAAACACACAGCAAACCAGGGTTCACCCCATACAAAAAACAAAAACGGAGTTTCTCGACGGAAGAACTCCAACCTTAAACTGCCGCCTGTAAAACCTTGTGGCCGAAAGAGGCATCCGAAGATGCACTCACATCCACCTTGTAAAACTTAGAGAAGGTGTGGATGGACGACCAGGTTGCCGCCTTACACACCTGTAAAACAGAGCCTTGATGACGGAAAGTCCAGGAGGCACCAATCGCCCTGGTCGAATGCGCTGTAACCTGAAAGGGAGGCGCCCGCCCCTTTAGGGCATAGGCCTAAAGGACGACCTGTCTGATCCACCTAAAAATGGTGGCCGATGAGACCGCCAGACCGTTTCTAGGACCATTTACCGACACAAACAGCGAGTCCGATCTCTAGAATGGAGCCGTAGCGGACAAGTACACCCGTAGGGCCCGAACCACATCCAAGGAATGCAAAGCGGTCTCCTTCTGGTTCTTTGGCTGAGGACATAAGGGTGGTAACACTATGTCCTCATTAATGTGAAAGGCCGACACAACCTTTGGAAGAAATGACAGCTGCGGGCGCAGCACTACCTTATCCTTTTGGATGACCAAGTAGGGGGCCTTGCAGGACAAGGCTGCCAGTTAAGACACCCGTCTGACCGAGGTAATTGCTACCAGAAAAACCACCTTCTGAGACAAAGTCAAAAGAGGAATCTTTCGAATGTCCTCAAACGGAGCGTCTTGAAGCGCCGAGAGGACCAAATTCAAGTCCCATGAAGGCAGTGGCGGGCAGTGGAGGGCGCACAGGAGGGGACACATGCCGGACCCCCTCTACGTATGCACTAGAGAGTGGGCTGCCAAGGGTCCCTGAAAGGAAATAGCTAGACCTGAGATCTGACTCTTAACCGTACTTAAGGCGAGAGCCCGATCCACTCCCCACTGTAAAAACAGCAGAATTTGGGACAGCACGTATGTACGGGGGTGCCACTTCATCTCCTCACACATAGAGATGTAGGCCTTCCACGTACGATGGTAGATCTTACTTGAAGTCGTTTTCCGTGCTCATAGCATGGTAGAGATCACCGGGCCGGATAGACCACGGTCCCTCAAAACCTGGCCGTTAAAACCAGCGACTGTAAAGCAGGGTGAAAGATCGGTCCCTGTGACAGGAGATCTTCTCTCAGGGGTAGACGCCAAGAGACGTCTGCCACCAGACGCACCAGGTCCGCGTACCAGAGACGCCGTGGCCAATCTGGGGCAATCAGGATTGTAGGAATCCCCTTGATTTCCACTCTGTGTAGCAGACGAGGAAGGAGTTTCAGAGGAGGGAAGGCGTAGATTAGTCGATAGTGACCCTTGGTGCCACCAGCGCATCTGACGCGTCCGCCCACGGGTCTCTTGACCTTGCCACGAACCGTGACATCTTCCGATTGAGACGGGACGCTAGAAGGTCCCCGTGAATTCGCAAAGTCGCCCCCCCCTGAGACACGAGTGGGGGCAGACCTTCATGCGGAAGCAGGCTTGTTAGGCTTGCGGTACCAGGTGCGCTTTTGCCCTGTAGCGGGCGCCTTTGCATTTTTTCATGAATTGTTTCCTGCCACACTTGGCGGGCGAAAAAAAAAAACGCTTGGGAGCAGCAAAAGAGGGACCTTGCTTACGGAGAGGCTCCTTACCCTTCCCAGATTCTGGGAGCAGTGTGCTTTTTCCACCTGTGGCATCTTTTATGATGTCATCCAGGGACGCCCCAAAAAGCCTTTCCACCAAAGCCTTTTTTGAAGACTGGTCAGCAGACGAACACTTCAGAGACAGCAGGCGTCGCATTACCACCGCGTAGGCGGAGGCCCTGGAAGCAAGCGAAGCAAATACAGGGCCGACTCACAGACAAATTTTAGGCCCTGTACCAACTGGTCGGCCAGGTCCATACAGGTCTCAGAAACATTCTGTGTCTCAAGCTCTTGCAGCAAGACCTTTGCCCTTTCGATGAGTGTCTGCGACACCAGAGCCCCGACCAAAACCGGTCTCACAGCCAAGCCCACTACTGTGAACATGGAGCGGGCCACAGCCTCAGCTCAATCTGCGGGGTCTGTAAATGCAGGAGCCCCCTCCATAGGTAATGTGGTGGCTTTACTCAGTCAGGACACCGGAGGGTCCACTGAGGGAGGAGAGACACACTTTTTTTTAAAAGTCCTCCTCAAAAGGATAATGGACCGCAATGCATTTCGGAGCAGCAAAAGCTTTCTGCGGTGTATCCCATTCCTTGTACAGCAGTTTGTCCAGATATAAAACACAAGAAAACACTCTCGCGGCGCGGGGTGGTTTGCGGAACCCAAAAGGGACCGGCCTATCTGATGCCTGCGCCAAAGGCGGCAGGGGCACTAAGGGTAAACTCAGGCATGGTTGGGGTGGAAGCTTCTGGTTCAGACTCCATGTTAACTCACACCTATGCCACCCTAGCACTGCAAGGCAGACACCCACCAGTTGCCCTCCCGGCTGTAAAAACAGAGCAGGAGACCCCCCAGGGAAACTTACCACCCGACCCAGTTGTAGCTGTGGCAGAAGCGCTGTTAGTGCTGAGAAAGCTGGCTGTGCTGCGCTGTCCCTCAGTAAGCGATTTGCGGTCTTTTGCTGTGGTATTTCAGGCACAAGAGGCCAAGACTAATTCCAAAATGGCCGCTGTATGCCAGAAAACAGCATGCGGGCTACAGGAAAATGGCCGCCGACCTATACAGGTCGTGACCGCGGCAAAATGGCGGCTACACACGCTATTGTAAAACACAATGACACAGCAGACAGTAACACAGCGACACTCCCCACACCAAATCAACCGCTCCTCACAGAACACAGACCCTGGTAGTGACAGAACCCCAGGAGAGCCCCCCCCAACAGCGGCCACCCAGTATGGGGAAGGAGGGAGAGGAAGGGAGAGAGGAAAGCAGGGCGTACCCTCAGTCGACCTCCCCAGGAAAGCCCCAGAAATACCACCTTGCCGAGGCAAGGGGCCTACTCACCTGTCCTGCGACCACCGGCTGGAGGCATTCCTGACTGAACCAACGTCCGCGAAGGGCATGGCAGTCAGCCAGACACACTGTGACAAGGCCATAGAGACCGGTCATATGTGTGCCCTAGAACATGAAAGTTCCCCGGCCACCCCTGGACCAACGGGGCATGTCGTGGACGACCCAGAGCTGAGCTGAGGGCCGTCACACACTCGATGGCCGAACATGGGGGGACTACAAGGATCGAGGATCCAGCCTGTCACCCAGTCGGCAGTTGATAGTAGAATCCAGGATCCAAAAAAAAGCAGGAACAAAAATAATAAAAGCGAAAGAATCGCAAAAAAATCCACAGTACATGGACTCCAGAGAGGCCAGTCTACTCCTGATGCTAGGCAGAAAAAAACTGGAGCTGTTCAGTCAGAGTGGGGGTTATATACCCAGGGGGGCCACGCCCCCTGGGAGGAGCTGTACTGCAGAAGTGTTTTTAACACTTGAAGTGCTGTTTTTCTGCTTAGTCTCTCCTGGAAGGAAAGTGATATAATCCTAAGGTCAATGCTGGACTCTGGGCCCAAAGGGAGCCAAGTTCTATTCCTCTACTAGGCAGAAAAAAAACTGAGCTGCTGACTGCAAGGCAGAGGGTTATGTCTGGAGGGACTGACCCCTGGGCGGGGCTGTTCAACTCTGTTACAGTAACATGTATTTAAATATCCAACATGTTCTGTCTAGTCCTCTTCTATAGAACAGGAACATAACCCACTTGTCAAGATTTAAAGGAACTGTGTCCGTCCATGGACGAAAAGAGAAATGTCAATTTACTTTTTTTTGTAGGAGCCTGGAAAAGCATTGCTGATTGTGGGTGCTATGCAGGACTCCTAGAAATTGTCAGTCCTATGGACAGGCAGTTTCACACTGACAGAAAGACTTAATGATTTACTCAACAGTGCCCTGGTAGTTCATTGATGACTACAAGCCGACAGCTGCAAAGGTTGTCTGTACTTGTCGTTTTCACAAAACTCTGTAAATGAATGGCACAGCTTTTGCCCGTCTGGCTGGCAATTTTTTTAATTGTGACAGCGAGAGGGGGGAGAGTATTACCTGCTCGCTGTCACAACAAGGGTTTGGGGGAGTTGCGGGAACTGGTGCCACAGTAACATGTTACATCTTGAATAGATACAATGTTATGAAAGGTCAACTTTCTTTTAAGTATACATTTTAAATGATTTCCCAACAAGGAAGAGTGCGTATATATATGAAACTAGCTTATACGCCCTGATGGCATTCAGTTTCACAACTATTTAAAATGAAAGCTCCCTAAACCAAATGTGAAATGTTACCTTCAATGCTTATTTCTGAAATTTGACACTTCTGCTCACGGATAAAAACCCGAAGACAAGACAACTCAGCATATACGTAAAGATTAATAACCTCATCATATTTTGACTTCTTCAGTGCTGGAAAAAGAAAAAAGCATAAGTTAGATAATATATGCAACATACACAGCAATACAATGTAGGTGCCTTTTAAGACCTAACTTTCACCTGAAACTGAAATTTCAGATTTGTATAGTTACTAGCAAGGTAAATCACAAGCTTTTCCATGACTGCAACAAATAAAACCTATTCCCCAAAATATGCAATAAATATTTAACTGAAGAAATCTAAGACTGAAAGACATGTAGCTGTGACTGGAGACACACCACAGTAAAAAATTTGAGGAATATGTATATCTTTATACTGTAAAAATATGCATCTTTCTTAAAGTGGTTGTAACCCCACTAATTTCAGGCACTCACCCCTCGTTCTTAATGCTATGTGCCTAGTGTATCCGTTTTATTTAAAAATGCTGTTCTATACATTTTTTTCTTAGCGCCGTTCGTCGTTGACATGACCGGCAGCTGCTTTCTCGCCCAGTCTGACAGCTACAGCAAGAATCCCCCGCTGTTGAGAGGAGGAGAGAGGCGGCCGGTCATGTGAGAGCCAAGCAGTGCTCGGAAATACAATATAGAACAGCGTTTTTTTAAATAAAACAGATAAACTGGGCACATAGCATTAAGGTAGACAGGTGAGTGCTTGAAAATAACAGTTATTTCTGCAGGAGGGGAGGGGCAGGCACTGACACAACTGACGGGCAGAGAGGGGAGAGAGAGGACAGAGGAGAGCTGCGGATGATGGAGGAAAGTAAACTGACCACGGTGTCAGGGCTTAGCAGCCATGATAAACCGTAGTCCGTTTAAAGAGGGGAGGGCAGAACCAGGCTGGATCAGCCAGGTATTTTAGATGATACAAAGGGGGGGGGGGGGGTAATACTGCGCTGCCAATGGGTGTGTGATAAAAAAAAAAAAGCTGCTAGTACCAAACAACAGATGTATTTATGACAAGAGTGAATAAAAGGAAAAAGTGCAGCGCTGAGAAAGGAGTGTCAGTGTCTGGCCAGGTATATACAATTCATAAGGTCAACATCAAAAGTTAAGATGGAACTAAACTGGAGCACACCGACACATATTTTTATATGAGTGAAAATCAATAAGTGAAATAAAATACACTGCCTTGCGAAAGTATTCGGCCCCCTTGAACTTTGCGACCTTTTGTGACATTTCAGGCTTTAAACATAAAGATATAAAACTGTAACTTTTTGTGAAGAATCATCAACAAAGTGGGACACAATCATGAAGTGGAACAAAATTTATTGGATATTTTAAACTTTTTTAACAAATACAAAACTGAAAAATTGGGCGTGCAAAATTATTCAGCCCCCTTAAGTTAATACTTTGTAGTGAAACCTTTTGCTGCGATTACAGCTGTAAGTCGCTTGGGGTATGTCTCTATTAGTTTTGCACATCGAGAGATTGAAATTTTTGCCCATTCCTCCTTGCAAAACGGCTCGAGCTCAGTGAGGTTGGATGGAGAGCGTTTGTGAACAGCAGTTTTCAGGTCTTTCCACAGATTCTCGATTGGATTCAGGTCTTGACTTTGACTTGGCCATTCTAACCTGGATATGTTTATTTGTGAACCATTCCATTGTAGATTTTGCTTTATGTTTTGGATCATTGTCTTGTTGGAAGACAAATCTCTGTCTTAGTCTCAGGTCTTTTGCAGACTCAATCAGGTTTTCTTCCAGAATGGTCCTGTATTTGGCTCCATCCATCTTCTCATCATTTTTAACCATCTTCCCTGTCCCTGCTTAAGAAAAGCAGGCCCAAACCATGATGCTGCCGCCACCATGTTTGACAGTGGGGGTGGTGTGTTCAGGGTGATGAGCTGTGTTGCGTTTACGCCAAACATAACGTTTTGCATGGTTGCCAAAAAGTTTGATTTTGGTTTCATCTGACCAGAGCACCTTCTTCCACGTTTGGTGTGTCTCCCAGGTGGCTTGTGGCAAAATTTAAACTACACTTTTTATGGATATCTTTAAGAAATGGATTTCTTCTTGCCACTCTTCCATAAAGGCCATATTTGTGCAGTATACGACTGATTGTTGTCCTATAGACAGAGGCTCCCACCTCAGCTGTAGATCTCTGCAGTTCATCCATCATGGGCCTCTTGGCTGCATCTCTGATCAGTCTTCTCCTTGTATGAGCTGAAAGTTTAGAGGGATGGCCAGGTCTTTTTAGATTTGCAGTGGTCTGATCCTCCTTCCATTTCAATACATTTCCAAATCCGGCTTTAAACTTCTCCACGACAGTATCTCGGACCTGCCTGGTGTGCTCCTTGTTCTTCATGATGCTCTCTGCGCTTTAAACGGACCTCGGAGACTATCACAGTGCAGGTGCATTTATACGGAGACTTGATTACACACAGGTGGATTCTATTTATCATCATTCGTCATTTAGGTCAACATTGGATCATTCAGAGATCCTCACTGAACTTCCGGAGAGAGTTTTCTGCACTGAAAGTAAAGGGGCTGAATAATTTTGCACGCCCAATTTTTCAGTTTTTTATTTGTTAAAGTTTGAAATATCCAATAAATTTCGTTCCACTTCATGATTGTGTCCCACTTGTTGTTGTTTCTGGTTTCTTCACAAAAAATTACAGTTTTATATCTTTATGTTTGAAGCCTGAAATGTGGCAAAAGGTCGCAAAGTTCAAGGGGGCCGAATACTTTCGCAAGGCACTGTATATGGCAAATTCATTTAAATGTGGTATCAATAAATGAATAGATAGGTGAGTGCCAAATGTGCGAAACAAAAAGAAAAAAGTGCAACAACTGCATCAAACAAAAGTTCATGTGTATGACACGAAGTGCAAGAAATAGTATTTTTCAGCAGACTCTTTTCAACATAATCTGTAACTAATAATACATCTGACGTTGTGCGGATCCTGACACCACTGCAGACTTGTGAGACCACCACCAAAGGAAGATGGATACCCTTACCATAAGACGTGAACTATCCCACAGCCGTGGTGAGTCTAAACAGCCTAGAGGTGGTTCACGCTGTCCCATGCGATCCTCCAAACCACAACTGGGAGATGTCTCCAAACGGTGGGTTGAGAATTCCAGCCAATAATTGATGTCAGAGGAAACTCTGTGATGCACAGGGTGACAAGGTAAGTAACCCCTCACATAAACAACGTCAGGGATAGTATCAGTTGAATCCAAAAAAAAAAAAAGAGAAGAAAAAAGCCTCCACGTGGCGTAGATCAAAAAAGGATTTAATAAAAATAAAAACAGTTGTACAGATACACCCTTCGGCGAGTACATGAATAAAAGTGACAACGTCACATGTATTATTAGTTACAGATTATGTTGAAAAGAGTCTGCTGAAAAAGACTATTTCTTGCACTTCGTGTCATATACATGGACTTTGGTTTGATGCAGTTGTTGCACTTTTTTCTTTTTGTTTTGCACATTTGGGACTCACCTATTTATTCATTTACTGATACCACATTTATGAATTTGCCATATATTTTATTTCACTTATTGATTTTCACTCATATGAAAATATGTGTCGGTGTACTCCAGTTTAGTTGCATCTTAACTTTTGATGTTGACCTTATGAATTGTATATACCTGGCCAGACACTGACACTCCTTTCTCAGCGCTGCACTTTTTCCTTTTATTCATTTTAGATGATACAGGGGACCAAATGACACAACACAAGCATGGTGCTGTTATTCATGCTTTAAGGGAACAAACGCTTTAAAAGACTGACAGTTACCCCATTCCAGACGTTTTCATACTGAAATTACGCCATTCTTATGTATACAGAATAAAGGAGATGACTACTCTCAGATGGAACGTAAATTTTACAGGTCAGAAAACAGATCACAATCACTACTGTACCTCCCTGTGCAAACCCGAATCCCTCTTCTTAAGCATTTACACTTATATAGTGATCGGTTGCGAAGAACAGAAGAAAAGATGGATCAAGCCACCCTTCTGCATCTAAAGCAAGTTTTGTGTAGATATCTTACAAATTTTCTTTTTTTGATCCTCCTTTTTATCTTCCTCTGTATCTTGAGCCAGTTCTACTTCTTTGTTTTCAGATTGTTCCGATTGTGGCAACAGGTTTGTGAGAAAGCTCATTGTATTCAGCAGAGCCTCAGTGTGGAGATGAACATCCAAGGATGAAAAGTTCACCTATTTGAGATAAAAACAGATATGCATGTTCTATAAAGTGTTTTTTTTTTTGTTCACAGTAATTTATCATGTAATGGTTTTCTACAGTTACAAGTCTGTATTTAGTCAGATATATAAGCAATTCATACAAAAGAGAAAGACCTGCGCAATAGATAAGGAGGTTACATTAAACCAGTATATAGAAAACATATCCGCCCCCGCGAATTGTTCAAGCTTGTCATCCAGACCATGAAACCAGTCTGTCTTGAAGCCCCCAATTCTGATACCCAAGAATTTTGCAATAAATTTTCAGATTTTTTCATTAACAAAATTGAAAGAATCCATGAAAGCATTCAGCAAAACAGTACCCCCCTCAAACAACCATTCACCCAATACCCACATAAACTCACCACAATCAACGATGTTCACTCTCAAACTCATCCCCATCGAGGCCACTAAAAATATTATCGGTGCCCTGCGAAATAGCACAGCACCCCATGATATTATCCCCACCAAACTGCTGAAGGAATGTGCCGATATCCTGGCACCACCTATCACGCAGCTTAAAAATCACAAGAAAGGCATAGTGCCCGCCCAGCTGAAACAAGGCATAATCAAACCCATTTTAAAGAAAAAGTGAGTGAGGTCATTAGTTCTGAGGGCCTGGGGGGGGGGGGGCAATGGATTCCCTTAATTTACTTAGATTTCCTCTTACTCAGTGTCGATCCTGACCTCCCTGGGGACCTAAGCAAAATGACATGGCACATTAAAAATGAGAAGTGGGGGGCGCTGACGACAAAGACATGTCACATTAAAGAAAGTTGAGAAGCGGGGTGAGGGGGCGAAAATGACTTCTCACCAGGCGAGGCTCTAGGAATTTGGGGGGCCCTTCGCAGCTTTGCGGGGCCCTAAGCAGCTTGCATAGTGAGCCTATGGGGCGGATCGGCCCTGCTCTTACTTCCTGGTTACCCATAGAGCAGGAAGTGAAGGGAAATCTTCGCAATGGGACAGGGATGATAAAAGTGTTGCCTATAGTTCTACTTTAAGTAGATGGTGCAGCAGAAACATATAGCACAGTGAGGAAGGTTTGTGGTCCAGGATGACAAAACAGTCAAAATTGGAAGGGCCCCCCCCCCCCACAGTAGTGGAATGCCGGCTGCCCGCATACTAGAAGCAGCGTGGCCGCTCAATGGGGGCGCTAGACTAATTTTCCTAACAGTGTAGCGCAAGCCGGCGGGGACTCTTTTTGTGCTGTCCCCCTGCAAAGTGCTGCCCTAGGCCTGGGCCTTGTTGGCCTAGGCCAGGATACAGCTCTGGACACATCCACTTGCGGCACTATAATCTTGTTATTTTATTCTAAAAAGTGAATGCCATACCACAGCAAGGTTTTGTAGGACACAATGCCCAATATCTGAAACATAACAACAAAAGTAGCAGTTTGCTGCTACTTACGGAAGTTGCAAAGTCAGAGACATGTAAAAAGTATCATAAATCTTCCACTTTATCAGTAACTATCTGATTTGTACGTTCAAAGACAGACACTAAACAAATATTACAGCTCAAGGATGCATACTTGCAATCCTAGAGTGAGTTAAGGATCCAAAACTAGCATATATCGTATAATTTCAAATCGACTGACAGAAAAGCATTTCTTTCCACATCTACCCCTTCTAACTAAATTCTTTGAAATATTCAGTTGTGAAAGTGTTCTGAAAAAGACTTGTGTACAAGAGTTGTAGGCCCTATTCACATCTGAGCGTTTTCAGCTTGTAAAACGCTCAAATCAAAAGTTCCACAAATGCCCAACAAGCAAAATTCCATTCATTTTAATAGCACCTGTTCACATATGAGCATTTTGTCACCTGAAGCTCAAAAAAGTACACAAGCTTCTTTTAAGCGTTTTAGACTTTAATAGAAATGCCTGACTTGAGCAGAAAAAACGCTCCTAAAATGATTGAAAACGCTCACATCTCTCCATCTCAAATCTCCTCCCCCCCAGTGCTAAATTAGCTAAACAAACACGCCTGAAGTTGTACGAAGCGCTTGTAAAAAAAAAAGCTGCAAAAAAAAAAAACGCCTGAAAAACACCTGAAAACGATGGGCCAGATTCAGAGAGCCGTAACTCCTGTCTAACTCGTGTTAGACTGGAGTACAAATTACGCTCGTTTTTTAGCTAGTCTGAAATCTCAAACCATGAAAAGACGGCTGCGGGCTTCAATTCGACTGGATTACGTGTTCGTATGCCGTCGGATCTACGCTGCAATAAAATTGCGGCCACTGGGTGGACTTCCCGTCGTTTTCCGCGTCGGGGTATGCGAATGAGCTTTTGCCGGCAATCCCCGAAATTACGATCTTCAATCGCAATCTCTTACGGCATCTTTAGTCATCTTTTTTGCGTAACACTATACCAGCTTTTTGCTGGTCTAATATTAGACAGCCCATGTTAAGTATGGCCGTCGTTCCCGCGTCGAATTTCAACGTTTTACGAAGTTTTTTATTATTTTTTACGCAAGTCGTCCGGGAATAGGAATGTCCGTAAACGACGCTACTTAAAAAAAAATGACGTAACGACGTGATTTCGCGCAATGCATGGCGGGAAAATTCTGAACGGAGCATGCGCAGTTCGATCGCCGCGGGGACGCGCCTAATTTAAATGCTTCACGCCCCCTAATCACGTATTTCGATTACGAGAAATAGACTACGCCGCCGTATCGTACGGGCAAAAATTTACCAGAATTCGATGTAGGGCCTGGTAAAATACGGCAGCGTAGAGTATTTCGAATACGCTGCGCAAATTTATGTGTACCTGAATCTGGCCCGATATGCTTAAGTGTGAATGCAGCCTTAAAACTGCCACTATCGTATCTGCAATATTTGTCTTTGAAGTTCTGGAATGCTTTATGCTTTTTCAAAAGTGGCCCGTGATTAGGTAGCACCTTAGCATGGAAGAAAACTATGTATGGGGAGATGTATCATATTTTGCTTTAATCCTGTTGAAGAGAGAAACTTTTTAGAGGTTCTGCCAATACAGGAGAGACTTTTTATCAGAAGGAAATAGTCTGGGATTTTCAAATAAAGGTTTACTTTAGGTTGGAATTTCACTTTACAAACATTTTGTTTAACAAATGAGGTTTTACATGACTTAATATATCTAGACAAACTTACCTTTACTAATTGTTCAATGCTGCTATAAGTAGTCTTGAATTCTGGTCCATTTATGTCTGCCTGTAAAATGATAAAACAGAAACAAAACTTCTGAAAGATCGAACAAATGTTACACATCTTGTGCAAAAACACACTTTAGTGATCCAATGCATTGAGTCACAGTTCTTTTCATTTTGAAAAGCCCCCTTCACACACAAGGGCATCACAGCTCCAATTCACATTCAATGCAGCACACCACAATTCACAGTACAGTAAAACCTTGGACTGCGAGTATAATTAGTTCCGGAAGCATGCTTGTTATTTAAAGCACTTGTATATCAAAGCAAATTTCCCCATAAGAAATAATGGAAACTCAAATAATTAGTTCCACAACCATTTATTCATAAATCCCTCAGTTTATAGTCCATATAATAAGATTATAGCAAGGTGACGAGGTTGTGTAACCATAAAATGTCCATCCACAAATGGCAGCCTCCACAAGGGGATTAGAAGCAAAATCCAGCAGGAGCTACAGAGTATAAAAGAGAGGCGCCTCAAAACCTAGCAATATGAATGAAGGTACAATATTTAGCAATTCACATGGTTGATGATTAAAAGAGGCACATCTAAAGTATGCAGGCATCTGGGGTTAAGCCGTCTGCAATCCTGATCAGGAGAACCACCCTGCAGTAGAGCGCTCTGAAAGCAAGGCTTGAATCACTCAAGGAGAGCAGAGTGGAAGGAAGGATGTCAATGGCGGTGAGGAGGACGGTCTATATGGACATCTTTACCCTGGATGCCTGCATACTTAGATGTGCCTGTTTTAATCATCAACCATGCCAGTTTATAAATGTTGTACCTTAATACATGCAACTGTATTGCTACACTTAGAGGCATCTCTCTTTTCTTTTATACTTAGTTGTATCGTGACATTACTTGTATATCAAGACATCGCCTGTATATCAAGATAAAATTTATTAAAACATTTATGTCATGCAAAATGCTCTCAAAACCAAGGTTTTACTGTAACTAATTTCTGTGCGTTGTGGTTCACTGTGTCAGAAAAAAAAAAAAATTCATATGCATTATTTGATTCGTTCTTGTGCACTTGCAGTTTTAATGCATGACACAATCCACTTTACTGCATCACACAGAAATGCAGAAGTGTGAATGAGCCCTTAATGTTTTAGCTTATCTTATTTTAGCACAAGTCTTAACCTTTACGTATTCCATTAGCAACAGATCGTCGGTGGTATTATCCAGTGTTGTGAGAAGGTGAACTGGCTTTTCTTCATCATCTTTAAAAGAAAATACAAAGAAAGACAGAAAAATTAAAATTTTCAGCTTTTAAACCCAAAATGTATCAAATGAAAGTGTTGCAATACATTAAAAAGGATAAGTTCACCTTTCATAACATGTTACAATCATATTTAGGGTGTAACATTATGAATTTTGTCAAAAGGTGAACTTATCCTTTAACCACTTAAGACCCGGACCAAAATGCAGGTAAATGACCAGGCCCCTTTTTGCGATTCGGCACTGCGTCGCTTTAACTGACAATTGCGCGGTCGTGTGACGTGGCTCCTAAACAAAATTTGCGTCCTTTTCTTCCCACAAATAGAGCTTTCTTTTGGTGGTATTTTATCGCCTCTGCGATTTTTATTTTTTGCGCTATATACAAAAATAGAGCGACATTTTTGAAAAAAAATCTATATTTTTTACTTTTTGTTATAAGAAAAATCAAAGAAACTACATTTTAGTCAAACATTTAGGCCAAAATTTATTTAGCCACATGTCTTTAGTAAAAAAAAAAAAAAAAAAAAAAATCGCAATAAAAAAAAACAAAAAAAAAAACAAGCTACCTAGCGGGAACAGCGACACTAATACAGCGATCAGAAAAATTATCGATTAGTGACGCTGGCAATAGGGAGTGAAAGGGTTAACTAGGGCGGTGATCAAGGGGTTAAAACTTTATTAGGGGGTGTACGGGGGCTACCCTGAACCTAACACTAACTGTGTTATACATACATATATGATTACTGCATTCAGTGACACCGACAGGGGGAGGGGGGGTGGTGATCGCAAAGGGTTAAGTGTGCCTGCGTGTACTGGTGTCAGTGTAGTCTTGTGGAGACTTGCTGTGCGATGTGATCTCTCCTCAGCGGCGGTTGAAAAAAAAGCAGAGAGCAGAGATCTCATCACTTCCCCCTTTCTGTGTTTACACAGGAGGAGGAAGTGCACTGCAGGGGGGGGGCGCGCGCATTAGCTGAGAGCGATCCGGAGGGGGCGAACAAAAACGAATCGCCGCCCACTCGTCCCGGATCGCTCGTACAGCCACGGGGACCGCCGCATGTACCGGGGGGGGGGGGGGGGGGGGTCGGTCCCCGATCGGACCCCCACCCACGTCAAGGCAGCAACGTATATATACGTTGATGTGCCTGTCTGTGCCATTCTGCCAACGTAAATGTACATGCGGCGGTCCTTAAGGAGTTAAACTACTTTACATGGCAGTATTTAAAATTCTGTACAGCCAGAAAGATCGCTTTACTATTCCTGGATTTATCTCCAAACCTGTCTGTGTCACTTGCCTGCCTACTGGAGGATGAATCATCAGTGTGAGTATGGCAGGTAGGCAATAAGTGAAGAGGTGACATGGGAAGCTAAAAAAGCTAAACTAGGATCATCATCTGTCTGGTTCTGCACTGTGCCACAGCTTTATAAACAATTTACCCAACCATAGATCAACTGTGTCTTTAGCTGTTTGCCTGGAGCTCTGATTTAGGAAAACAAAAGTATACCTGTGTATTGAGGACATGTCAGGGAGATCTCCCTCAGAAATGCATTTGCTGACATATCAAATGTTCGAATACTGAGTTCTGTGCCCAAACCCAGAATCTCCATCTGCAGAACAGCCTTCTCTGCATCTTCAGACAGGCTGCACAATGCCAGTATCACCTGTAGGTAAATAAAATGCAGAGTGAAATTACATACATTTAACATTAAAGAATATGTAAACCGAACATTTTATATTCCTGGTATGTGCCTGCTGTACCATGCACTTGTATGAAAAAGTACCCGGTTCTCTTTGTATTGCTTCCTTTGTGTGACATATCTGGTGTTTCCCCGACAGTCCTATTTTCCTTCTAAAAACTGACCACATTACAGCACATTGTAGTTAGTTCTCTAGCTCTGCGCTCCACCAAAGCTTTGCCTAATCAGGACACAGTGAATATCTAGTTGCTAAGAAGTGGACCAGCAAGCCAGGGTGTGTCATCAGCTATCAATGGCTACAACACTTGACAGTTGAATGAAAAAAAAAACAACACATTGCTGGCAATAAATAGAATTTTTTTTTTTTTTTTTTTTTTTTTTTTTTAAATGGCTTGCAGGTTGCATGTTTTGAGTTACAGAGGAGGTCTAGGGCTAGAATTATTGCTCTCGCTCTATCAATTCTCTGCTTCTGCACGCAAGCTTGGCAGTACGGGGTGCGTTCCTGGCTCCTAACCTTTTTAACTGGCTCCTAGATTCCAAGAAAATTTGTCAAGCCCTGACCTTGTAAATGTAACACTCTTGTGTCTCCCTGGCAACAGTGTTTCCCCTGTCCTTCCTTAGCACAGTCGGTTATCCTTGTTGATTCCCCTCTACTCCCACCCCAAATCTTGATGATGTCAGCAGATCGGCCTCTTGCGACTCACCGACTCACCGATTTTTGGAAGAGAGAACAACTGAGGCTGCATAGAACAGGGGGAGACATTACTAAATTGTAAACACTATAGGCACTTATTAATGTTTTACGTAGCTATAGGGGCCTCTAGGAAGTAATCTGTCAGGACCTAATTTGCTGACTAAAGTTTCACTTTAATAGCGGAGCAGTAACTACTAGCAGCAGTAATAGTGAAGAGACTAATACCGCGTACACGCGACCGTTTTTCGGGTACGTAAAAAATTAAGTTTTTAGTTGTCTGAAAAAAACAAAGTTTTTTTCAACCCGATCGTTAAAACGGCCTTGCCTACACACGATCGTGAAAATCACGGTAACATACAACATGTACGACGGCACTATAAAGGGGAAGTTCCATTCAGATGGCGGCCACCCTTTGGGCTGCTTTTGCTGATTTTGTGTTAGTAAAAGACGATTTGCTCTTTTCAGTCTGTTACAGCGTGATGAATGTGCTTTCTCCATTACGAACGCTAGTTTTACAAGAACGAGCGCTCCCGTCTCATAACTTGCTTCTGAGAGTGCGCATTTTTTTCACAACGTTAAAGCCCACACACGACCATTTTTAGCGACGTTAAAAAACGTTGTGAAAAATAAGAGCATGTTCTAAATTTTTAACGCCCATTTTTTAGATTGTGAAAAATGCTCTGGCGCCCACACGATTGTTTTTAATGACATTCAAAAAAAACGTAATTTTTTATAACCCGAAAAACGGTCGTGTGTACGCGGCATTATGTGACAGTGAGTACCTGGCAAAGCTGTTTTGGCTTAATACACTGACAAAATCTTACTGTCAAAGAGCAGAGACAGATATGGGCCACTACACTGAGGCTTGGCAATTGTAAAAAGTAAAATGAGACACAGTTGAAGTCCACTGGCTGCAAAGGCAAAAAAATAACTACCAGTCAGAAAAAAAATACTTACACGTGGTATCTCAAATCTCATTTGAAATTCTGTCATGTTTTTCAGGGTTTCCTGCTTGACCAACTTCTTCTTCTTCATGCTATTGGATCTGGTCAGTGAGCCACTGGAGACCTCAAAGAAAGGCAAGTCTTCAACTGGGCTAGCGGGAGCATCATAAAACTCATCACATTCTGACTCTAAATCTAAAAGTAAAAAAGGTAAGAGCTATGTCACTTTATCACAAAACTGATATTTGGAAGTGGTGATAAACCCAAAAGCAAACATTTATATTGCAGCGTACCAATTCTAATGCCGCGTACACACGATCACTTTTTGTGATGAAAAAAAACGTCATTTTATCTCATGAAACAAAACAACGTTTTTCAAACTTCATTTTCCAAAACGACGTTGCGTACACACCATCGTTTTTCAACAATGCTCTAGCAAAGCGCGGTGACGTACACCACGTTCGACGGCACTCTGTTCCATTAAAGCTCCGTCTCATAACTTGCTTCTGAGCATGCGCGGGTTTAAAAACGTTGTTTTCAACATCGTTTTGCCCACACACCTTCACTTTTTAATGACACAAAAAACAACGTTTTGAAAAACGACACAAAAAATTCAAGCATGTTCGAATTTTTTTTGGTCGTTTTTTTGAAGGCATAAAACGACGTTTTGCCCACACACAGTGATTTTAAATGACGTTTTTGAAAACGTATTTTTTTCATCACAAAAAGTGATCGTGTGTACGCGGCATAAGATGTTTACTTCTTAAGGCTTTCTTTCTTTAATTTTCACCTCGTGAATCAACCAGTCTGTTGTTTTTCAGGCTGTCCTGCAGTTAGGGGTTTGAGACAAACAATTTACGTAAACCTTTTTTCACAAGAGGAACAAAGAATTGTTGTTGCATTTACTTATAAAAATTGTTAACCAAAAAATTATTTTTCAATTTGTTAGTGTATCCAAATCTTTTTTTCCCCTCAGAGAATAGGTGCAGGAATCCTCCCTCCCCAGTCAATCTACCGCCCCAAACCCCACCCTCCAAGGGTGCGACTGAACTGCTCAGATTCTAAAAGGGAGCACTTTTTCTGAGATCTTCCCCCAATCTTTATTGCACCTCCCTGTCCCTACCCATTATCTGCTTACCAAAGTGTGTGTTTATACAGTGTATGATCATTATACATTTGATTATTTATTGTGCTTGATGGTCTTAAGGTATTTATTATTCATATTTTTTTTTTTAGTAGTGAGCAAACTTGGTGTGGAAGCACACTGGAGTATTTTTATTTGTTTATAATGTAAAGAGTAGTGGAATGATGGGGGAGGTGGATGGACAGAGAGATGGAAACAGTGAGGAGTGAGTTAAGGTCCTTTCACACATGCAAACTGTTCAGGTGGACCTAAACGGATGCTCCATGCATCTCTATGGAGCGACAGATGTCTGCAGTGACATGTCCACTGACATCCGATCTGCCAAATCTAGACGGATGGTGACATTATTTTCCATTCGTCGATCGGATAAAAAAAGGACAGGCTGTCCAATTTCATCTGACCCCCCCATTGAGCAGAGCGGGGGTCTGACAGGTCAGTCCCTGCACAGGTGAGGGAGGGATGAGGACGGCAGTGGAGGTGAAGGAGGGATGGGGACGGGAGAGGAGGTGAAGGAGGGATGGGGACGGGAGAGGAGGTGAAGGAGGGATGGGGACAGGAGAGGAGGTGAAGGAGGGATGGGGACGGCAGAGAAGGTGAAGGAGGGATGGGGACGGCAGAGGAGGTGAAGGAGGGATGGGGACGGCAGAGGAGGTGAAGGAGGGATGAGGACGGCAGAGGAGGTGAAGGAGGGATGAGGACGGCAGAGGAGGTGAAGGAGGGATGAGGACGGCAGAGGAGGTGAAGGAGGGATGAGGACGGCAGAGGAGGTGAAAGAGGGATGAGGACGGGAGAGGAGGTGAAGGAGGGATGAGGACGGCAGAGGAGGTGAAGGAGGGATGAGGACGGCAGAGGAGGTGAAGGAGGGATGAGGACGGGAGAGGAGGTGAAGGAGGGATGAGGACGGGAGAGGAGGTGAAGGAGGGATGGGGACGGGGAGAGGAGGTGAAGGAGGGATGGGGACGGGGAGAGGAGGTGAAGGAGGGATGGGGACGGGGAGAGGAGGTGAAGGAGGGATGGGGACGGGAGAGGAGGTGAAGGAGGGATGGGGACGGGAGGGGAGGTGAAGGAGGGATGGGGACGGGAGAGGAGGTGAAGGAGGGATGGGGACGGGAGAGGAGGTGAAGGAGGGATGGGGACGGGAGAGGAGGTGAAGGAGGGATGGGGACGGAAGAGGAGGTGAAGGAGGGATGGGGACGGAAGAGGAGGTGAAGGAGGGATGAGGACGGGAGAGGAGGGGAAGGAGGAATGGGACGGGAGAGGAGGTGAAGGAGGGATGGGGACGGGAGAGGAGGTGAAGGAGGGATGGGGAGAGGAGGTGATGGGGACGGGAGAGGAGGTGAAGAAGGGATGGGGATGGGGACAGGAGAGGAGGTGAGGAGGGATGACGGGAGGGAGGTGAAGGAGGGATGGGGACGGGAGAGGAGGTGAAGGAGGGATGGGGACGGGAGAGGAGGTGAAGGAAGGATGGGGATGGGAGACGGAGAGGAGGAGGTGGGGAAGAGAGGGAAGGATGGGGACGAGGAGGTGAGGAGGATGGGGAAGAGGAGGGAAGGAAGGATGGGGACGGGAGAGGAGGTGAAGGAGGGATGGGGACGGGAGAGGAGGTGAAGGAGGGATGGGGACGGAGAGGAGGTGAAGGTGGGGACAGGAGAGGATGAAGGTGCGGGAGAGGAGGTGAAGGAGGGATGGGGACGGGAGAGGAGGTGAAGGAGGGATGGGGACGGGAGAGGAGGTGAAGGAGGGATGGGGACGGGAGAGGAGGTGAAGGAGGGATGGGGACGGGAGAGGAGGTGAAGGAGGGATGGGACGGGAGAGGAGGTGAAGGAGGGATGGGGACGGGAGAGGAGGTGAAGGAGGGATGGGGACGGGAGAGGAGGTGAAGGAGGGATGGGGACGGGAGAGGAGGTGAAGGAGGGATGGGGACGGGAGAGGAGGTGAAGGAGGGATGGGGACAGGACAGGAGGTGAAGGTGCGATGGAGACAGGGAGTCATAAAACTAAGGACATAAATTCTTGAGATCCTGGTGGCTACCTGGGATTTCTCCTCACTTTCTGTGGTAGCTATGGAACAGGAATTGGGGAGAAATCTCTCCAGTTGGACATACGTGACAAAATCTGATGGGTTATAATAACCCGACCTTACTATATCAAAAATAACATAAGAAATCCTTTTGGAACAGCACGATTGCCGTTGCTAAAGTGCGCCTGCGCCATTGTCTACGGATATCGGCGCCCGTCACTTTTCTAAATATCTCCTAAACTGTGGAGGCTTAGGAGATATTTCAAGCACCTACAGGTAAGCCTTAATCTAGGCTTACCTGTAGGTAAAGGTGGTTGTAAAGGGTTTACAACAACTTTAATATCTATCTTAAACCACATTACTAACTGCATACTGTAATCGCTTGTAGCGCAAGTACTGAAATTTGCACTCAAAACCGTAATTTTGTAACTTTTAGAAAAAAAAATTGGCTGTGCCAGTAAATTTTGATTTTTTTGTCAGTGAATTTTAGTCTGGTTGGTTGGCAACATTTCTCTCTCACTCCTTCACAGTTGCATTAAAGTGGCACAGATAGCTCTGTCCCATTAGGTTGAGCAGGCTTTTTTCTTTTTTTCTCAGCCTACTGCACTCTCATCACCCTTCCCAGCAAACTATGCAATGAAAAACAGGGATATTTAGTTCACAAATATTGCTATCTTTCATCTTTTTTCTGTTGTAGCACAGGCCAGTGAACAGATCTGAACCTAGTTGCTCTCCACCACCTTGGGTCCTTATGCTCCATGTTGGAATGGTGTCCACTGTAGCACTTGCAGTGGCAAGGCAGTGTAGGACTCGCCAGAAGAGGGATTACTTTGATGCAGTTGGCTGGCTTAAACATGTATTGCAATATACCTGAACTTAAAGGGGTGTCTCACCTAAATGTAATGTTTATTAAAAGTCAGCAGCTACAAAAAGTGTAGCTGCTGGCTTTTAATAAACATTCACTTACCTTCTCCACGTTCCAGCGACGCGCCGACCAGGGCTCTGCTCCTCTCCCCCCTTTCCGGCCGGCGGCTTCACGGCCGGGCACCCACAGCGCATGCACGCGCGGCGCGGCTTGCCGCTGATTGGACAGGCGATCGCCTAGGACATGTCAGTGTCCTAGGCCATCACCTACAGGGAGGGGCTGTAATAAGGCGATTAAGCCTAATCGCCTTACCAGCCCCTCGGTGGAAGCAGGAAGTGGGACAGGAAGTCTCACTCCTCCTGAAGCCCCCATCCCCCCCCCCCCCAAAAAAATGACATGCCAAATGTGGCATGTAAGGGGGTGTGGAGTGGAACAAGCGGGGAAAAAAAAAGCAGCTACCACACCTGATGATTAGTAAGCGGCAATATATCACATTTTTGGTTTTGAGTTTAATAATGCTTTAAGATAATTACTTCATTGTCAACATTGCAACAAACTCAAATTATTCAATTGCTTAGAACATTTAGGGATTTGTTTTCCCCATGTTGGAGTGCAATGTACTAGGTTACGATATAAATCTATACATTAAATATATTACATTATATATTAATTTAAATAGGCCATTGCATTATTCACCTAGGTATTTTTGTTCACGCTATTAATCTAGCAGATCTGATAAATAGGGAAGTACTACTGCAATGGCTGTGTACAAAGTACTGCAACCTACATTAACTGAACTACAAGTCACACTTTTCTAATTTGACTGCAGTAATATAACTTCCTGGAAGGAGCATTGTTGATTCAGCAAAAGGTCTTATATATGCATTACTGTTTTTTAATTAGCATAGTCGCAGGCACTGTCGCATTTGAAATTAGCGATGCTGTGCAGGTCTCAGCCCGCATAGCTGCACCATTCATTCACAGCAATCAATGAATGAATTAAAAAACGAAATGTCCAGTCTTCCACCATGGCAAATAGGATGGACTATGAGTGCGCTGATTTTTCCTGCAAAAATATATGCATTTATTTTATTTTTTACTTAAAGATGAACTTATGCTTTAAAGCATAATATGGATTAAACATATTAGCACATTGATATAATGAACAGATAAGAAGCATTACCAGAATCAATAATTGATTGGAGATCCATTAAAACTGAACGTCTTGCTAAAATCTGAGGTGTGTTCAGAGGAGGAGATTTTTGGATCTGTATCAAAGTTTGAAAATGTGGAAAACAAAATTGACATATGTTCTGCTTTACCACTTAAGAGCATATTTGTCAGGATTTTTCTGGAATCACTTTTGTTAAACTAGAATTTATAAGTACAGTATATCTATTCAATTTACGTTCAGTGGCAACACAAACAAGATCAATTAAAAGCATGAAAGCTTACTTTATACATCACGTAGAGACACCAAGTTGCAGATTTGATAACAAACACAACAATCCACGCAGCACACTGGTACTTGTTGAAAAGTGTTGAACCTAAAGCTGCATTCAATATATGGTTTCTTATGGCAAAAATTATTAGAAATATGGTGTTTCTTAATAGATGCTCCTTCCCCAATCTGGGCTGGTCCTATGACTGGACAACTATACTGCTAAACACTTGCAGAAGAGATCACAAAACGACAGTTACTATAAAGGATCACAGAGCTTTGAATTAAATTAACTCAATACTTTATTCAAGAATATCAAAAATGTGAAACATTTTGAAAATAGTACAAAATATAAAAATGGACCATCGCCTTTCCCCGTCAATTAAAACAAAAAACAAACCATACAAACCTCTTACACGCCGATACACAGATTAAAAATCGATTCAAAAAGAAGTATGGGTTTTCATTTTTTTTTTTTCAGAATCATACTTACCTAGGTGGATGCAGCATGGGACTGATGCTGCATCTGTCCCCTGCTGGCTCTAACACTGAGAAGTTCTCAGGGCTCCCTGAGCAGAGCGTTGGGCTATGGAGGGGACAAGAGTGGCTGATATAGGCTCTTAGTGGCTCGCTGAGAGGCAGAGCCTGTCCAGGCATTTGGGGGGGATCCCAACTTCATTGTCGCAATCTTGCCCAAGCCTGGCCTGGCTCTGTGACATCAGCCGACAGCGGGCTTTCTGCTGAAAATCGGTCACAGGAGTTCAGAACAAGCTGTACTGCTGTGATCCACAGAAGTACAGCCAAACAAGCTTTGGCTGTACTTCTCCCTTCAGCTCTGGTTCAAGCAAAGTGCCCAAGTTGTCACACTACACGTGCATACAACTTAATATCACCTCAACAAACCTGAAACAATCCCCTTTGTGTTGTATGGCTATGCTGTGTTTGAATCAAAACCACTATAGCAAGCAAGCAAGAACAGAAAAAAAAAAAGAAGGGATCTCAGGGTTGCGGTCAACTGGGGCTGTATCATAATCATAAGAAACTCCAATGTTGGTATCTATATGTGTATATGTTGTAAATGGATAAATGATGTACACATCACAAAGTACTGTAATTTAAAGTGAAGGTAAACCATCTCTGGTTCTTATCTATAGGTAAGCCTAGAATAAGGCTTAGCCATGGGTAGTGTAAATATCTCCTAAACGTGCACCATTTAGGTGATATTTACTGTACAGCCACCCGTCACATTGCTTCAGAGCCCTGATCCATAAATGGCTCCTCTCGGGCTCATGCGCTGGAGTGACGTCATTGCGGCTCTGGCCAGTCACAGAGCCAGAGTCCAAAAACCAAGCAAGATGGGAGCGCCTGCAGCTCTGACATCTCAGCGCTAGAATGCTTTGTTTTAAGGTAAGTTTAACATAATGTGCTAGTATGCAATGCATACTAGCACATTATGACATTACCTTGCATGGTAAAAAAAAAAAAAAATGTCCAGCGGTTGTGCTTTAAAAAACTATATGGCTCACTGAAATGCCATGTGAAACAGTATGTAATTCCAAAGCTGCAATATCCACCATAGCAAATAGACAAACACAATAGTGTTTGATTCGTGTTTGTGCAAGTGACAATAAAAGGATTTTTAATAACAGCTTACCTGTAAAATCCTTTTCTTGAAGTACATCACGGGACACAGAGCGCATAGCCATTACATATGGGTTATATGGGTACCTTCAGGTGTGGACACTGGTGTAATCAACTTCACAGGAAGTTCCTCCCTATATAACCCCCTCCCACTGAGAGTGCTTCAGTTTTGTAGCAAGCAATTTCTCCGAGGTTACACAATGTTCCCCAAAAGAGGGGTGGGAGCTCTGTGTCCCGTGATGTACTTCAAGAAAAGGATTTTACAGGTAAGCTGTTATTAAAAATCCTTTTTTCTTTATCGTACATCACGGGACACAGAGCGCATAGTCATTACATATGGGATGTCCAAAGCAATGCTCCATGAAGGGAGGGAGACCGTAAGGCCAAAAATAGCCAAACAAAAAAACATTATCAGGAGGTAAAATAGCTCCACCAACAGAAAAAAAGGGGGCGTGAACCGGGCCAGAGGATTCTATACTGCTGCCCGTAGGACCGCCTGCCCAAATACTGCGTCCGTAGCCTTTGTGACGTCCAACTTATAAAATTTAGTAAACGTATGTACGGAAGACCAGGTTGCCGCTTTGCAAACCTGTGCCATAGAGATCTGATGGTGTGCCGCCCAAGAGGCACTCATGGCCCTCGTAGAATGGGCTTTAACTGATAAGGGAGGTGGAACGCGCTTCAGACCATAGGCCTGAAAAATCAGCTGCTTAATCCACCTAGCCAAGGAAGACTTGGCAGCCGGCTGACCCTTCTTGGGGCCATCCGGAAGAACGAAAAGCACATCTGTTTTCCGAATCTTCTCTGTAGCCTTGAGATAAACCCTCATGGCTCGGACCATGTCCAAAGTATGAAGCAGTCTTTCCTCTCTAGACTGGGGAGTAGGAAAGAAGGATGGTAGGACTAGGTCCTGATTCAAGTGAAAACTGGATATGACCTTAGGAAGGAAAGAAGGTTTAGGCCGCAGAACCACTCTGTCCTTATGCAGAATCAGGTACGGTTCCCTGCAAGACAAGGCTGCCAGCTCGGAGACCCTTCTGGCTGAAGCCATAGCCACCAAGAAAACCAACTTTCGGGTTAGCAGCACAAGAGGGATTTCTGTCAGAGGTTCAAACGGCTGCTTTTGTAAAGCTGACAAGACCAGATTTAAATTCCAGGGGCAGAGGGGAGCTCTAATAGGGGGATTCACATGCAAGACCCCCTGCAAGAAGGTTTTCACAAGCGAATGCGGTGGCCAAAGGCCTTTGAAACCATATCGATAAGGCAGACACCTGCCCCTTTAGAGTACTAAGAGCCAACCCCTTGTCAACGCCAACCTGGAGGAATCGCAAGATCCTGTCAATAAAAAACTTGCGAGGATGCCCTCCTTGAGACTCGCACCACTCCACATAGGTCCTCCAGACTCTGTAATAGATATTTCTAGAGACTGGCTTTCTAGCCTGAATTAACGTAGATATGACTTGGGCTGAGAGGCCTCTGCCCTTAAGAATTAGGGATTCAGCCGCCAAGCCATCAAATTTAGCTGCTGTGAAGCAGGGTGGTAGATCGGGCCCTGAGACAGCAGATCTGGGCGCAGGGGGAGTGGCCACGGTGCCCCTACTGACATCCTCACGATGAATGCGTACCAAGCCCTTCTGGGCCAGGCTGGGGCCACCAGGATCACTGGCCTGCGCTCCACCCTGATCCTTCGTAGAAGGCGGGGAATCATCTGTAGTGGAGGGAACGCATACAGGAGAGAAAACTGGTGCCAGGGGCAAACAAACGCATCGGTCCCGTAGGCCGAGGGGTCCCTGGCTCGGAATACGAATTTGTCCAATTTCTTGTTGAATCTTGTTGCCATGATGTCCACATCGGGAACTCCGAATCTTTGGCAAATCTCTTGGAATACCTGGGGGTGAAGAGACCACTCTCCCGGGAGTAACTGTTGACGACTCAAAAAATCTGCTTGAGAATTGTCTATCCCTGGGATGAACACTGCTGAGATGCAGGGTACATGGGCTTCGGCCCATGAGAAAATCAGGTTTACTTCCCTTTGAGCCGCCAGGCTCCTTGTGCCCCCCTGGTGGTTTATGTATGCCACCGCCGTGGCATTGTCGGACTGTATCCTTACTGGCAGACCCTGCAGGGGGAGAGTCCAGGCGACCAGGGCCAACCGAGCAGCTCTGATCTCTAGGACATTGATGGGAAGCAGACTTTCTGCCTCTGACCACTGTCCCTGCTGGGTCCGTTTTCCTAAGATTGCCCCCCAACCTGTTAGGCTGGCATCTGTGGTTACTATTTTCCACGTGATGGGGCAAAAGGTTTTCCCTTTTGACAATTTTTTTTTCTTCAAAGATTTTTATTTCGTTTTCAAAGGTAATACAGAGTACAAATAAATTGCAGACGTCGTGCAATGACGTTGAGGAATCAAATCAAAAGAAATACATTAGTAAAAGTGAAAGTATTCTTAAAAAAAGGTGTCAGGTAATACATCGTAGCGTATTGGGCACAGTGGACTTTAGATAGACGTTGTTACCTGCCCTCTGATGTGGCACCCCTTATGGGAACTCTAGTGGCACACGAGAAGACAGGTGATGTAAAACAAGGGTCCACTGTGCGTCGTTGTTGGACCTTAACATAACTGGTACGGTACATTGTCCAAAAAGGAATCAGTAAACAGGAGATAATGCTGTGAACAACATGGGTACTGCTCATTCAAGAAAAGTGGTAGAAGAGTGCGGTGCCCTATCGTTGCTTGGTGGGTACAGTCTCTGTCCAGTCGATCCAGGGCTGCCAGAGGGCCCTAGTTTTGAGAGAGCGGCCGGTGCTGGCTGCCGTGACTGTCTCGTAGCTAAAGTGCAATGTCACAATTTCTATCACCTGTGTCACGGTAAGGATCGTGTCCGACTTCCAATGTCTCGCAATGTTAAGTCTGGCTGCCAGGAGAATATGTGTGGTTAAATGTCTCGCAGGATGGGGGATTTCGTCTATGGTTAGATTGAGAATCGCTAGGGCAGGTGATTTGGGCACCTTGATGTTGGTCACATCGGAAATTAGTTGGAAAATGTCAGTCCAGTAGTTGGTGATATCAGGACATTTCCAGAAGATGTGAAACAGGTCCCCTTTGGAGATTTTGCATCTCCAACAAGTGTTGGGATAGTTATCGCTGAATGAAGCTAACTTTGAAGGGGTGAGATACCACCTGAGGGAAATTTTCTGAGTTAGTTCCCAGAGGGCCGAGGATTTAGCGGCCTTGTAGGCAGATTTAAAGGCATATTGCCATTGATTTTCCGTAAAGGTGTGTGAAAGGTCAGATTCCCATTTGAGGTGAGGGATCAGTTTGGAGAAGGTGGATTTGGCGTGTAAGACGTTGTAGAAATGAGATATGCCCTTAATTTTTGAGTCGGGATCAGTGAGATAATCCCACGTTTTGAATGGGATACAGTAAAGGGTAGTAGGCATGGTGTTTAAACAGTGACATATTCTGAGATGGGTAAAGCAGTCAAAGTCTGGGAGGTCATATTCTGTCTGTAGCTGGGCGAAAGGTTTGGGGCGGTCTTTATGCAACAGATCTTGGAGATGGTGGATCCCTTTGAGGGACCACCTTGTAAGTGGCAAGTCAGGTAGAAGGAAATGCAGGGATTCCAAGGGAATGGGGGGTTGATATGCTGTAGGGTCAGACGTGTGTAAGGAGATCAGCTTTCCCCATGCTTGAGCTGATGCTTTAACAGGCGGCGGCAAAGACGGTGGAACCTGTGTGCCTAAAGGGGTGCTTAGAAGCCAGTTTATTAGATTGGGTTTAGCAAGCGAGTGGTTTTCTATTTGGCCCCAGGTTGGATTCCTGTTTGGTTGGAACCACCCGGGTAGTTGAGCTAAAATGGCCGCTGTGTGGTAGTCTCTGAAGTCTATCGACCCCGTGCCCCCTATGAACTTGTGTTTGACCAGTGTCGAGTGGGCGCACCTGGGTTTCTTCCCGTTCCATAGGAATTTGTTATACAGTGTTTGGAGAGATTGGAAGAAAGAGGCAGGAAGAGGTATGGGGAGGGTCCTAAATAAATATAACATTTGGGGTAGGCACATCATTTTGAAGGCTGCCAGCCTTCCTGACCAAGAAAGCTCCTGTTTCGCTATAGATTGGGAGGTCTTTTGGACGGTTTGTAGAAGTGGGAGAAAGTTGCAGGAGTAGAGGTTTTTAAGTGTTCTCGGTAATTGGGTGCCTAAGTACGAGATGTCTTTGTGAGCCCATGCGAATGGGTGTTGGAGTTGGAGGAGATTTCTAGTTGTGGCATCAATGTTAATGTCTAGTATGAACGACTTAGTTGTGTTCACTTTGTAGTAGGATACCGAGCTGAACCTTTGCAATAACTTTTGTATTTCCGCCAGGGAGGAGGTGGGGTTAGTGAGGATAAGGATATTATCATCCGCGAATAAGCTAATTTTGTGTGAGTGGGAGCCAATTTGGAGGCCTGAGATGGTGCTACAAGAGCGGACATGGGCAGCCAGGGGTTCCATGAGCATGTTGAAGATCAGTGGGGATAGGGGACACCCCTGGCGTGTGCCATTCGTTATGGGGAAAGGGCAGGAGAGCATGCCTTCAGTAAATACTTGGGCCGTAGGGTTGGTGTATAGTGCTAAGATGGCGTTTCGGATTAGGCCCTTGAAGCCAAATTTATGGAGGACAGCTTCAAGGTACGTCCAGTGAACCCTGTCGAACGCCTTCTCTGCGTCCAAAGATAGGAGCAGAGAAGGCGTTCCGGTGGATTCCGCGTGGTGGATCAGATTAAGCATTCTCCTGGTAGCATCGGATGCTTGCCTGCCTTTCGTAAATCCTGTTTGGTCCTTGTGAATGAGGTCTGGCATGATTGCAATCAGTCGTGTGGCTATGGTCTTGGCATAAATTTTAAGGTCTAGGTTGAGGAGGGAAATTGGGCGGAAATTTTGAGGAACATTTGGGTCCTTTCCTGGTTTCGGCAGGGTTATGATCAGTGCCTTTAGACATTCAGTCGGAAAAGAGGCAGAAGAGGCGGCATTATTGAACATAGTGGTAAGGTGAGGTACAAGGTCGGAGGAGAATTGTTTGTAGTATTCTCCTGTCAGACCGTCCGGGCCAGGTGCTTTACCACTGGGCAGGGAGTCTATTGCTCTACTAACTTCTAGTGTAGTGATCGGAGCATTGAGCATTTCTAGATGTTGTACAGTCAAGGAAGGGAGATCAACGGTCTTGAGAAAGTTGTCAATGTCTGTTTGTGTGGGTTGCGTGGTGTTGGGGTCTCGCTTCAGATTATATAGGTCACCATAATAAGTACTGAACGCGTCAGCTATGTCCTGTGGGTTTGTCAGGGAGAGGTTTGTGTGGGGGTGGAGGAGCTGGTGTATCTTAGTTTTGGTCCGCCTGCCTTTTATGCGTTGTGCTAATTTCTTCCCTGCTTTGTTGGAGGTAGAGTACGAGGACGCTTTGAGTTTCCTCTGGAGGAACTCGTAGGAATGGAGGAGCAAGGTTTTCAATTCATGTCTAAGTGACAGTAGGAGCTTCGTCTGCGTGTCTGTGGGGTTTGTCTTGTGGGACGTCTCTAATGTCGCTATCTGAGCTGTCAAGTTGTCTATACGTTGCACTCTCTCTTTCTTATGGCGCGAGCTCAGGGATAGCAACTGTCCCCGCATATACGCTTTGTGGGCACTCCACACAACCGCAGGGTCAGACACGGAGCCAGTGTTTATTTGGAAAAAGTCAGTGATCTGTTCACGGATCACTGGCGCGTGTTTGTCACTTTGGAGTAAGTAGTTGTTAGCCCTCCAAAGGAATGTGTTTCGTTGCATGTTGGAATCTTCAATTGATATTGAAATAGGGGCGTGGTCTGACCATGTTGTGGTGTGGATCTTAGACATGCATACTTTCTGCAAAAGCCATTTGTCAGACAAAAAAAGGTCTATTCTAGAGTATGTGCGGTGTCTAGAAGAGAAAAAGGTGAAGTCCTTCTCAGAGCCATGTTGACAGCGCCAAATATCGTACAGGTCAAATTTTAAAAGGAAAGCCTTAAGAGGCGATTCTCGCCTCTTTGCTGTAGAGGTGGAGTCCAAAAGAATATCCGGGACTAGGTTGAAGTCTCCGCATACTATCAATTGTCCTTTTTGAACAGACTTCACGATGGTAAGCACTTTGCGGAAGAACTTCAATTGACGTAAATTGGGGGCATAAACATTCACAAGGGTGTAGGTGATTTGGTTGATGTCAAAAACTAAGATCAGAAAGCGCCCATCTGGGTCCGCAATAGATGCCGATAAGTGGAAATCCAAAGATTCCTTAATTGCAATCATAACACCTCTGGACTTGGAGATGTGGGGGGCATGGAAGACGTGTGGGAACTGACGATGGGAACAGAGGTGTAGATCAGGTGGTGTCAGATGCGTTTCCTGAATGCACACTATGTCACTGTGGAGAGTCTTAGCGGTTTTCCATAGTGAGTGGCGTTTGGCCGGGTGATTTAGGCCATTCGCGTTCAGCGATAGAATTGAGAATGGCATTTCGTGTTCGGTAGATTGGGGTGCGATGCGAGATAACACTTACAGTTCTGTGACGGTAATTGATCTGTTGAGGTCCTGGCAGCAGAAACAGTCTCGACAAGGTGCAATCCAGAAGTCCAGGATCAAGTGGAGCAACGACTGTAGGCAGAGCGGTATTGTAGGTTTAGCTATAACAGGAACAAGGTAAAAATACAAAAAAAAAATAAAAAGAAAAAATACAAGAGCAAAAAAGTCAACAACTTTTGGAGGGAGGTGAAAGCACTTCTATATCCTCCAAGTGGGGGTATTAAACAGTTAGTAATCCGGGAGAGTAAAGAAACAAAGGTGACAGGTGTCAGGGCCCAGGGGAACTGAGGTACTGTTGTTTGGCCGCCTCTTGTGGTAGCATTTACGCTTCTCAAATGTGACTGGAATCCAGGTTGTTACGGGTGGTAGACACTCTCTTCCCAAGCTGGGCAGCCTGGGGTGGTTCCACCAGTATCCCCCAGTTGTGGAGAAGATGTAGACCTTTAGTTAGCTCAGTGATTATGTGGGTCTGACCATTTCTCACTATAAGGAGGGTAGCCGGGTATCTCCACTTATATTGCACTTTGTGGTTTTGCAGAGCTTTAGTGACTGGGCTCAGTTGCCTGCGGAGCTGAAGGGTGTATTTGGAAAGATCTGGATAAAATTGTATGCCAGCAAAGGGCGCAGGGAGGGGGATTTGGCTTTGACCCCCATCATTAAACGTTCCTTAATGTGGTAAAAGTGCACCCTCATCAGGACATCTCTCGGGACAGAAGCGGCCAGGTGGGATGGTTTGGCTATTCTGTGGATCCTATCGATGATCACCTCCTGCGGGGATGCGTCGGGCACAATAAGGTGTATTAGCTCCATGGCATATCGTGGTAGGTCCCCAGGTGCAACGTTTTCAGACACCCCTCTCAATTTAACATTATTTCTGCGGGACCTGTCCTCCAAATCGGCCAGCTTGGCGCGCATCCATGACTGTTCGTCTTTGAGGTCCCCAAAGTAATCAATTACCTCATTCACTTTGGCTGTGCATTCTGTAATGCCCTCCTCAACATTGACTACTCTGGCGTCCAGGGCCTGTACATCAGAGGTAATCTTGGTAAATAGAGATGCAAGGTCAGTCATGAGGGATGTCTGCAGTGACATTAGCATGTCTTTTAGGGTAGTATCTAGTACTGGTTGGCCTGCTGTGGGGAAGGAGGCCATGGAGGAGTGCAAGGCCTTGCTGGACAGGAGTGGGCCCAAAGCCGGGGCCTCGATTTGCTGCCGCGGCGTCCGCTGCGGCAGCGCGTCCATCCTCATTTTAGATTTGGCAGGGCTGGAGGGGAACATATCACCCTCCTGTGGGTCAGGGAGCTGGTCTAAGGTACCTGCTTTGTGGCGATCTTCCGATCGATCGTCCGGGAGGTCCGTGTAGGAGCCGCGCTGTGCGGCCTGGTCAGCGCCATTTTGTGTGACACCCTGCCTCTCCGCCGGCTTGTAGGCGAATTCGGTCAGTTTGAGAGGCTGGTGCTCCGTGTTCCTCTTCCTGGAGGAGCTCATCGTGTGTCCCGGATTCTGTGGAGCTAGGTTGGGCAGATATAGTGGCGATTGTGCGGCAATGGCGCGATTTAGTGTCCCCTGGCTGACGAGCTGCAGAGCTAGGCGTCCATCTCCTTCTCCAGCCGGACACGCCCCCCCCCTTTTGACAATTTTTGAGGGACCAGCCACCAGTACAGGCTGCGCCTGACTCCTGGGGAAAGACCTAATGGACGGTCTAATGCCTGTATGGACCTGTTCCAAGCAGAGAGAATAGCTGCCTGGAGAACTCTGGTATGGATCTGGGCATAGGGCACTGCTTCGAAGGCGGCTACCATCTTTCCCAGCAGTCGCATGCATAGGCGAATAGTCGGCCTCTTTTTGCCTAGGACTATTTGAATTGTTTGAGTCAATGACCTGATCTTTTCTTGAGGTAAAAATATCCTCTGGCATTCTGTATCTAACCGAAGGCCTAGATATTCCAACTGTCTTGTGGGTTGCAACCTCGATTTTCCTTGGTTCACAACCCACCCGAATTCTTGTAGATGCCGAACTGTGCGGACTACTGCATGATTGAGGTTGGAAGCTGATCTGTTGATAACCAGGAGATCGTCCAGGTATGCCAGGACCAAAATGCCTTCTGTCCTTAGGACGGCTAGCACCGGGGCTAACACCTTTGTGAATACCCGCGGAGCTGTTGCCAACCCGAAAGGGAGGGCTACGAACTGGAAATGACTTTGATCTATCATAAAACGAAGAAACTTGTGATGTGCTGGGTAGATCGGCACATGCAGATATGCATCCTTTATGTCTATAGATGCTAGAAAGTCGCCTTGATGCAGGCTGGCTGTCACTGAACGTATGGAATCCATACGAAAGGTCTGAATCTTTAGAAAGCGATTTAGGCGTTTGAGGTCTAGGATAGGCCTGACGTCGCCATTGGGTTTTGGTATAATAAAAAGGTTGGAGTAGAATCCCAGACCCCTTTCTTGGGTTGGTACTTCTACAATTACTCCTTGGAGCAAGAGGCGATCCAACGCCTTTACGAGAGAGGCCCTCTTTAACGGGTCGCTTGGAAGACTTGACCCCTGAAAATGAGGAGGGGGGATTTCTCGAAACTCTAGTTTGTAGCCTGTGGCTACCACGGACCGAACCCAAGAGTCGGGAATTCTGGCCTTCCAGACTTCGGAGAAAAACTGAAGTCTTCCCCCCACCCAAGAGAGTGGGGGCGCCCCTTCATGAATCTGACTTGATGACTGGTTTAGCCGGCTTGCGAGACCAGGGCCTCTTGTTTGCCGCGGCTTGTCCCTGTGGGCGGCTATTAACTGCTGAACGCCCGGGAGGCCGTCGATACTGACGGGAAGTCGAAGGGGCCGAGCCTGCAAAGGCCTGTCGTTTAAACGCGGGCCCACGCGGTCTTTTCTTGACCGGTAAGGAAGAACTTTTACCACTTGATATAGTTTGGATATATTTATCTAGGTCTTCACCGAATAGTCTTCCCCCATGAAAGGGAAACCCTGCTAAAAGCTTTTTGCAGGGTGCCTCTGCTGACCAGTTCTTTAGCCACAAAAGACGACGCATGTGAACCACCAGCAGAGATAACCGGGATGCCTGTTGGATGGAGTCCTTAATAGCATCTACTGCAAAGCAGAGAGCCCTAGGGAAATCTGCTAATTCACGAGTTTGCTGAGCCGGCATGTCCTTTAATATCTGTTTTGCCTGATCCTTTAAGGCCTGACAAACGCCAATGGCTGCCACCGCTGGCTGAACCATGGCACCTACTGTGGTGAAAGAAGCCTTCAGTAGGGTCTCTAATTTTTTGTCGACCGGATCCTTGAACATCTGGACATTTTCAACCGGACAGGTCAGGGATTTATTCACGCAGGAAATGGCCGCGTCCACTGTGGGGAGTGCCCATTTCTTTAAAAATTCCTCTTCCATAGGATAGAGAATAGAGAACCTCTTAGGAGGGATAAAGATCCTATCAGGTCGAGCCCAATCCTGGTAAATCACGCTCCGCAGAAGGGGGTGAATCGGAAAAGACACACAAGTTAATGGAGCCTTTAAAGAACCCAATGAGGATACCACAGGATCTACTAGTTCTGGCACTGGAAGTTTAAAAGCAGTGCGAACCATATCGGTCAAAGACTGGATCCACAGGCTCTCCGCTTGAGAGGCCGAAAAATATTCATCTACAGTGGAACCCTGCATGTCTGAACCGTCGGGACTTGGGTCTGCTTGATCCCCTTGTGGGTCCCGTTCCTCCGAAGAGGAGACCTCCGCATCTGAAAACACCAAACTAGGTGAGGGGGATCTAGCCCGTTTGCTACTTGGCAAAGGGCGGGCAAACAAAGCAGTTAACCTTTTCTCTAGCCCACCCAGGGTGGTCGCTAGCATTTCTTCCGTTACGTAAACGGGAATGGGTGGATCGGGGGCCGCCTCTGCCCCCAGCACCCCCAATGGCTCTTGTACTATGCTACTCGGTGGTCTAACTGGTGAGGGCGGGGCCGTTGAAGCCTGGCCCAAATCCTCTGACCCCGATGGAGACCCCTTTTGTTTCTTGGCACCTTTTGCAGCCTTGGCTGGTCCTGATCCCTTTGGAGCCATTGCACAACCTTGAGTCACCCCTATAGCCAACACCTGACTGTTGTAGCTAGGAGTAATTAATATGAGAACAGGCTGAGGAAAATGAAAAATTTTGTATATATATATATATATATATATATATAATATATATATATTTTTTTTTTTTTTTACCCGCCTGGGAGGTGGCAATACTGAGGAAAACCTGTGAGTATTGCAACACCAATGCCCGTTAGCCGGAGTCCAAGGTTGACTCAGATACTGCTGGATCTAAGGCTGAGTCCCTTTAAGCAAAAAAACTCTTTTTTTTTTTTTTTTTCTGGTCAATAGTGGAACTAAGTCTTAGACCTGAAGATCCACAAACCGCCACTGGGTGTCACTGTGGCCAAAAGACCCAGCTGCGCGCTCTGTGTCCTTCTTCCTCTGCTTCCAGGAGGGAAAAGACCAGCCAGAGAGAAACGTTTTACTTTTAACTGACCCTGACGCTGCTGGCCCGCCCCCCCAACGCACACCGACGCTATAAAAGGCGGCGTGCACGCGCCCACGCGCACCCCCCCCCCCACGCTGAACAACATGGAGGAAGCAGAGAGCAGAGGAAAAGCATGGACCAGCGCCAGCAGCACCAACAGACACCAGGTAAGCACTAATCCTTACTATAGTGCACACAGAGAGGAAGCTGTCCCCATAGGCTTCCTAAGAAACAGGAGTTTTCACCAGCAATTCCCTCTTTATAGTACGTGGGGCTGCAGTATCAATGCTAACAGGCAGACCTGGGGTGAGTAGCAAATATATATCTTAAACAAGTATACATATATCTACATGTTATCTGGGTAAACATTAGTACATCCCATCCTGCCTAAAAAGACATAGTGGAGATAGTGGCTGATGCACAAGCATACCATTAGCCAACCCAGAACCCCCAGGGGGATACCTACTGTCGAACCAAGTCCCGCAGGTTCCCTCTTACCTGCTCCACGCCGCAGGGTATTGCAAACTGCAAGAGGCCCAATCTTCTCCCATCTCCGTGGGTATTGTCTCGGACCTTCAGGGACCGGGGTCCTGTGTTTAAGGAACCCACACCCCTGGACCTATATAGCATCCTGGCATTAGTAGCGTTTAGTCCTGGGAGAGACCAAGGCACTGGAGCCCAGAATCCAGCCCTCCAAGGAGAGGCATTATAGGCAACACCCCACGCAGGCAGGGCCCGGGTACCGTACTCCTTGGCTTTGAAGCACTTCGGACGGATCCGGCTAGCTATCCTGGGTCCCGAGACCTCCGAGGGACAGCTAGACGTGACCAACACCTAAGACACTGGCGAAAAAACTGAAGCACTCTCAGTGGGAGGGGGTTATATAGGGAGGAACTTCCTGTGAAGTTGATTACACCAGTGTCCACACCTGAAGGTACCCATATAACCCATATGTAATGGCTATGCGCTCTGTGTCCCGTGATGTACGATAAAGAAAAGTTGTATGCATGTGTAGCGCGACAACTTGAGTAAACTGCATGAGCCAGAGCTTAAACATTTTTTTTGGTGTAGTACGAGCACGTTCAAAACATGAAAACCTGGTTATAAGATAACTGAGAAAGGCGATGGTCCGTTATTATATGTTGTACTATTTTCATAGTTTTTCCAATTGTTTATATTATTGAATAAAAAACGGATAGTAACCAAGAATAAATGCGCCCTAATGGTTACTGCCGCTGCGCTAAGGAGTAAAGTACAAGGACGTTCGCAGCAGCTGTATTAAGTAAAGGAAATAGTGAAAAAATTGTCTAGTGAACTTAAAGGTGAAAATAAGTACAGATAGCACAAACAGCGCTAATGTGTAGTGGATCCACACAAGTGAACTAAATAAATAAACAATATATAACACAAATCGTGTATGAATATAAAGACCCGTGAATGAAAAAAGAGTCCAAAGGTAAACAGTTCATAAAGTGTCTGAAGAAATCTTCTGAATCTCTCCTACGAGTAATCCTCCACCACACCAGTGTAACGAACACTCCTCCACCAATATGATTGGCCACTCACCAGAACTCGTAGCCTTACACTCACGTGTTTGGCATAAAGGCATGTAGTACAATCCTCAATTTAGTGTTCAAGGTTCTTATCCAAAGATATAGAAGTGAGATCCGCATACGTGAAAAAAACAAAAAGTATAATAGTGTGATATTGCTAAAACAATTTATTGACACACCACATGAACCTACAAAGGTTGCACTCACAAAGGCAAACTCCAAAAACAACCATGTAAAAATCCAAATCAACTTCCTTGATGTTCACAGGCTGATAAACTGTGGTCACGGCGGACCCAGAAAAGTAAACCAGGTGTATCTCACCGCTTCCCCTTCACTTGAACACCTCCTCTTAGTTGGGAAAAAGATGTATATAGTATCCTCAAAACGCTGGTCACTCGCATAGAGAATCTCATGCAGGTTATTTCACGTTGGTCAAAAGATCTTTAATGTAGCCACGCCCCCGACATGTTTCGTCATAGATTTGACTTATTCATGGGATTCGTTCCCATGAATAAGTCAAATCTATGACGAAACATGTCGGGGGCGTGGCTACATTAAAGATCTTTTGACCAACGTGAAATAACCTGCATGAGATTCTCTATGCGAGTGACCAGCGTTTTGAGGATACTATATACATCTTTTTCCCAACTAAGAGGAGGTGTTCAAGTGAAGGGGAAGCGGTGAGATACACCTGGTTTACTTTTCTGGGTCCGCCGTGACCACAGTTTATCAGCCTGTGAACATCAAGGAAGTTGATTTGGATTTTTACATGGTTGTTTTTGGAGTTTGCCTTTGTGAGTGCAACCTTTGTAGGTTCATGTGGTGTGTCAATAAATTGTTTTAGCAATATCACACTATTATACTTTTTGTTTTTTTCACGTATGCGGATCTCACTTCTATATCTTTGGATAAGAACCTTGAACACTAAATTGAGGATTGTACTACATGCCTTTATGCCAAACACGTGAGTGTAAGGCTACGAGTTCTGGTGAGTGGCCAATCATATTGGTGGAGGAGTGTTCGTTACACTGGTGTGGTGGAGGATTACTCGTAGGAGAGATTCAGAAGATTTCTTCAGACACTTTATGAACTGTTTACCTTTGGACTCTTTTTTCATTCACGGGTCTTTATATTCATACACGATTTGTGTTATATATTGTTTATTTATTTAGTTCACTTGTGTGGATCCACTACACATTAGCGCTGTTTGTGCTATCTGTACTTATTTTCACCTTTAAGTTCACTAGACAATTTTTTCACTATATTATTGAATAGTTTCTTATGGCTCTGTTCGTAATTTAACTTGAACTGAGTATGCTTTAAAAAAAAGCATATGATAGTTATGATAACTTAAGGCAATAAAGATGATCTTGGATCACATCTTTCATGTGTAAAGAAGCTCTTAGAAACATAACAGAGTTGGCCAAAACAAAGGAAATTTAAATGTAGAGTTTAACTAAATGTCACAAACATCCACAAAAGCTTACACCATACAGGAAAAAAAAAGGTCTACAATTTTACATTCTGCAACCAAGCAGAGGAACCTTTGAAACTCAGCAGATGTGTAAATGTAGCACACTCCCTGCTTAAGGACGGAGTCACATATGCGCATTTCACTGCATCCAATTTGCAAGACAGGCGAGTGTGACCAGCTCTCAATGAAGCTGGTTTACACTGGCCCAGGGCAGCCGCGGAGCACATTGGAAAAGGGTCCTGTGCGCATTTGGGTCCGCTTCAGGTGCGAATTCTAGCAAAAATTTAGACCTGATTCGCACCTGAACCAGTTTCCAGACACACACCGGACCCCATGCTGGGAGCCGGAGATATGTGAACCCGGCCTAAAGCGTTAGCTCACCTTTACCAAAAAGCTGCCTATGCAGATAAGGAGCATGTGTAGTTAAAAACAAATTGTTCAGCTTTGACTAAAGTTGAATAATGCCCTTGCTACAGATGTAGGTCATTTACGTACCTCAGGAAGCCTGAATGGAATACTCCCAGGACGTTGCTGAGAGCTGAGAGGTTCAGCTGTTACTGTTCACTTCACCATCACAGAAGTGAGCTCTCAAATGCTGAGCCTATAGCTACTGCATCAGGGAAGAGAATGCACATGTGAAGTTAGAATCAGAGAAAGAGCTCACTTCTGTGATGGTGGAGCCAACAGTAACAACTAGGCCTCTCTTAGCAACGTCCTGGGTGATTTGCAGTCAGGCCTTATGAGGGAAGTAAATAGTCTACACCTACAGCAAGGGCATTCAATTTTGTTCAAAGCTGTACAGCTTGTTTTTATCTACAGACATCCCTTATCTGCACATTCAGTTTTTTTAGTAAAGGTTAACTAAGCCTTTCAACCCTTTTCTTCAATAAATACAAGTACAAATAATTTTGTACACACATTCAAACCATATACAATAGACACTAACTGGAAGTTTTTGAGGAGAGGCAGTTGCTGCCGGAGGACTTTCCGGTTTTGGAATGCTGTCAATCAATTCCAGGATACCTCTGAGCTTTTGGTCAGAAATACGTATAGAAAGCACAGGCAACTCTCCAAACAACTTAAATCTGAAAAGCGAACAAAATGGGGGGAAAAAAATAAGCACTACAAGATATATCATTTTATACCAACAAAAAACATGAACAGATTTTACTTTTTCACACTTTTGCCATGACCTGTTGTCACTTTACCTTGGATATTATTTAAACATTAGTGAAAATATGTCAACCTGCCTACAGCAGCACTACAAGCTGCTTACATTCCTTTGTTAGCCAGATAAAGCTCTTGTGTTGTGCCCCTTTATCATGGTTAAACTTTGTTACAAACTACTCCAATTGTTGCTTTTTCCAACAAAAACACCCTTTGCCACTGTGGTACTGTCATTGGATGGGTGGAAAGGAGAGGGTAAGCATGGCAAGCACAAAACTGAAGCAAGTGGAGACCTTTGGTATCAGTGAACCTAAGATTAGGAGGGCACACAGAAGAGGCTTGTCCTGCTAAAAGACCTACCTTAATGTGCCTATTCTCAGCCAGGACGTTTATAAACCTTTAAAATTACCGATAGGGCTTCTTTTTGCGTTATTGTCCCCGACATTCCCCTAAAATACAATTTTTGGAATAACTTTTATATTTGTATTTTCTTGCTGTATGATATTTTGATCATGGTTTTATGCTGCATCACATTCAGCATTCCCTACTTAGAGCAACTGTATAGCCGAAGTTTTTTTGCATAGGAGGGAAACTGGTTAGAAGAACCTCCATTTTTATTTACGTTTGTGTCCTAATGCAAAAGATTTTACCTCATTTACTGTTCTGGTGAAAAGTGGCAATTAGGGCTGGAAATATTGGCAAATAAACATGGAAGGAATTCAAAATACTTTGGAGATTTCTCCTCACTTCTTGTCCCAGTTACTGGTGTCATCTGTGGCAGAAGTTAAACTGACATTACCTGCTCTTCTTCTGGGGTCCCCTGCTGGCGGTGCTTGGCTCCTCCTTTTCTGCGAGTGCTCCCATAGGAAGCAGCTTCCTATAGAGGCACTCATGCGGGCTCGCTCCTGAGCCACCTCATCTGCATCCATTGACACAGACAGTGCGGCTTGGCCCTGCTCCCCCATCACAGCATGTGATTGACAGCAGCGGGAGCCCATGGCCAACGAGCGGAGAGAGGCGCTGCTCTTGTTCACATTGCTGTATTGAAATCAGGTATAGGTAAGTATGGGGGGGGGGGGACAAAGGTAGCATAGAAGCTTTAAAGAATGTGTTAAAGTAAAAAACCTTAAGGTTTTAGAACCACTTTAACCACTTGCTTACTGGGCACATACACCCCCCTCCTGCCCAGGTGAAATTTCAGCTTCCGGCACTGCGTCGCTTTAACGGACAATTGCGCGGTCGTGCGACGTGGCTTCCAAACAAAATTGACGTCCTTTTTTTCCCCACAAGTAGAGCTTTCTTTTGGTGGTATTTGATCGCCTGTGCGGTTTTTATTTTTTGCGCTATAAACAAAAAAGAGCGACAATTTTGAAGAAAAATACAATATTTTTTACTTGTTGCTATAATAAATATCCCAATTAAAAAAAAATATATATATATTTTTTTTTTCAGTTTATGGCGATACGTATTCTTCTACATATTTTTGTTAAAAAAAAAAAAAAAAAAATCACAATAAGTGACTGGTTTGCGCAAAAGTTATAGCGCTTACAAAATAGGGGAGAGAATTGTTATTTTTTATTATTTATTTTTTTACTAGAAATGGCGGCGATCTGCGATTTTTATTGGTACTGCGACGTTAAGGCGGACACTTTTGACACATTTCTGGCGCCATTCACATTTATACTGCGATCAGTGCTATAAATATGCACTAATTACAGTATAAATGTGACTGGCATTAAAGGGGTTAACACTAGGGGGTGAGGAAGGGGTTAAATGTGTATCCTAGGTGTGTTCTAACTGTGGGGGGAGGGGGGTGACCGATCTGTGTCCCTATGTAGGAAGGAACACAGATCGGGCTCCTCCTCTCCAGAGACAGGACGCTGTCTCTGTGTAAAATGGCAATGAGAGATGATCTATGAGATCATCTCTCATTCGCCCACAGATCGCATCGCAAATGGCCACTCTGATTGGCCGTTCGCCGCGATCTGTGATTGGCCGTGTCCAAGGGACACGGACAACACAGGGCTTCCCCGCAGCGCGCTCTGCAGCGCGCTCTGGGAACGCCCAAAGGGGCGGCCGTCAAAAGACGGCATGTTGGCCATTCAGACCCGCGCTGTTGCCGTCATTCGACTGAAGTGGTTAAATCACTTCACTTAAGGCATAGAGAACATTTTGGTTGGAATTAAGCTAACTGAACCGTGCCTTGCCAGAAATCCCACAGAGTAGCCAACACAGAACACTCCAACACTTCCGTTTTAAAAAACTGTGGGCATTCAGCATGATATACGACAACCATTGGTTTCCTTTATTCGATATACATACAGTATGTAAATCAGCATCTGGAAAGTCTTGATGCTTATTGCATATTTTCTAAAATCTGCTCTAGATACAGCATACTTAGCCAATATTTTTTTTATTTTTTTGGGATAAAGTGGGGAAATATTAGAATCCCAGTTAAGTTTTTACTGCTATCTGGATCTCAGTTGGAGACATTTTCCCTAATTTCCTGTCACAGTGATTGTGATTTCACCAGACAAGATGTTAATGAAAATCTGCAATGGAAGCATAGATGGCCAAAAAATGGCAATAGGATTATTTTCCACTCTACAAAATATAAATGAATTCTGTCTTTTGCTATCCTATCTGGTGAATCATCGTCACTGAGAACGTAAGTTTAGGTTCCCCTTTGAGCTTTAGCGTCTCTGAATCTTTTTATGTGCATATTTGTACACCCGTTTCTGAGCCATTGCATTTTTGTTTTGCCCACGGATGGTGGGCAAAATGTTACATGTTTTTTCCAGGCACTCCTATTGAAGTCTATAGGGACCAAAAATGAAAGAAGCTCATGTGCTTTTTTTGGAGCTTCAAACTACAAGCTTAAAGGGGTCGTAAAGGAAAAAATGTTTTCCCTAAATAGCTTCCTTTACCTTAGTGTAGTCCTCCTTCACTTAACTCATCCCTACTATTTTGTTTTTAAATGTCCCTATTTCTTCTTAGAAATGCTCACTTCCTGTTCTTCTGTCTAACTCACCACCCTAATGCGAGGCTTTCTCCCTGGTGTGGAGAAAGCCTCTTGAGGGGGGGAGGGGGCGAGCAGGAGTGTCAGGACGCCCACTAACACACAGCTCCTTTCTCTATCAGCTAAGTAGAGAGTGTCATGACTTGCCTGCTCGCCCCCTCCCCTCTCAAGAGGCTTTCTCCACACCAAGAAGAAAGCCTCGCATTACGGTGGTGAGTTACAGACAGAAGAACAGGAAGTGAGCATCTCTCAGAAGAAATAAGGACATTTAAAAGCAAAATCGAAGGATGAGGCAAGTGAAGGAGGACTGCACTAAGGTAAAGGAAGCGATTTAGGGAAAAAAATGTTTTCCTTTACAACCCCTTTAAAACAACTCAATGCTCAGGTGTGAATAGGCACAATATAATATGTTGAAAATCCTCATGTAGAGTGTTAAAGTGCTTCAAATAGCCCAGGTGTGAAGCAGGGCCTAATGAAGCATAAGGTTTCAAATAGCATCCTTAAGGACAGTAAAAACTTGACAGGGATTCTAACTCTTCCCTCACTTTATCCCAAAAAATGAATACCTTTCACATGGGGCTGACCCCGTTGTAGTCTGCTTGCCCAACTCCCCCGGTGACTAGTCTGTGTCCACTGGTTATGCAGAACAGACACAGCCCGCTCTCCTCTCTTGGCGGTTGGATGTAAACAGACCGCCTTGTGAATTTACACCAGACTGCCATCCGATCCACTAGATAGATGGGGAACAGATACCCATTTGTCTGTTTTTTTAGCAGAAAAGGATCGGATGGGATGTCGGCGAGTGTAAACGGACACATGACCGTTTACACCCGCTACTCCATAGAGGAGACTAGAAGGTCAGATCCACCTAAAAAAATGACTTGCACTTTAAGGAGTATTACTTTACAGATTTAGACAAGCTTACTTTGGCATCCTTGAATCAGTCACTACCATGGCCCGGCTAAAATCAACTCTGAGATCCATTGGCTCCAAAATATGTTGAGCAGAATGCTTCTGTTTGCGAGCCTCCTTCCAATGCTCATCTACAAAGAAAACAATGTTTGGTAAACATGAGTCAAGTACCTAAGCCAGTATCGGCTCAACATAACTTTTTGACACTCTGACATATCACTCACTATGCTTGCTGTAGAGCAACTGCATACTGCTTAGCTGCACATCAAAACTCTCATAGGCCCGGGACATAATATCTTCAATGCTGTTCTGACCTGCTTTCAGTTGGGGGAGGTTTGAACGACTTTTGCTGGTCATCTCAAATGCAAAAACAAAAAAAAGATGTACAGTTTTAAGAAGTATAGTATTAACTAAAAGGTTTTCAAATAAACATTGCGAGAATTATAAAGAATTTAGGCAACTTAAAGTAGTTGTAAAAAGAAAACATTTATTATTTTTTTGCTGAAATTACTGTTTACAGGGTATAGAGACATAATAGTTAGTTAACTGATTCCTTTTACAAATGATTAAAAATAGATAAAAATCAATCCTATAACGTGCCTACAGTTTCAGTTTAATTTTTCATCTAGTTTCATGCTTCTGTGAAGTACAGAGACACAGAGCCAATACAGGGCAGTGTTTGTTTTTAAAATTAAACTGATTGGTTCTGAGGGGTTTTAGACACACAGTAATCACACCTCCTTGATTAGAGACTACAGAGAGAAGCTCCCATGAGTTTTTTTCATAAGGAAACAGACAAACAGGAAGTGTGGAGATCAGAGAAGGATTACAGCAACTTCAAAGCAAAAACGAACAATGAGGACATGAAACCAGGATTGCAGTAAGGTAAAGGAAGCTATTTAGCTAAAAAATCTTTTTCCTTTAGTGACCCTTTAACAATCATCCCAATAGTGATATTTAAATAACAGATAAAACCTGGGGGGTAAGGAATGAAATCTTTATGACATAGCTCCCAACTCTGGAGGTTCCTACCCACCATTGCATGTTTCAGCTCCTCCTGCTGCATACTTTCACCATACAAAAAACAGTATTACTGCAACATGACTGATCTGTGTCCACTCTACACAAAAAAAAATCATTTTTTTTGAGTGGAATTAAACTATAATGCAGATGTACAAAACAATTCAATTAGGTGTTTTTTTTTTTTTGCATTTTCTGAAAGCGCACTAAAGTCCTGCACACAGTACTTTTGGTGCGCTTTCAGAAAACGCACCAACCCCCCGATCTAATCCAAGTCTATGGCAAAGCGCAGGTAACTCGCACAAAAACTGCAGCAAAGGAACAGTGGATCTGTATGAACCTGGGCAAAAGCTGTTAAGAAAGAAACATTTTGTAAAATATTCTTAAAACTAAAGATTTACCGTACTTTTGAAACATAGTTTACACAAGTAAAGCCAAGCAATTTTTATTCAAATATATAGATTAAGGCAGCTTATATTAAAAAGTTATAAATACCTACCGATAAACTACCTAAATCCAAAATAAGCAAGTTAGATGTACTCTCATAAAACCCATTTTGAGGAACAAGGATGTACGAAGCCTGGAGGTTGATTTTTAAATCAAGAACCTTCTGTGTCTCTATAACATACAGGAGCCCTGGAATTAAAAACATAAATCATTACCTAAAATTTTTCCAAAGAAGTGCAATATTAATAGTATACACTCATGTGAATGCTGTAAATTCAAAAAATACTGCTCATTCACATTAAAGTGCTTATATGTCTTAGCAAGTAGCTCATAATAAACTCAACCAAATGTCCCCATAGCAGAACAGTGCCAAGAAGAAAAGACCGACGCAGCCTCGGTAATATGAAGCATCCTGTGGAATATGTGGGATGGGTTTTTCTAACTTTTTTGATTTCATGAGTTTCTCATAGGAGCATACTGTGGCCATCTAAGAAATAGCTAATGACAGTGTCAAAAGCTGATCAATAGAGTCACTGGTGCACACAGAATCTGCTGCAGCTGTGCATAGTAACCAGTCAGCTTCAAGGTTTTATTGTCAAAGCTTAATTGAACAAGCTGAAGTTAAAAGCCGATTGGTTACAATGCATAGCTGCACTAGTTTGAGTAAATCTCCCCCAGAGTGCCCTACGCATTTGTACACACATTAGTCTTATGGCAAACACAAGTTCAAATGCTTGTAAATAAACCATCACAGCTAAATGGAATGGAATGCAATGGAAGGATGTTTGACAGATCGGACTTATCACCAACACAAAAGACAGATGGCATAACTAGTATAGTCAAACTGGGATCTAAGAAGGGAATTCAACACCCAATGAGTAGAGTCCAATGGTAAGTACACTTTCAACCCTTCTAACAATATCTGCGTTAACGTGGATCATTGCAGTATCCACATTGGGCACAGACCACCTTTCAGTGAATTCCTGAGCACTTTTCAGCTAAAACAGTAAGAAAAAGTATTGAAAACTCCACAATGCTGAGTCCGGTGCCTGAAGGTCAAATTCCTGGTTAGCCTGGCCATGTCCAGAGGCCTGCTCACTATGTGAATTTTCAAGGACTGCATCACACCGGAAGCTGTGCCAAGTCTCAGGACCTGAAAAGCATTCAGAGGCTACCTAACACAGTACACAAAGAGCCCACTTCCAAAAAGAAGCATTTCAGGCTAGCCACACAGTACACTGCGATTCGGATACTACATCTAAAGCTATAGCTTCTGTATAAAGAGACTAGCTCAAGCAGCATTTCTAAAGTCTTGATTGATCAAGTCCTAATTTTAAAAAATAACTATGCTGTATTGCAGGGCTCAATTTCAAGTCCTGAGCTACTACTCAGGAAGGGTTACTCACCACCAGGTGCCCCACCCAGCCTGCCCCTAAACACGCCCTCATAAATTATATCATTATTTACACTTAAATGTTTTATGCAGAATTATGTTATAAAAGAAATATTAACAACAACAACTTTATCTGTGCCCACCAATGCAGCCTGTGTCCACCAATGCAGCCTACCTGTGCAGGGGAGGAGAGCAGATGAACAGGAGAACCAGCCAGGTGATCAGAGCGTAGCACAGGGAACACAACAATAACAGCTTTCATTTCAATTGCTGTGTTCCTGCCACTCAACATCATATACAGCCCCGCCCCCTGGTCATGGAACTTTGATTTACGGATCACCCGGGATTGGACGGGTGAACTGTCTATCAAAGTCCCGGGACCAGGAAGGGGGGCTGTATCTGACAGCGAGCGGCGGGGAACACGCCAGTTGAAATGAAAGCTGTTATCGTTGTGTTGCCTGTGCTGCGCTCTGATCACCTGGGCCGCTCTCCCCCTCTCTCTTACCCTCTGTGATCACTGGGAGAAGGACTTCCATTCCACCCAGGCTGCCGGCGGTGCTCGCACCCCGCTCCCAGGCAGCCAATAGATCACCAGCCCTCAAAATATACTTGCAAAATGCGAGAGGAAATTTTGAGGGCTGGTGTATTGATTATCCTAAATGAATAAAAAAAATAAAAAACAAAATAATAAAAAGGCTAGAAAATATAATTGAACATTTTCTCAACAGACTTGAGGAAAGAGCTTCTAACTAGACACCAGCTTACTAGAAAAAAATGGAGGCATTGCAGTTAAGGGTGAGTAGTCCACACCTCCTTAAAAATAAACCCAAGCCATCGGACCACTTCATACCCACTTTCCTGGCTATCGCTGGGATGTACTAATGCCGCAAGCCTCTTTGCAAAACGTGCTGCTTTTTCCAAAACACGCTCTAAAAAGGAGGATACTTAACACTTCCCCAACAGCAATATATAACCCAATGTCCATATAGTCATTAGCCCTAACTAGAATCATGGACTAGCCTCCACAGAAAGCCCCCCCCCCCCCCTGATGTATGGATAATGCCGCTGCATCTGAACTAGCCCCCAAGCATGCCCACTTATGGAAATTTATTTTGCATATGTGCCTGTGCATGCATATGTATGTGTCGATATGAAAAGGAGGGAGGGGCAGCCCTCTGGCTGAATCAACTCATCCACCACACTTACATTGTCCCGGCATATCATGTTCATATGCTCACAGCAATGACCATATTGTATTGCATTTTTTTAATGTATTTTCCCAAGTTGTAATGTTTCTGAAACTTGCTGTCCCCTCCTGCACAGTATTTTCATCTGTCTAGTTACCTTTATTATACTGGTTGTCATATTTCTGCCATTTTTTTTTTTAAACAGAAAAGTTTTTATTTATCAAAGTGTAAAAATAAATTAAAAACCACAAACAGAACTAGATCAAGAGATATTATTCAAGACAATACTTTGTACAGTAACACTAATTAAGGCAATTATGTCATCTATAGAAGAGTTGAGCAGACAATACTTTGTACAGTAACACTAATTAAGGCAATTATGTCATCTATAGAAGAGTCAAGCATAATGCCGCGTACACATGATAATTTTTCGGCATGTAAAAAACTACATTTTAAAAAAAATGTCATTTAAACAATCGTATGTGGGCTTCACATCATTTTCCGGGTTCTGAAAAACAACAATTTTTTTTTTCCGAACATGCTGCATTTTTTAACGACGTTTAAAACTATGTCGTTTTTCGGGTTGTAAAAAATGATCGTGTGTGGGCTTAAACAACGTGAAAAACCGTGCATGGTCAGAAGCAAGTTATGAGACGGGAGTGCTTGTTCTGGTAAAACTACCGTTCGTAATGGAGTAAGCACATTCATCACACTGTAACGGACAGAAAAGTGCAAATCGTCTTTTACTAACACAAAATCAGCTAAAGTAGCCCAAACGGTGGCGCAATTCGAATGGAACTTCCCCTTTATAGTGCCGTTGTACGTCATCGCGCTTTGCTAGAGCATTTTTTTTTTTTAACGATCGTGTGTGGGCAACGTCGTTTTAATGATGAAGTTGGAAAAACCGTTGTTTTTTCTAGAGGCTGAAAAACGTTGTTTTTTACAAGCCAAAAAATGATCGTGTGTACGTGACATTAGAGTCTAATACATTACAATAAAACCTGGTAGAATTATAAGAGGAAGGTACAAACCAGATGAGGAGATGGGAAGGGGGCGGGAAGGGACAGAAAGGGAGAAGGGACAGGAGAAAAGAGAAAATAATATTATACACCTAGCACATGACAATATACATCAATCTTATAGCAATGGATTGTAACATCGGTTAGTAGATGGCTGGAGGTCTAGATTTCACCAATTCGCCCCATAAATATCAGACTTTAATTCATCTATGTTCTACTTGTTGCAGTTCTGTCCCAGTCAGCGTTTGTATTGTGTATCTTTACCTTTACTGCAGTGAGTTTTTCACTTTATTTTACTGTATTTTGTTCCATTGCATACTGCCATGTAATGATCTGGCAGTCGTTATCAGTCCCACCTAGCCCTGCCCATTTGTCCCGTCGCTGACTCTATCAACCACTTCCCTTTGCATTACTCCTTTGGTTTGAAGAAAGAGTGACTGGGCATGCTCCAAACATGTCCTGCCCACTCTGACGTCACTTTTGGTTGCCTGCTTTCCACGCTGGCTCTGACATCCTGGATCAAAGACACAGTGCCAGGGCACAATTCCAGCGATAACCTCCTTGGCAGGCATGTCCACGCGATCACCAATGCGCAAACGTGCGCACCCACGTGCCCTTTAGCATTGGTGCCAAATGCCATAACATCTTTGACATCCTGGATCAGGTTGGTTGGCTGGAAATTCCACCTGCAACTGTCTTTACTTCCAGATGGCATCCCGCTGAACGTTATGGATTCATTGATATGCCCGTTTTTTACTTACAAGACCTTTCTCTACACTCCTCAAACCTCCTGTTGGCAGCAGCATATAGGATGATAAAGACATTTTGTTTTGTAATTTTTTGAATTTTGCAGAGAAATTGCAGATCTCTATTAGAGTGTGCATAAAAGGCAAAACTTTTTTTTCTTACAGCGTTGGGAAGGGTAATGCTGCGTACACACGATCGGTTCGTCTGATGAAAATGGTCTGATAGACCATTTTCATCGGACGAACCGATCGTGTGTGGGCCCCATCATTTTTTTTCCCATCAGTGAAAGAACCTGTTTTAAAATTATCTAATGGTTAAAAAAACGATAGAAAAAAAAACGATCGTCTGTAGGGAAATCCATTGGCTAAAAATCCATGCATGCTCAGAATCAAGTCAACGCATGTTCGGAAGCATTGAACTTAATGTTTCTCTGCACGTCGTTTTGTTTTATGTCACCGCGTTCTGACACAAACATTTTTTTTAACTGATGGTGTGTAGGCAAGACTGATGAAAGTCAGCTTCATTGGATATCTAAGGAAAAAATCCATCGGTCTGTTTTCATCGGGTGAACCGATCGTGTGTACAGGGCATTAGAGTCTCTTAAGTTTTTGCTGCCATCTGTGTCCCTGTTTGGAAGATTCACCTCTCTGTTGAAGGGGACTATTTTCACAAAGACAGAAAGTAAGATGAAATCCAACATTTTAAAGATGTCACTACAGCAAGAGGTGAAAGTAAATCATTCAATGAAGTCCCATAAAGATGAGGGGGAACAAGACAAAACTAGCATTTTGAGAAGTTGGTCACAGTTTGTGTTACAAAGACCCCAAGATCACATATTTTAGGTCCTATCTGTTAACTCATGGCCAGTACACAGCATCCTTTAGATGCCTACAATTCACTGGGGTACCAGTTTTGAATATCTTTTTCCCGGTTACATATGTGTGCTTTCATGGTAGGCCAAATCAATAAAATAACTGCTCAAAAAGTGCATGCTTAGATTATCTGCAAATTAAAATGACTTCAATATGACTTTTTAGATAACCTGTTGGCAAGAATTCCATTCTATACAAATAATTCTAAATGCTTATAGATATCATTGCAAGATACACTGACATAAGTTACCTAGTTACAACAACTATACTCAAGAATTCAATGAGTCCAGGATAATTCAATGAGTCCAGGATAATTCATTATAAAGTATCATACTGTATAACCAAGCATCTGAAAAAGTAAATGTATAACAATAATACAAAAATATAATTGTGCAATGTAAAACAAAATGATACAAAAAAAATGTGCTTGCCTGTTGAAGTTCTATCTCGAAACTCTTCCAACTTAGTTAAAGTGGCTGAAGTCAGTTGTTCAAGATGGACGTCTTGTGGAGGCCGGAAAAAATCTGCTAAACTGTTGATGGTTTTCTAAATATAGCAAAATACAAATATTTAGAACAATAAAAACATCTTCAAGTGAATCTAAAAAGTTAATCACTAAGATATGTAAAAATTATCTGAATGGTTCTTACAGCATCATAAATTATTTCTAGAGGTTGGGAATCCACTAGAAGTCTCTGGTCTGCCCGCTCATCCAAAGGATTTGTTTCAAACATGAGGCTCAACAATGAAGTGTCATTGTCTGTTACAATATTCCGGGAAGACAACAGACAGGGAACAGACTTGGTCTGTGACATGCCAGTTATCTCAAATGTGCCAATTTGAGCTTCAAACCTGTATGTGGAATATGGGAGATACAAACATCAGCACAGAAAAATGATCCCATAAAAAAAAACACAATCATGGCTCATGGACAAACAATATAACTTGTATGCAGCATAAAGAAAATAGAATATACAGTATTATTGAATGGAACATTGTTCAGCCGACTCACCTAACTGCTTGTGCTCCTGGGCGTTGTTTTAACATCGAGCTTAAGTCGGTTATAGCCAGATTAATCAGTTCAGGCTTTCCTTTATCTTCTCGCAACTGAATTGACATACTTAATAACTTTACACATAAAACCACTGCTTCATACTAAAAAAAGACAAAACACAGAAAAACACAATTAGAATGAATTTATATTTCAATTGCCGATCATTTTTAGCTTCTCTTTTCACTTTCTATAAATACATGGATGAGCGAGGTCGGGGTGGAGAAACTTGACTGGCCTGCACAGAGTCCTGACCTAAATCTGATAGAACACCTTTGGGAAGAATTAGAGCAGAGACTGTAAACCAGGCCTTCTCATCCAACACCAGTGCCTTACCTCATAAATACCCTTCTGGAAGAATCATCAAACATTCCTTATAGACACACTCCTAAACCTTGTGGACAGCCTTCTCAGAAGAGCTGGAGCTGTTATAGCTGCTAAGGGTGGAGCAACTCAATATTGATACCTACAGACCAAGACCGGGATGCCAGTAAAGGCAGACGTCCCAATACTTTTGGTAATATAGTTGTCAGGGAGATGCTGGCCATAGTGCAGCAGATAAGGCAGAGGCCAAGGGGCATGCGTGGGCACAATTTCAGCGATAATCTTCTTGGCAGGCATGTCCAGGCGATCACCTATGCCCAAACGCGTGCACCCGCTTGCCCCTTAGCATTGGTGCCCAATGCCATATATAAGGATGACAGATTCACTAGGACCTTCATCTGCAGCTTTCCCCTGTATCTGTCCTTGATCATCCAGATATTCTCCAACCCTGACCCCGTCGTGCCTTGACCTCGATCTCATCTGTATCTGCTTGATTCTCTGTTCCAAACCTCTGCATGAACTTTGACCATTCTCTGCCTGAGGTCTTTGATATACCTGATCTTGTGTGTATGACCTGGCTTGTCTGACTCTGCATCAGTCTCCACATACCTGCTTCCGCAGCACACCTGCATCCGCAAAGTACCTGCATCCGCAGCCAACCAGCAGCAGCCACTACTGCTGCAATCTGCCTCTCCCACTTACTGGCCAATGGAGAACATTGCGGGCACTCCTACCCCACCACGCTCTCGCAGCCGCTGTTAAAACCTCAGTGGTCCTTGAATTGGAGCTGTAAGAGAGAGGCCTCTGCTAGTCAGGCTCTGCTCTCAGGTATGTCACAATAGTGTATATAGGTTAATTGAAAAACCAAATCAAATATAGATTATGGCATACTGTATTTCTTTACAACGTGATTTTTTATTTTTATTTTCCAACTGTACAAAAATATTAGGGTCTGTGAAGCAAAATGTGGCTATACTAATTATATATATTATACACACACACACACACAAATATTAATATACTATTGTGACAGAACCCACTGTCACTGTATGTCTTGGAAAGGATTGTGGGCGTGCCTCCTACCGACAGACTATGGGCCAGAAAGATACTGGAGACCTGAAGCTGGCATTATTGTGATGTAATGTAATGTTACAGCCCTACACCCCCCACCCCCCCTCCTCTTGTTGCTGGACACAGACAATGGAGAGTGGACTGCAGACGTCTCTCCGCAGGGGGTGTGTATTGAGAAGCTAGGCTGCCTGCTTACCATAATCTCATTAGGTTTCTGTACACTGTTTCAATGTCCAAATGTTCTGTTCCCATTTATTGTTCCTTGTCCCCCTCCCCTCAGACAAGGCAAAGGGGAGTGTCCCTTACTGTGTGTAAAACTGTATAGTTTGGATTTTAATAAACAGTTAAGCTCTGGATGTGTAACCCTCAACATGTGTGGATTGTCTCGTGATTGAGGGGTTAAGGGCTGGTTATGGCGAATCTGCAGGCTGCGGGTGCGTTTGGAGGACAGGAGACACAGGTCTGGCGGATGTGCCCAGCAGGGGTACTTGAGGTCCGTCACAACTATACTTCCCAAATCGTGCACTATTACACATTAAAAAAGGCAGGTATGTATGTCAGTTCATATTATTGTTAATATAAGGGGCTATTTAGTTTATGTTTATATTAACAAGTCCCAGAAGTTTCAGACCAGGACAATCAAGCTTTGGTGCCCAAAGCAATGTTCCCTTCTTTTTTCTGTAGCCATTTCTGGTGTTTTTCCATTTTTAAACAGTTACTCATAGTAAGACTAGTAAATCTTTTCCTTAAAGTGTCATGAGAGAAATTTTAAAGGTTCCCCCGCACCGGTACACCTACAGTTTACTACTTTTCTCCACAAAAATCCCATGCCACGATACTCTGTTTTAGCAGACAAATTTGATAGGTCTTTTGATAGATAGGGTGCTTACTGTCAAGTGGGTGGAGGAAAAAAGCTGGACTATGGAATGATACATGGTCTATGACCAGGAATGTCAGAGGAGGGAGAAGAAAAAAATAACAGTGATAAGACACACTTTGCTGCAAGTTGGTAAAAGAGTCGAGCGATGCAACAAACAAGCGGATTACTCAGATCTCTGTCTTCTCTGAGCTGTCAGCAGTGACTGTAGTCTCCACTCCTTGCTCTGCCCCTCCAGCACTCACTGGAGCACCAGGCTGGAGAGGGTGCAGGTGCAGCTGGCTTCAGTTCTCAGCCACATGCTGAGAGCCAGAGCCCAGCTGTTAAACAGGCAGCTGGATAAATCCTGACAATATGGTCAGGAGCCTTCCAGAGGCCCAGTGAAGTCAGGTGATAGCAAGCTTGAGCCTGCTGTCAGCTAATTCGGCAGCAAAGCAAATGTAAGTGAACTCCTGTGAATTAAAAAAAAAACTCTGGCAGTACCTCTCTTAAGCTTTTACCAATTTATTTGCTGCGTTTCTCTTCTTCCTCTTTAAACTGCATCCAGTCTAATATGATCCAGCATCCCAGGACTGCTTGCAGGACTTGTTCTAACGTCCCACAAGTGCACCGCCCCAATGTGAAAGCACTCAGGCTTTCACATTTGGGTAGCATGGAAGGCAGTTTTCAGGCACCATTTCTAGCGCTAAGACGCCTGAAAACTGCCTTAGTGTGAAAGGGGTCTTACAGAAAAATTGTGTGCACCTTATATAAAAGAGGATTTTTACTCACCATATCACATATGGACTCTATATGAACTGTGTGCATTTACGGACTGTTTGGCACATTATTTATTGACACCGACAATTTCATTTTATGGTTGTTTAGTCACAGATAGCATTCAGTTTCATAAGCATCACCATCACATAGATTTCATATATTAAAAAATATGACACATACAGAGGCAAACAGGACAGTCATTTTGCTGCTGCAAGCTCCCCCTACTTGAGGCAGCCATACATGGATTGACATTTGGTTTGTTCAGCAGGGACCAGTCAAATTTCAATCCATGTATGTACAACCAGCCTATTTGGTTCTTACCAATCAATCAGTGCCACCGACTAAAGTACAAACTTGTATTCTGAAGGCTGTTAACGCTGCCAGAATACAACATCAAGTGTGTGGATGAGGGAATTGGGTCTTTTTTTTTAATGAATAATATATGGCCAGCCTTAGTCACATGTATGCTGGCGGTATGGCATCCCCAAGCAATAAAAAGCAGGAGCAAAACTGGAGGCAATTATTAAGACACACCACTTTAACAAGGGTGGTTATTATTAGGACATGCAAATTTAAAAAAGAACAATCATTTTTACTTAGCCTTTACAGTTTGAATTCTGCTTGAAATTAAGCGCAAACAACTTCTAAAATAACTGTATTAGAGTAGCTGGTAAATTGTGCTCACTGTTTTTGGTAGAGTTGGGTCAACTGCTGTTTCGCTGTATCCAATTGCTGCACACAACTTTGCTTTCTCTTCAGGAGTCATCAGCTCTTCCAGACCTTTAGAGAGCAAATCTGTATTACAATCCATCAAACTAGTGATCATTTAATATTCTTGCTTTTCTATAGAGAATTATATCAATGTAGTTAAAAAAAAGGTGTTAGATTTAAAGGGTCACTAAAGGAAAAAAAAATTAAAGCTACATAGCTTCCTTTACCTTACTGCAGTCCTGGTTTCATGTCCTCATTGTTCGTTTTTGCTTTGAAGTAGCTATAATACTTCTCTGATCTCCACACTTCCTGCTGGTCTGGCTCCTTATGAAAAAACTTATGCTAACTTTTCAATGTGGTCCATGATCAAAGAGGTGTGATTACTGTGTGTCTCAAACTCCTCAGAACCATCAGATTCATTTTAAAAACAAACATTGCCCTGTATTTGTTTGTTTTTGTTCTGTGTGTCTCTTTACCTCACAGAAACATGAAACCATTTTTTAAAACGAAACTAAATTGCAGGCACATTATATGATTGATTTTTATCTGTTTTAATCATTTTTAAAAGGAATCAGTTAACTTTTATGTCTCTATACCCTGTAAACAGTCATTTTAGTTTCCTTTAGTGATCCTTTAACAATGTAGATAGTAAAAAAAAAATCATGCTTACTAAAAACATTTTAAAATCTAGCACTGATTGAAAGGAACATGCTGTGCACACAAAAGAAAATCGACATGCTTAAAGAACAAAAGATGACTGCAACTGAAAGTCCGAGGCTTTGGGAAGAGGTAGTGGACCTTTCAAAATGTTTGTGTGTTCATACTTAAAGTTGTTCTAAAGGCTGAATGTTTTTTACCTTCATGCATTCTATGTGTGCAGCACCCCCCTATTCTTACCTGCGATCCCTCCGATCCAGCCTCATTGATGAGACAGCAGCGGGGGGCCATTTGCTCCCACTGCGGTCAATCACAGCTAGTGAGCCAATGAGGAGAGCAGGGGACGGGGCCTAACCGTGGCTCTGTGTATCTTATGGACACATAAAGCAGTGGCTTAGGCGTACCGAGTATGCAGGGGTGCCCCTAGGGGAAGCTGCTTTCTCTGGGGGCACTGCTTGAGAGGGAGGAGCCATGGATGCCGGCAAGTGACCCAAAAAGAAGAGAATCTAAGCTGCTCTGTGCAAAACCACTGCACAGAGAAGGGAAGTTTAATGGGTTTGTTATTTAAAAAAACAAAAGCTTTAAAGGGGTTGTAAAGGTTTGTTTTTTATTTTCTAAATAAGCTAGTGCATTGTTGGTTCACTTACCTTTTCCTTCGATTTCCCTTCTAAATGTTTTTTTTTCTTTGTCTGAATTTCTCACTTCCTTTTCCTCCTCCGTAAGCTGTTCTGGCTGACTAACCCCCAGCCAGAAAGGCTCGGATGATGGGGGCAAGCTTACTGAGGAGGAACAGGAAGTGAGAAATTCAGACAAAGAAAAAAAAACATTTCGAAAGGAAAAGGTAAATGCACTGGCTTTAAGGAACCTATTTAGAAAATAAAAAACAAACCTTTACAACCCCTTTAATATCACTTTAAGCATTACCATTTATTCAGATGGCAATGATGAATTAAAATCTGTTTTAATCATAGCAAATAGAACTTAAATCTGAACTTGATGTATGTTTTTTTTTTATTACAAAGTTACATTGAACGAGCTTGGACCAACATAAATATATTTCATACCTGTGGAACTAGAGAATGACTGTAGTAGTCGCTGCTATTACAGTGATCACTGCAGTCTTCCAAGACATGTGCCGAGTGGCTGTCCTGCATAGTAACCACAGTGGGTCTCCTGTTTGACGTTCAATGAATACAAGGCAGTCTCTAGTTGCACAATGTGAAAAGGCATTACAGTGATGTCACGCTATAGACCACGTCCTACTGGGGAATGCATAGGACCCAGAAGGCTGCAGCGATCACTGTAGTAGTGCTGACTACTAAAGCAATTCTACGATTTCACAGCGTTCCTACGAGTATGGAATATGTATACTTACACTGGTACTGAACTAATGTACCTATGCAATAAAAACCATACCTGGAGTTCAGCTTTAAAGACAAATGCTGTCATTAAAAAAAAAAAAAAAAGAACTGTACTATGCACAGCCATACAATTACTAAACTTAAAATGTATATAAAAAGAATAATGTAAACAATAAAAAGCGCATACTTCCAGTCTTTGCCTCTTCCTTCTTTTCTGTGCTGTCTCCAGACCAGCCCCACATCCATCCAAACCATCCGTTAGAGTTGCTGTCCTCATCTTTTGCTCCTGGCCTGTATATTTTAAGGCCGGCTTTGCTTGCCTGGACAGTAAAATAGTAGGATCAACAATTCCATATTTGGCAACGTTCTCATATTTGCATTATTGCATAAATAATATTCCCCTGTCATACAGGACTGCATGAAATGCACTTTGTTTTTAAATAGAAAGTGGTGCATAGGCAAGCAGAATATTTTGTAATGTTAAAGTGGAAGTCCATGCAAAAACTAAAATCCCTGCATCTATAGACACCAGGGATCTAACAATAACCTCTCTATCCCTGTAAAGCAGGGGTCTCAAAGTACCGGCCCGCGGGCCATTTACGGCCCGCGGACCGGTAATAAATGGCCCGCGATTCGCGGTAAATCCGCGCGATTCGCGGTAAATCCGCGCGATTCGCGGTAAATCCCCGCGATTCGCGGTAAATCCCCGCTCAACAACTCCGAGCCGTGGAACCCCCCCCCGCTCAACAACTTTGATCTGCGGACCCCCCCTTTAACAACTTTGATCTGCGCGAACCCCCCCCGCTCAACAACTCAGATCCGCGGGGGGCTCATCAACTATTATCTGCGGACCCCCCCACCCGCTCAACAACTTCGTTGGGAGGTATGCTCATTTGTCCCTCATTCTGAAGTTGAAAAGTTGGGAGGTATGCCTGATGTGCTCTGATTGTGCCCTGATGTAGCCCATGTACCCTGATATGCCATGTGCCCAAGGTACCCTGATGTGCTCTGATGTGCCATGTGCCCCATGTACCCTGATGTGTCCCTGATATGCTGGGCTCTGTACATCAGGGTACCCTGTGCCCTGATGTGCCATGTGCCCTGTACTGATGTGCTGTGCCTGATGTGCTCTCATGTGCCCTGATATGCCCCATGTGCCCTGATGTGTGCCATGTACACTGATTTGCTGGGCTTTGTACCCTGACGTGCTGTTTCATGTGCCCTGTACCCCGATATGCCATGTCCTGTACCCTGATGTGCCATGTGCCTTGTCCTGATATGTCCTGTCCTGATGTGCCGTGCTCTGTACCCTGATGTGGCCTGTTGTGCTGTACCCCTATGTGCTGTGCTCTGATGTGCCCTGTACCCTGTTGTGCTCTGATGTGCTGTGCCCTGTACCCTCATGTGCCCTGTACCCTGTTGTGCTCTGATGTGCTGTGCCCTGTACCCTCATGTGCGCTGTGCCCTCATGTGCGCTGTGGCCTCATGTGCGCTGTGCCCTCATGTGCGCTGTGCCCTCATGTGCGCTGTGCCCTCATGTGCTGTGCCCTCATGTGCTGTGCCCTCATGTGCTGTGCCATGTGCCCTTATTTGCTGGGCTCTGTGCCTTACTGTGCCCTGTACCCTGATGTGCTGTGCCCTGATGTGCTGGGCCCTGAGCCTTGATGTGCTGTGCCATCATGGTGAGTGGGCAGTGTAGTGGTCAGTGGGCAGTGTAGTGGTCTGTCGGCAGTGTGCAGTGCAGTGGTCCGTGTGCAGTGCAGTGGTCCGTGTGTAGTGCAGTGGTCCGTGTGCAGTGCAGTGGTCCGTGTGCAGTGCAGTGGTCCGTGTGCAGTGCAGTGGTCCGTGTGCAGTGCAGTGGTCCGTGTGCAGTGCAGTGGTCCGTGTGCAGTGCAGTGGTCAGGGTTAATAATGTGTTTGCTGACACCAATACTAGGGTTTAATAATGTGTCCACTGACACCAGTGCTGGGGGTTAATTTGTCCGCTGACACCAGTGCTGGGGGTTAATGTGTCCGCTGACACCAGTGCTGGGGGTTAATGTGTCCGCTGACACCAGTGCTGGGGGTTAATGTGTCCGCTGACACCAGTGCTGGGGGTTAATGTGTCCGCTGACACCAGTGCTGGGGGTTAATGTGTCCGCTGACACCATGCTGGGGGTTAATGTGTCCGCTGACACCAGTGCTGGGGGTTAATGTGTCCGCTGACACCAGTGCTGGGGGTTAATAATGCGTCCGCTGACACAGAGGTGGGGGTTAATAATGTGTTCGCTGGCACCAGTACTGTTTTTGAAGTTTGAAAGTTTGCATGCGGCCCCCCATGACATATGAAAACTTGTCTTGCGGCCCTCAGGTAATTTGAGTTTGAGACCCCTGCTGTAAAGAATAAATGAGTATACATTCCTTTTTGGAAGCCGATCTGACCTTCTCTGACCCGATCTCCAGCGGGGGACACAGGCAACAACGGCTGTGAAATGAATGGGAAGTGACGTCGCCCATAGAGTTACTAAGGGGATTCCGTTGTCCATCTCCTCTGCATCTGCCTCTACAGTGAAGCCACGGATGACAGCTCAGCGTGGGATGCGGTCGGAGCGACTTCCAAAAAGGTATGTATGCTCATTTTATAATAATAATTTTTTCTTTACAGGGCACCAAGGTTGAAATGGTGTCAGGGTGATTGAAGCACATTATTTCTATTGTTACATTGTAATATGTAATAAAGTGGTTCAACACACCATAATGCAGAACCAGTGGGAGCCCTGGGCGTGTCACTTGCCACATCTCCTGCCACCAGATGCAGCTCGTAACTTGCCACTGTCGCCTGCCAGATGTGGCTCGTAACTTGCCACTGTCGCCTGCCAGATGTGGATTGTCACTTGCCACGTCACCTGCCACTATTTGTGGACTGTCACTTGCCATGCCAGCCAGTGCCTTCAAATGTGCATTATCGCTGCATTGGTGGCAGGCTGGCAGCACTGGACCATTTAGCACCGAGGCAGGTATAGTTGTCGGCAGGGCCATCTTAACGGCATCATGGGCCCTGGGCAAAGTAATGCACTGGAACCCCTAAAATCCTGTACCAATTTACGCACTTACTTTCAAGAATAAAAGTATAATTGATAGATTTGAACACAAAAAAAAATGATATATATATATTAGTACTTTCAATAAAATTGTTTTAAAAACCATAAGAAAACATGCCATAGATCAAAGAGCACATGTATAGGCCAGCGTTTCTCATCCTTTCTTCAACTTTTTTTTTTCACGAGTCTTGCACACGTGTGGCTTGGGGGAGTAAGGCCTTGCAGTTTAGCTGTGGTTTTACTGCTCCCCCTTTAAGGTATACTCCACCTTAAGGAGACAAAACAGTGCTTGCCGTTAATAGCCCCCTCTGCCCGATGGGCACAGTGGCGGCAATTGAGTTTTTTTTTTCAGTTTGTTTGCGCCCCCCCAAAAAATTTTGAGCACCAGCCGCCACTGCCCGCAATGTGCATAGATCACACTGAGGGGAATGTTTTTTTTTTCCTCAACAAAAAGTGGAGATACTTATTTAAATACTCAAGGAACCTGTTACAGGTAACACTATTTTCTTTTTCTGTATATAAAGACCAGGGTTTCTGCACCTACACCTTTACATTTACAAGTTCATAAAGCATATACCCAGAATAAATCAAGCTTACCAGGACAGACAGCTTTAACAGCCTGATGGACTGGACCACCTAAAGACTAAAGGATCCCCCAATGGGCTTCAGTTGGTTAATAGGGAAAAAGTGCCCTATAAACCAACGAGTGGGGCTATAAGCACCCCTGGCTGTAAGATTCACCAAGTAGCCAATTAAAGATGCTGTCCCTCTCCCCCTTCACCTGTCAAATCTACCACATAACCTGTCAGAGAAAAAGCTCAGGTGTGAAGCCTCAGTCATTAAGCTTAGAACGCTTGTTGGGATAGGTAAGCTCTCTGTGCCACAAAGCCTAAATAGACCACCTACCGCTGGGTCCAGCTCATTTCAAGCTTTTGCTTTTAAAGAGACCCTATCACCACTGCTTCTATCTCATCCCTTCATCGACAGTTGTTAGAGTATGTATTCACTGCAAATGCAGAACATGCTTGAGGAACATTTAGGATAAAACTACACGATTTAATTCGGAAGCATTGTCATGTAGTTCCTAATTACATACTAAAAATAGAAGGAAATCACTGCAGGCAATGCATGGAATTTTATGACCCAGTCACCAAGATGCAAATTTTGGCTGCCGTGTTGACCAGAAATTGCCCAGCCTCAATTTAAATATCACTTTCGAAGTAATTTCCTACCTCCATTTCAGCTTGTTGTCTTGCAAGGGTGATACAAAAAATATCCAGTGTTTTTTCATGCTCCTGTCAAGAATTAAAATCAAATGTTTCAATTGTGCCAGGAAAGCAGTATGCATGTGGTACATTTAACTATTAAAAAAAAAAGAAAAGGCAATCCAGTACTTCCGCTGTGCACAGAACTTCCTCTGCCGGTTTCTTTGATGTTATCTTGGCTTTGTACACTTCTTTGTACATCTTCACTTGCTGTCGGTGCTTTCGAATATGTCTCCAGGACCACATATGGAGGCGGGGCTTTACATTGACATCAAGGATACCAGTTATAGCGTAATTCCACCTTATGAAATTAAAATAACATTAAAAACCACCTACATAAATGCTACAATTTTACATAGCAAAAATACGATTCTACAGGCAAAATACCAAATTTTACACTGACTTCATATTAGTCCTTCAGAAAACCAAAACAGCAAATGCTACTTTAAATATAGGCCCTTCTCTTTCAAGCATCAGATAGGTTTTAGTTATGTAATACTCCAAAGCTCTAGATCATAGCCAGAATATAGGGCAACTGTTATGAAAAGAAAAAAATGCTACTTGGTAAGGTTTCATCATTTAAAAATAAAAATACAAAATTGGGTGTCCTTAACAACCAAGCACACACAATCTCTAAGTAATCATTTTAATCCACCCAACACTTAAGCCGGCCATACATGGTTCGAATTTCGAAAGAATTTTCTTGCGAAAAACGTATCAAAGAATTTTCGTTCGTATTTCGCACCGTTAGTGAGCTGCAGCAACAGACGATTTTTGTGTGGCAAACAAATTTGAGAAATCCGACATGTTGGAAATTTTCGGAAAAACGGCCAATTTTCTGATCAATGATGGGAGAATCGGGTGAGAAATGTAATAGAAAAAAAAAATGTGTATGTGCAAGAAAAGAAAATCCCTGAAGGGAAACGAATATTTACGGAGAGAAAATAATATTCCCGGAGAGAAAATAATATTCCCGGAGAGAAACGAATATTCCCGGAGAGAAACGAATATTCCCGGAGAGAAACGAATATTCCCGGAGAGAAACGAATATTCCCGGAGAGAAACGAATATTCCCGGAGAGAAACGAATATTCCCGGAGAGAAACGAATATTCCCGGCAACATGAAAGTTTTGGTCGGCCGAATTTCGAAAATCAATGGTGGCATCATCGGATCACAAAAAAAAAAAAAAAAATTCTGATTTTGAAAAGAAAATTTGTTCGAAATTCGACCGTGTATGGCCTGTATTAAGCTACCTTTAAACACTTAACCTGACTCTAAAACTCAACCCTGACCCTCAACCAAACACCTAGAATAATGCCCATAACACCTCCTCAATGCTTAAAGGAGTTCTCTAAGCTAAAACTTTTAACCCCCGCTGTGCCCGGGCTGTAAAACTATACAAAATAAACTTTCACTTACCTGCCTACGATCTCCCGTTATTCCGGTATCGCCGCCCGTGCACGGGTCCCTGTCAGCTTCCTCTTCCAGCGGGTCGGTGATTCATCCTGCGCTCAGCCTATCAGCGGCAGCAGCAATGTCCCGCCGCGGCCGCTGATAGGCTGAGTGCAGGATGAGTCACCGACCCGCAGGAAGAGGAAGCTGACAGGGACCGGTGCACGGGCGGCGATACCGGAATAACGGGAGATCGTAGGCAGGTAAGTGAAAGTTTATTTTGTATAGTTTTACAGCCCGGGCACAGCGGGGGTTAAAAGTTTTAGCTTGGAGCTTCATAAACTGTCCGTTTCTGTGACAGTCAGTTACAAATTTGCACTGTGCTGCGATAATCAGTGAAGAACATGTTCTCTGCTGATTACCTCAGCTTCATAAACTGTGTATGACCTGAGATCAGCGGTGAGACTCGGGATCGCCGCTGATCTCACTTTCATAAAAGGACACCTAAAATTGTACCTTACTCATGGAAGTTTACAAATAATTCCACAAATATACTGAACTCTATCACTATATTTAGCCTTAAACTAATCACCAACAATACATGGACCAATTCTGCATACTAGAGTCACCAGGCTTGCACCATTTCAGGCACTAAATGCTAAGCTATATAAAAATTTGTCATTTATACGTGTTGATATTAGCTTGTGATATTAAGTTCTGTATTCAGCAGAAGAGAAATAAACTGCAAAATATTGGAAAAGCAGCATAAATCTTTACATGTTGGCTAAAATAAGAATCCAAAAAAATGAATGCCCAATATTTCATACATACCTAACAAAAAAGAAAAAAAAATACATTTTACTTTTTAAACCAATAAAAAAAAATAAGAAAAATAAAGAGTATGTCTAAATAAATACATATATATATATTAGACATACTCTTTAATTTCACCTACAACCAACCAATCAGACTTTGTTACTTGTTGTACTAAATATCTAAAATTAAATCAAGACACTTCTTTCCCTTGGCTTTGATAATTTGGCTTCTGTGATATTAGTCTAATATACTAGGCAGCCAAAAGATACCTACCATATATACTTGAGTATAAGCCAAGGTTTTCAGCCCTTTTTTTAGGGCTGAAAATACCCCCCTCGGCTTATACTCGAGTCAGTGTACCTGAAGGGCTGCGAGCGTCCATTGTTTAAAAGTCGCGGCTTCCCCCTGGTCCCTTCCGTGATAGGCATTTCCCAGCAGACACTGGGTTCAGTGTTCCGCCAATCATGGACGTCTTTTCATCCTCGGACAAGAGAACGTCTGCGATAGGCGAAACACTGAATACAGTGTCTGCTGGGAAACCGAGTTCGAGGATGAGAAGACGTCCGTGATAGGCTGCTGGGAAACACCCATCATGGAACAGGACCAGGAGGAGACCGCGACTTTTAAACAATGAATGGACGACCGCAGCCTGTTAAGAATTTCAGGTACACCGACTCGAGCACAGGGAGGGTGCAATGGGCACAGTGGCAATGGGCACAGTGAGGTGGCAATGGGCACAGCGAGGTGGCAAATGGGCATTTTTGACCCTCTTTCCACTTACAGTGGCTGCTGCATTCTTACCCTAGGCCAGGGGTGCCCAACCAGTGGCCCGCGACCTCCTGCTCTGATGGGATAGAATAGAATACGGTTATTAAAGGTCAGTTTATTACTAAAATCACAATGTATATATGGGCATATCTGTTCTGCAATGGTTACTGGGCTGCTTTCAAACTAATCTGCAGATGGAGAGCAGCGCACCTGCGGGTTACCTGCACTGAGCCATACACTTCTGTTATTACCTGCACGTTTGGTGAGCTTTCTGAAAGTGCACCAAACCTGCAGAATATAATAGAAGTCTATTGCAAGGTGCAGAAATACCAAAAAGGTACACTGCATTGCACCCGCTGTGCGGGTAAACCACAGTGCCTCAGTATGAAAGCAGCCCAACCCAATTGGACCCTCTATTCACCTGTAAGGAGTGGCAGATGTAAACCGACTTGTGTCCTACCTCCAATCTGATACAGCCGTGTCTGCTCTGCATATGCAGAGCGGCCATGGACCTGCCATCCGGCCGCTTCGCTGATTGTGGCCCGCGACCAGTTACCAAGTCGCTTAAGTAGCCCTCGCACTTCAAAAGGTTGGACACCCCCTGCCCTAGGCTTATACTCAAGTCAATACGCTTTCCCAGTTTTTTGGGGTAAAATTAGGTATCTCGGCTTACACTCGGGTCGGCTTATACTCGAGTATAAAGAATTATACTAAAATGCCCTGAAAATGGGGTACAAAAGAAGTCTAATTCCATGTAAGTCCATCAAACAAAACCACCTAAAATAACTAATTAACCATCCCAAACTGATTTAACATAATAAAATAAGTAAGGGACTGGGAAAATGGCAGACATGTAAATAGGCTTGCAGTGTAAGCAGTTGTACAATTTGGAAGACAAATTTGCCTTGGTAAGATTATTAAGGCCTTTTAATCTTCTGCAATGGGAAAATGCCATTTTTTTATTTGCATTTTACACTTCTACTGCAGTTAGCTCAGGCAAATAGACATAGATGGGCAAGAGCATCCCTAAAAATGACTCCTCTAGTATTAGGAATTTGCTGTTTTTGTTTCTTGTATCAGTCACCTGACAGACTCCTCTACGAGAACAATGTTTAGGAGGGAAGGGAATTTCCCACAAAGTTTGCAATAATAAAGGGTTCTGAGAAGTCATTGAAAAAAAGTATTTACAGAACTTAATAGTGCAAGGTGAAATTTAGTGTCTAAATAGTTCACCTCTATAGCTGTATATACAGTTTTTAATTAAAACATTTTTTTTTTAGGAAACTCATACTGCTTTGTGAAACACATTTCAAGAGTGCACCCATCTGTTAAAGAAAACCTGGATCAAGGAAATATAAAGGCTACCTTTATTGATCTTCTTCGAGAAGCATGAAAGCAAAGTCGCTAACAAGTTCAAAAGGCAAGGTTAGCAAGGCAGCGTATAGATTTCCCTCAATTCAAGTTCTACTGAAACAAAATAGAGGCTCCCCTGCCTCAAACTGAGCTTCTCTAAGAAATCTGACCATGCACAATATGCTGGCCTCCTAATACCAGTAACAGTGACAAGTGTTCTTGTTTACAAATCATACACATAGTCATGAAATAATCATATACAGTACAATACTCAACAAACATTATACAGACAATAATTACCTTTGTCTACAGTATTTTTATTCTGCAATGTACATGTCTGTGGGTTCAGTCACCACCTTTTATTATTTTTTCACAGGTGCCATTTGTGTGCAAGTGATTGAGAAACTTAAAGTTCTAAAAAGGTAAATTTTTCCTTCTTTAAAATATTAAAAACACACCATACTTAAAGCGGATATCCACCCTAAAGTGAAGATCCGCTGATCGGAACCCCCCCCCCCCCCCCTCCGGTGTCACATTTGACACCTTTCAGGGGGAGGGGGGTGCAGATACCTGCCTAAAGACAGGTATCCGCACCCACTTCCGGCCCGCAGTCTCAGGCAGAAGTCGGGTTTTTCGCGTTGTGTGCTGGGAACACTCGGCTCCCAGCACACAGCGGGAGCCAATTGGCGGGCGTAGCGCAACTCGCGCATGCGCCGTGGGGAACCGGGCAGTGAAGCCGCAGCGATTCACTTCCTGGTTCCCTCACCGTGGATGGAGGGGGGAGCAGCAGGGAGACAAGCGATCTCTCGTCCTCTGCTGCGGACGCTGCTGGACTCCAGGACAGGTAAGTGTCCTAATATTAAAAGTCAGCAGCTGCAGTATCTGTAGCTGCTGGCTTTTAATATACCTTTTTTAATGGGCCATCCGCTTTAACTCCTCTGTTTTGTACAGAGCAGCCCCGATCCTCTTCTTCTCAGGTCCTCCGCCAACGCTTCTGGTCCCTTCCCCCTTGCTTAGTGCCCCCCGGAGCAAGCAGCTTGTGCTTGCTCGCTCCCGAGCAGGCTCTATGGGACACAGAGTGTGGCTCAGTCCTGCCCCTCCCTCCCTCCTGTCTGGCTGTAATTGACAGCAGCAGAAGCCAATGGCTCCCGCTGCTGTGTCTCAGCCAATGACAAGGGAGAGGGAGAGACCTGGAAGAGCCGCTGCTCTCGTGTTCATCGCTGGATCAAGCTTGGGTAAGTATTGGGGGGGGGGGGGGCTGCAGGGGGAGCTGTACACTAAGTTGTTTTTTTTTTACCTTCATGCATAGAATGGCACAACCTTCTACTGTTACATAAAAAAGCTAAACATACGCTAGCTGTTCTGCAGATGATTAGCTAGAAAAAATATATATTAGATATTTATTAGAAGTCACCCAATTAGGAAATCGCAGTATAAATACAGCTGTTCCATGAAGCCCTCAGAGGGTTGTTAAAGAACCTTAGAGAACAAACAGCATCATGAAGACCAAGGAACACACCAGGTCAGGTATAAAGTTGTGGAGAAGTTTGAAGCAAGTTTAGGTTATATAAAACATTCCAAGCTTTGAACGTCTCACTGAGAACTGTTCAATCCATCATTCGAAAATGGAAAGAGTATGGCACACTGCAAACCTACTGAGACATGGCCATCCACCTAAACTGACAGGCTGGGAAAGGAGAGAATTAATCAGAGAAGCAACAAAGAGGCCCATGGTAACTGGAGGAGCTGCAGAGATTCACAGCTCAGGTGGGAGAATCTGTCCACAGAACAACTATTAGTTGTGCACACCATTAATCTGACCTTTATGGAAGAGTGGTAAAAAGAAAGCAATTGTTGAAAAAAAGCCATAAGAAGTCCAGTTTGCTGTTTGTGATAAGCCACGTGGGGAGGGGACACAGAAAACATGTGGAAGAAGGTGCTCTGGTCAGATGATGAGACCAAAATTTTAGCATTTAGCTTTTTGGCCAAAAAGTATGTGTGGTGAAAAACTAACACTGAACATCAACCCTGAACACACCATCCCCACTGTGAAACATGGTGGTGGCAGCATCATGTTGTGGGGATGCTTTTCAACAGGGACAGGGAAGCTGGTCAGAGTTGATGGGAAGATGGATGGAGCCAAATACAGGGCAATCTTAGAAGAAATCCTGAGAGTCTGCATAAGACTTGAGACTGGGGCAGAGGTTCACCAGGAAAAAGACCCTAAACATAGAGTTTCAATGTAATGGTTTAGATCAGAGCAAATTCATGTGTTAGAATGGCCAAGTCAAGGTCCAGACCTAAATCCAATTGAGAATCTGTCTCTAGATGCGCAAGACTGATAGGGACATACCCAAAAAGACTTGCAGCTGTAATTGCAGCAAAAGGTGGTTCTACAAAGTATTTAAAAGGGGGGGTGGGGGATTAAATACAAATGCACGCCACACTTTTCAGATATTTGTAAAAAATGTTGAAAACCATTTATCATTTTCCTTTCTACTTCACAATTATGTGCCACTTAAAAAAAAAAAATATTGATGAATAAACTAAAGTTGCGAGCCAGCACTCAGGATAAATTAAAAAAAATCCCTCAGGAAAAAAATCATACAATAAAACAGGGTTTACAAATAAGATTTTCATTTCTACTCTGGGAAGGAGTTTTATGCTAAGTGACCTACTGTAGGTCGAATTTGTGAGGTGAGAGGCCAATCTGTGTGCGGTGGAGGGATCTCTGGTCACCTGTTATTACATCCACATTGCATGATGCTCTTTCTAAATTTTATATGGACATTATTGTGCTATTTTGTCTTTAATTCGAGACACATCTCGCAATATTTAATCGTTTTATATTATGTTTGTTTGTAACTTGACAAAATGTGGAAAATTTTACAGGGTATGAATAATTTTTCAAGGCATTGTATCATTATAAAGCTTATAATCTCTAATAAAATTGTTTACATAACTAGGACATTAGAAGTTCCAGAGATGCATTAATTAATTTCTAATAATAGAAAGAACATAAGCTGAACCAAACCAAAGCAATAACCTTTGACTGCAACTACCTATGATGCATTGTTGTCAGGCATTGGTAGCTCAATGTCAGGCAAAATGTACAGTTATAACAAGCAAAAGAAAATTTATCATGGCAGGTCTAACATACCATTTTCTAGTGTTATTATGAACAGGAACATCTGGTCTGTACTTTCTGTATGGAAGATTCCTGGACATCATGTCAATAGATTCAAGAAGCTCCATGACACTATGGTACTGCAGAATAAAACAAATTGTATTAACAATGAATATTGTTTTTTTTGCATTTCCCTTCATAAAAATAAATGATTCCAGTGTCTCAAAATACTGATAGCTACCAGATTGTGTAAACATATGTGACATCGTGACATCACATGCTGTGTGTGTGTGTGTGTGTGTGTGTTTGTGTGTTTTTTTTAAAGAAAAATAGGATTTTTATAACAGCTTACCTGTAAAATCCTTTTCTTGGAGTACATCACGGGACACAGAGAAGCATAGTAATTACTATGTGGGTTAAAGAGTCTACCTTCAGGTGATGGACACTGACACACCCTTAAGGCAGGAATTCCCTCCCCTATAAAACCCCTCCCATATCGGGAGTACCTCAGTTTTGTAGCAAAGCAATAAGTGTCCCAATATTCCCATCAAGAGGGGCGGGAGCTCTGTGTCCTGTGATGTACTCCAAGAAAAGGATTTTACAGGTAAACGGTTATACAAATCCTATTTTCTTTATCGTACATCACGGGACAAAGAAGCATAGTAATTACTATGTTAGACGTCCTAAAGAAATGCTAATGAGGGGAGAGAGACCCCAAAAAATAAGCCGGGCGCCATCAGACGTGAGGAATCAAACTGCAGCCTGCAGCACACTGCGCCCAAACGCGCCTTCCTCACTCTTTCATATATCCAATCGGTAAAAATTAGTGAAAGTGTGGACTGGCAACCAGGTCACAGCCTTACAGACCTGAGCCATGGAGGCATGATGATGCACTGCCCAGGAAGTGCCAACCGCTCTAGTGGAGTGCGCTTTAACCTTAAGCGGAGGAATTTTTCTTTCAAGCCACAGGCTTGAGTAATGACCTGTCAAATCCATTTAGAAATAGTGGACTTAGACGCTGCCTGTCCGCTTCTGGGACCATCCGGCAGAACAAATAAAATGGCCGATTTCCGAATCTGAGCAGTAGTTTTAAGATAGATTTTTACTGCTCTCAGTACATCCAGAGTATGCAACGATCTTTTTGTTGCAGAACTAGGTTCTGGAAAAAAAGAAGGAAGAACCAGATCCTGGTTCAGATGGAAGTTTGGAACTACCTTGGGGAGGAAGGCTGGATGAGGCCGCAGGACCACTCTGTCCTTATGAAGAATTAGGTATGGCTCTTTACATGAAAGGGCTGCCAACTCTGATACCCTCCTAGCAGAGGCTATGGCTACCAAGAACACAACCTTCCTGGTCAAGAGGACCAAGGAAATGTGAGCCAGAGGCTCAAAGGGTTGCTTCTGTAGGGCAGAGAGAACCAGATTCAGGACCCACGGGCACAAGGGGGTCTTAATTGGAGGATTATTACGACTCCCCCCCCCCTCTAAGAAGGTCTTAACCAGAGAATGTGAAGCCAGTGGCCTTTGAAAAAATATTGATAAGGCCGAGACCTGGCCCTTGATGGTACTCAAGGCTAATCTCATGTATGCCCCTAACTGCAGTATTCTGCCAATGAGATACCTGCGAGGATGCCACCCTTTGACTTCGCACCAGGCCACATATGCCTTCCAAACTCTGTAATAAATAAGCCTAGAAGCTGGCTTTCTGGCATTAATTAGTGTAGACACTACAGATTTAGAGAGTCCCTCCTCTTTAGTATATAGGTTTCAACAGCCAGACCGTTAAATTTAGAGACTGTAAGGAAGGAATATTGACCCCTGTGAGAGCAGGTCTAGACAAAGCGGAAGAATTCATGGATGTCCTATTGACATCCTTACCATCTCTGTGTACCAAGCCCTTCTGGGCCAAGCTGGAGTGACCAGAATTACTGGTTTTCCTTCTGACTTTATCCTGCGAAGGAGGCAGGGTAACAATTGCAGTGGAGGAAACGCATAGATCAGGGACTCCTCATTCGGGAAAGAAAGTTGTCCACCTTTGCAACAATTGGAGAGTAGGGGCGCTAATTATTGATAGGTATAACAGGTATTATACAACATTAGTGAAAATAATATAATATAAATATGTGAATGTCGTGCTAACCATATAACAACAAACCAATAAGTGCAGAAAAAATATATAGTGACAATAGACAATGTGTGTCTATCCAAAAGTCCGTGTTTGTTTAGTGCAATGTTGTGCTGCAAACAATAGTATTCCAATGGGTGCTCCGTGTGGTCTTCTAAACGTATATCACCTTCACCAAATAAACACCGCAAGTGTGAATGGATGGCTCCTTACCCGAAGGTGTTGACCTATTGTTTAAATAAGGTCAAATAGGCTCAGAAATCAGCTCTTGTCCGTGGAAACCACGATTGAAAACCAGGCTGTGGATAGGTCTCATATAAAGAGAGAAACAGCTCCCATGGTGTAAAACCTTTTATTAAAATAATTGCTAAAAAATATAATGCCAAATGGCCTCTTACTTTCGATGGTGCCCGTGTTCCCGGCACTGAGGCTGTAGGTATATAGGGATTGGAGAGAGAAGTTGTGATGAGCTGGTGAAGCCGGCGTGCGTTCCACCGCCGTCAGGCTTGAAAACCAGGAAACCGGAAGTATGCTAGTAGTGCGTGCCCAGGTACCGCCTCGACGTACGTTTCGTTAATGTCGTCATCAGGAAGCGTGATGACGACATTAACGAAACGTACGTCGAGGCGGTACCTGGGCACGCACTACTAGCATACTTCCGGTTTCCTGGTTTTCAAGCCTGACGGCGGTGGAACGCACGCCGGCTTCACCAGCTCATCACAACTTCTCTCTCCAATCCCTATATACCTACAGCCTCAGTGCCGGGAACACGGGCACCATCGAAAGTAAGAGGCCATTTGGCATTATATTTTTTAGCAATTATTTTAATAAAAGGTTTTACACCATGGGAGCTGTTTCTCTCTTTATATGAGACCTATCCACAGCCTGGTTTTCAATCGTGGTTTCCACGGACAAGAGCTGATTTCTGAGCCTATTTGACCTTATTTAAACAATAGGTCAACACCTTCGGGTAAGGAGCCATCCATTCACACTTGCGGTGTTTATTTGGTGAAGGTGATATACGTTTAGAAGACCACACGGAGCACCCATTGGAATACTATTGTTTGCAGCACAACATTGCACTAAACAAACACGGACTTTTGGATAGACACACATTGTCTATTGTCACTATATATTTTTTCTGCACTTATTGGTTTGTTGTTATATGGTTAGCACGACATTCACATATTTATATTATATTATTTTCACTAATGTTGTATAATACCTGTTATACCTATCAATAATTAGCGCCCCTACTCTCCAATTGTTTCACATGTCTAATCCAGTATTCTGCATTAGTTAGGGAGCAGCTTGTATTATTATTTTTGCACTTTCCCCCCCCCCCCTCACATTTTAGTTTGGCGCGAGATTTTCCCAAGTTTCCATTGTCCACCTTTGCGTTAAACCTTGATGCAAAGAGATCCACATCCGGTGTTCCCCACCTCTGACAAATGCCCCGGAAGATGTCTGGGTGAAGAGCCCACTCTCCTGGGAGCAACTGCTGGCGACTTAGGAAGTCTGCCTGCCAATTGTCTATTCCCAGAATGAAAATCGCTGATATGCGCGGGACAAGCTTTTCTGCCAAAATCAGGATCTGATCCATTTCTTTTTGGGCCGCATGACTCCTCGTGCCACCCTGGTGATTTATGTATGCCACAGCTGTGGCATTGTCGGATTGTATCCTGACTGGATACCCCCGCAACTTGTCTGTCCATGCTGATAGGGCTAGATGTGCTGCCCGAATCTTTAACAGGTTGATGGGTAGAGATTTCTCAGAGACCGACCACTTTCCCTGGAGAGATAGTTGCTCCACGACTGCACCCCAGCCTAGCAGACTGGCATCAGTAGTCACAACCCGCCAAGATATTGGAACAAAGGACTTCCCTTTTAGCAAGTTCTGGGGAACCAGCCACCAGCAAAAGGAACTGTAGGGGAGAGCAACACAGGGAAGTCTAAGGCTTGGGCTTTCTTGCTCCAAGCGGATAAGATGGTGTGTTGTAGTCTCCTTGAGTGGAACTGGGCAAATGGGACGGCCTCGAATGAGGCTACCATTTTTCCCAGGAGTCGCATACAAAGGCGAATGGAAGGCTGACTCTTTGAACTGATCAACTGGACAAGTTCCCTTAAAGAATCGACCTTCATTTGAGGTAAAGATATCTTTCTCTGATCTGCGTCTATGAGCAGACCTAAATATTCCAGCCTCTTCACAGGAACTAAGGCTGACTTGTCCAGGTTGAGAATCCAACCCATGGACTCCAGGTACCTCACAGTTCTGCGTATTGCTTGATTCAGATCGGTAATTGAGCGATCTACCAGCAACAGATCGTCTAGATAGGCTACTATAGATATGCCGCGAGACCTTAGATTGGCCATATATGAAAAACGCCAGCGAAAAATGTAACAATACATTTAAGTTTTTGTTCACCAATGCCATAAGCCTGCCAAGCAAAACAGGTGAGTTGGAAGCTCTGGTGCATGAGGAGAGCTATGATGTAATCGGTATTAATGAAACTTGGCTTCAATCCTCACATGACTGGGCTATTAATATTCCTGGCTATGCTCTCTTTCGGAAAGACAGGGTATAAAGGAAAGGTGGAGGGGTCTGTCTCTATGTGAGAAGTGACCTCAAAGCAAGGGTGAAAGAGGATATGGTTGATGGAGAGTGTGATGAAGTAGAAGCATTATGGGTGGAACTGCATACAGATATGCGTAGTTCAAAGTGAATCATTGGAGTTTGTTATAAACCACCCAATGTTAATGAGGAGGTGGAGACTCGGCTCCTTGCACAGATGGAAAGGGCTGGGACAGTGATAATAATGGGGGATTTTAACTACCCAGAAATTGACTGGAATAATGGAATTTCTGGCACAGTTAAAGGACAAAAATTTAAAAACCTATTGCAGGACAATTTTATGGTCCAGTTTATTGAGGCCCCAACTAGGAATGATGCTCTGTTGGACCTGGTAATCTCAAACCATGCAGAGCTTATTACTAATGTTCAGATAAAGGAACACCTGGGTAGCAGTGATCATAACATGATTTAATTTGATGTTAACTATAAGCAAGAAATACATACAGGAAAGATAAAAAAAGCTTAATTTCAAGAGAGCAAATTTTCAAAGGATGAAGACTGCTCTCCAGGACTTGGACTGGGAGGGAATATTGGCACCGATGAACACAGAACAGAAATGGGAATTCTTCTAAAAGACTCTTTGGGACCTCACTGCAAAGTATATTCCCATGGGCAATACATTTAAAAGGCTAAAGATAAAACCTATGTGGCTTACGGTCAAAGTTAAAAAAGCTATAAACAATAAGAAAATAGCTTTTAAAAAACATAAAAATGAAGGAACACTAGTGTCGTTTAAATTAGGGTTGTCCCGATACCACTTTTTTAGGACCGAGTACAAGTACCGATACTTTTTTTCAAGTAGTCGCCGATACCGAATACCGATACTTTTTTTAAACGTGTCCCCAAATGCAGCCATGTCCCCCCACATATTGCAGCCATGTCATGTCCCCCACATATGCAGCCATGTCATGTCCCCCACATATGCAGCCATGTCATGTCCCCCCACATATGCAGCCATGTCATGTCCCCCACATATTGCAGCCATGTCATGTCCCCCCACATATGCAGCCATGTCATGTCCCCCCACATATGCAGCCATGTCATGTCCCCCCACATATGCAGCCATGTCATGTCCCCCCACATATGCAGCCATGTCATGTCCCCCCACATATGCAGCCATGTCATGTCCCCCCACATATGCAGCCATGTCATGTCCCCCCACATATGCAGCCATGTCATGTACCCCCACATATGCAGCCATGTCATGTCCTCCCAAATATGCATCCATGTCATGTCCCCCCACATATGCAGCCATGTCATGTCCCCCCACATATGCAGCCATGTCATGTCCCCCCACATATGCAGCCATGTCCCCCCACATATGCAGCCATGTCATGTCCCCCCACATATGCAGCCATGTCCTGTGCCCCATATTGCAGCCATGTAATGTCCCCCACATATGCAGCCATGTCATGTCCCCCCACATATGCAGCCATGTCCTGTGCCCCATATAGCAGCCATGTAATGTCCCCTATACCTCCCCAGCCGCCGCTTCTGCTGCTGCAGGGTTAATCCCCGTGTAACACATTCCTGCGGCGCCATGTAAAGACACGCGATTGGACGGATCCGTCCAATCACGAGCAAGGGGGAGTGTCTATGGACGTATCCGTGTATAGACACTCCCCCCTTGCTCGCGATTGGACGGATCCGTCCAATCGCGTGTCTATACATGGCGCCGCGTGTATTACATGCTTACAAGGTGCACGGGATTAGCGGCGGGCGTTGTGCGGCGGGCGATTTGCGGTTGAGCGGCGTGTGGCGTGCGACGAGCGGCGGGGGGGGGGGGTATAAGTATTCTATTTTGGTATCGGGGGTATTTGCGGGAGTACAAGTACTCCCGCAAATACTCGGAATCGGTCCCGATACCGATACTGGTATCGGTATCGGGACAACCCTAGTTTAAATGTTACAAAGAATATAATAGAATATGTAAAAAGGAAATCAGGGATGCAAAAATTCAAAATGAACGACAGATTGCAAAAGATAGTAGGACAAACCCCAAAAAAATCTTTAAATATATTAATAGTAAAAAGGTCAAGTCTGAGCATGTAGGCCCTTTACAAAATAATCTAGAGTGGGTGACTGAGGACAAAGAGAAGGCAAATTTATTAAATGCTTTCTTCAGCTCTGTGTATACAATGGAGCATGGGGGAGCTCATGTCCATAATGGGGGTGGGAGTGACACAGACCCAAATCCACAATGGCTCAAAAGTGATATGGTCCAGAAATATTTAGACAGAACAAAGGTGGATAAAGCACCTGGACCAGATGGCATCCACCCACGGATCCTAAAAGAATTGAGCTCTGAAATTTCAAAGCCACTGTATCTAATATTTAGGGACTCATTAATGACAGGAATAGTACCACTGGATTGGCGTAGAGCCAATGTGGTGCCTATATTTAAAAAGGGAACAAAGTCTTTACCAAGTAACTATAGACCTGTTAGTTTAACTTCTATAGTTGGGAAGATACTGGAACGTTTAATAAAAAAAGACCACATGGATGAGTTCTTGCTGGAAACAAACTATTTAAACAGCAGACAGCATGGATTCATGAAAGACAGAAGTTGTCAGACAAACCTGCTTTCCTTTTATGAAGAGGTAAGTAAAACCCTGAACAGAGGCGTGGCAGTGGACATGGTATACTTGGATTTTGAAAAAGTGTTTGATACAGTTCCCCACACACGGCTCATGTGTAAGGTAAGGTCTACAGGATTGGATATATCGGTTTGTAAATGGATAGAAAACTGGCTGAAAGACAGGATTCAAAGAGTTGTGGTTAATGATTCTTACTCTGAATGGTTCAAGGTTATCAGCGGTGTACCCCAAGGTTCGGTGCTGGGTCCCTTACTTTTCAATATATTTATAAATGATATTAGGTCTGAGATCAAAAGTAACATTTCTGTTTTCGCAGATGACACCAAGCTATGCAGTGGAATAATGTCCTTGCAGGATGTCTCCAATTTACAAGCCGACCTCAATGCTCTGTCTAAGTGGGCGTCTATGTGGCAGATGAGGTTTAATGTTGATAAATGTAAAGTTATGCACTTGGGGGCTAAGAATATGCATGCATCATACATGCTAGGGGGAGTACAACTGGGGGGATCTGTAGTGAAGGATCTGGGGGTTTTAGTTGATCATAAGCTCAATGCAATGCCAAGCTGTGGTTTCCAAAGCGAGCAAAGTCCTTTCTTGTATTAAGAGAGGTATGGACTCCAGAGAGAGAGATATAATTTTGCCCCTGTACAAATCATTAGCAAGACCTCATCTGGAATATGCAGTCCAGTTTTGGGCACCAGTTCTCAAAAAGGATATCGGAGAACTGGAGAAAGTGCAGAGAAGGGCAACTAAACTGATAAGAGGCATGGAGGAGCTCAGCTATGAGGAAAGATTAGAGGAACTGAATTTATTCACTCTTGAGAAGAGGAGAATAAGGGGGGATATGATCAACATGTACAAATATATAAGAGGTCCATATAGTGAACTTGGTGTTGAGTTATTCACTTTAAGGTCAACACTGAGGACAAGGGGGCACTCTTTACGTCTGGAGGAAAAGAGATTTCACCTCCAAATACGGAAAGGTTTCTTCACAGTAAGAGCTGTGAAAATGTGGACTCCCTCCAGAGGTGGTTCTGGCCAGCTCAGTAGATTGCTTTAAGAGAGGCCTGGATTCTTTCCTAAATGCACGCAATATAACTGAGTACTAAGATTTGTAGGTAAAGTTGATCTGGGGTAAATCCGATTGCCTCTCGGGGGATCAGGAAGGAATTTTTTCCCCTCTTGTAGCAAATTGGATCATCGCTCTGCTGGGGTTTTTTGCCTTCCTCTGGATCAACTGTGGGTATTGAGTTGGGTGTATGGGATTGTACTGTGTTTAATTTGTTTTTTTTTTTGTTTGTTTTTTTATGGTTGAACTGGATGGACTTGTGTCTTTTTTCAACCTAGCTAACTATGTAACTGGGGGGCCAGCACCTTCGTGAACACCCAAGGTGCTGTGGCCAGTCCGAAGGGCAAAGCCACAAACTAAAATGGCACTGATTTATCGCAAAGCGTTGGCCGAGAAAGATAGATATGTGTAGGTATGCGTCCTTGATATCTATGGACGCTAATAGTTCCCCTCCCCGCAGGGAGGCTGTCACTGACCGAATTGATTCCATCAGAAAGGATCGGACATTTAGGAACTGGTTTAGGGCCTTGAGATGCAGAATGGGTCTTACGTCTCCGTTTGGCTTGGGGACGGTAAACAGATTTGAATAGAAACCCAAACCTTGCTCTTCCACTGGTAGTTCTATAATCACCCCTTGGGAAATCAGACGAGCCAAGGCCAACGCTACAGATTTTCATTTTCCCGGGTCTTTCGGGACGCTTGAGGCCAGGAAGCCGGGTCAAGGAAAAAAACGCTCGCAACTCCAGCCTGTACCCCTCGGAAACCGTGGAGAGGACCCAATTGTCTTGGATCCTTTCCTGCCAGGTCCCTGCAAACAGCTGAAGTCTTCCACCCACCTGGCTGAGTGGGGTGAACCTTCATAATGCCGACTTAGATGCAGACTTGGCCGGCTTACGGTTCCAGGGTTACTTGGGAGCCTGAGATTGCCCTTGAGGTTTTCCTCCTGCATTAAACCTTCCGGGAGGCCGTCAGGAATGCCTGGAGGCAGAAGGCCCAGGAACTGGAGAGGAGGGCCTCTTAAAAGAGGGGGGACCCCTAAACCTCTTTTTGACTGGCAACAGCGTGCTTTTGTCACTGGAAATGTTCTGGATATACCTATCCAGATCTTGCCCAAACAAATAGTCTCCGTGGAAGGGGAAACCCGGCTAGAAGCTTCTTGCAAGGGGTTTCAGCAGACCAGTTTTTCAACCAGAGCAGCCTACGCATATGTACCAAAAGTAGCGTAAGACGGGAAGACTGTTGTATAGAGACCTTGATGGCATCTACTCTACTGCAAAGCATAATGCCTTGGGAAAGCTGGCCAACTCCCAAGCTTGCTAAATCAGGACATCTTTCAAGACCTGCTTCATCTGGCTTGGCAGAAACCAATAGCTGCTACTGCAGATTGGGTTACCCCTCTGGCTGTAGCGAATTATGTTTTTAACAACGTCTCCAGTCGCTTATCTGTCGGGTCTTTAACTGCTTGCCGACCGCCCGCCGTCATATTACTGCGGGACGGCGGCACTCCTGGGCGAGAGCCCGTAGCTATACGTCCGCTTTTTAAGCGGCCAATAGCCACTTAAGACCCGGACCAATACGCTGGTAAATGACCCAAGGTGTTTTTGCGATTCGGCACTGCGTCGCTTTAACAGACAATTGCGCGGTCGTGCGACGTGGCTCCCAAACAAAATTTGCGTCCTTTTCTTCCCACAAATAGAGCTTTCTTTTGGTGGTATTTGATCACCTCTGCGGTTTTTATTTTTTGCTCTATATACAAAAATAGAGCGACATTTTTGAAAAAAAAACACTATTTTTTACTTTTTGTTAAAAAAAAAAAATCAAATAAACTAAATTTTAGTCAAACATTTAGGCCAAAAATTATTTAGCCACATGTCTTTAGCAAAAAAAAAAAAAAATCGCAATAAAAAAAATAGCTACCTAGCGGGAACAGCGACACTAATACAGCGATCAGAAAAATGATCGCTTAGTGACGCTGGCAATAGGGAGTGAAAGGGTTAACTAGGGCGGTGATCAGGGGGTTAAAACTTTATTAGGGGGGTGGGGGGGCTACCCTGGACCTAACACTAGCTGACTTTCACACTGCCTGTCACACTGACACTAAATGCAGTGATTAGATCACTGCATTCAGTGACACTGTGACAGGGGGGGTGGGGGGGCAGATCGCAAGGGGTTAAGTGTGCCTATGTGTGTGTGTGTCAGTGTAATGTTGGTGCACACTTACTGTTAGGTGTTCCTCTCATCGCAGCGGTTGGAAATACCGCTGCGATGAGAGATTACATCACTTCCCCCTTCCTGTGTTTACACAGGAGGAGGAAGTGACAGGAGACTGGGAGCGCAGCGATTGGCTGGGAGCGATCGCGGGGGGGAGGGCAAAAACGGACATCCGCCCGCCCGTCCCGGATCGCTCCCGGAGACACGGGGACCGCCGCAGGGGGTCCCGAGCGACCCGCTACTGGGAACGTAAATTTACGCCCTTGTGCCCAGCTGTGTGGCCGTAAATGTGCGTGCGGAGGTCCTTAAGTGGATAGGGGGCACACGTCGCCGCTCGCCTCCGAGTCCCGTGCGCGTGCCTGGCGGGTACGATCGCCGCCGGGCACCCGCGATTTCTCGTTACAGAGCGGGGGAACGGGAGCTGTGTGTGTAAACACAAAGCTCTCGTTCCTGTCAGCAGGGGAAACGCTGATTTTTCTGTTCATACAATGTATGAACAGAAGATCAGTGATTTCCCATAGTGAGGCCACCCCCCCATACAGTCAGAACACACCCAGGAACACACTTACCCCCTTCACTGCCAATGGCATTTTTATAGTAATACAATGCATTTTTATAGCATTGATCGCCATAAAAATGCCAATGGCCTCAAAAATGTGTCAAAAGTGTCCGAAGTGCCCACCATAATGTCGCAGTACTGAAAAAAAATGCTGATTGCCGCCATTACTAGTAAAAAAATATATTAATAAAAATGCCATAAAACGACCGCAAACTTTTGCGCAAACCAATCAAACACTTATTGCAATTTTTTTTTACGAAAAATATGTAGAAGAATACGTATCGGCCTAAACTGAGGAAAAAAAAAGTTTTTTTATATATTTTTGGTGGATATTTATTATAGCAAAAAGTAAAAAATATATTTTTTTCAAAATTGTCACTCTATTTTTGTTTATAGCACACAAAATAAAAAACCGCAGAGATGATCAAATACCACCAAAAGAAAGCTCTATTTGTGGGGAAAAAAGGACGGCAATTTTGTTTGGGAGTCACGTCGCACGACCGCGCAATTGTCAGTTAAAGCGACGCAGTGCCGAATCACAAAAAGTGCTCTGGTCATTGGACAGCAATATGGTCCGGGGCTAAAGTGGTTAAACATCTGCACGTTGTCCACCGGACAAGTCAGAATCTTGTTCACACAGGAGATAGCTGCGTCCACTGCAGGGACACTCCATTTTTTAGTGAACTTCTCCTCAATGGGATAAAAAAATAGAAAATGTTTTAGTAGACAGAAACAATCTATCTGCATGTTCCCAATCTTGATAGATAAGACCTTCCAGTAGCGTATGAGCCGGAAAGGAATAATCCACCTGAGGGGGCTTTCAAATAGCCCAAAGAAGCCACCGAGCTAGAAGCTGGCTCTAATAGAGGTAACTTGAAGGCCTAACGGACCATCTCAGTAAGGGACTGTACCAACAACCTTTCGGACTGAAGCCGAAAACGGTTCCTCCAGGTTAGAATGCCCCTGAGGGTAAATCAACCTCTTCCGGGGATAGTTGTACCGTCAAAAGGAACTCTGCAGGGGGAGAGGGAGAGCTATTAAAGATGCAATTAAAGTCGCAATTAAAGTCACCAGAGCCTCCTCCGTTACAAACACTGGAGCAGGCGGGGCAAGGGCAGCTGAGGCACCTAATAGCCCCAATGGATCACCCTGGGTCACCGCTAATTTATCAGGAGAAAAAATTGCTGCAGGATTATGCCCGAGATCTTCTGAGCCTGATGGCGAACCCTTTGTCTTTTTGCATTGTTAGTCCCTGAGCCCTTTGCCATAGTACTCACAGCCAGGAATTGCATCCACTTGCGGACCTATAGACCAGCACTGACGCTGCTATTTCATGGTCAGCCAGATGCAGAGCACACTATGCGCCTTACGAAAATGCCACTGTCCTGCAATTTCAGGCTCAGAAAGAGCAGCTGAAACAAGGCCGTGCACATGCACGCGTGTCCCGCCGCGCGCATCCACACATGCTGCCGCGCACATCCCGGAGCGCCGGGACGCATACAAGTAGGCTATTGCGCTCACATGCCTATGATGACTATTGCGCGCGTGCACATGCCGCTGATGTGCCTGTGCACGAGGTTGCTGTCACCCGAAGCCAGCATGTGAGGACCAAAAACAAACACTTCTGTAGCCAAAGTTTTAGAGGAACCACCTACCAGCAGGTGGAGACTAAATGACGCACTCAGGCAAGTACTCATTATAGCTAAATCTCACAATCACTGCTACACTAAGACAATGAAAGGAGAGAGAGGCACAGACAGGCAAACTAGCATAATGGCTCAAAAGAAGGAAACTTTCAGAACCAAGTTCTGAAAGGCCCTTCACTTACCTGATCCAACGCTGCAGGACTCTGCAAAATACAGGCAGTCCAATCTTTGCCCATCAGAGAGAGCTAAGTCTGCAGACCCTCAGAGACCAGGGTCCATGGACAGGAACACCACACCCCTGGACCCATATCGCACCCCGTCAGTAAGCTTTTGGTATTGGGAAATTGACCAAAGCACTGAAACTCAGGATCCACCCGTCCACGGTAAGACAATTTGTCTATAAATGGAGAAAGTTCAGCACTGCTGCTACTCTCCTTAGGAGTGGCCATCCTGTAAAGATGACTGTAAGAGCACAGCACAGACTGCTCAATGAAGTGAAGAAAAATCCTAGAGTGTCAGCTAAAGACTTACAAAAGTCTCTGGCATATGCCAACATCCCTGTTAGCAAATCTACGATATGTAAAAAACACTAAACAAGGATGGATTTAATGGGAGGATAACACAGAGGAAGCCACTGTTGTCCAAAAAAACATTGCTGCACGTTTACAGTTTTCACAAGAGCACCTGGATGTTCCACAGCAGTACTGGCAAAATATTCTGTGGACAGATGAAACCAAAGTTGAGTTGTTTGGAAGAAACGTACAACACTGTGTGGAGAAAAAGAGGCACAGCACACCAACATCAAAACCTCATCCCAACTGTGAAGTATGGTGGTGGGGGCATCATGGTTTGGGGCTGTTTTGCTGTGTAAGGGCCTGGATGGATTGCCATCATAGAAGTAAAAATTAATTCCCAAGCTTATCAAGACATTTTGCAGAACTTAAGGCCATCTGTCCACCAGCTGAAGCTCAACAGAAGATGGATGTTGCAACAGGACAACGACCCAAAGCATAGAAGTAAATCAACAACGGAATGGCTTAAACAGAAGAAAATACGCCTACAGTAAAACGTTTGGTTGAAGTTATTGCTACCAAAGGAGGTTCAACCAGTTATTAAATCCAAGGGCTCACATACTTTTTCCACCTGCACTGTGAATGTTTACATGGTGTGTTCAATAAAAACATGGTAACATTTAATTCTTTGTGTGTTATTAGTTTAAGCAGACTGTGATTGTCTATTGTTGTGACTTAGATGAAGATCAGATCACATTTTATGACCAATTTGTGCAGAAATCCATATCATTCCAAAAGGGGTCCCATACCTTTTCTTGCAACTGTAAAAAAACATGGGTTATTTAGGGCACTAGTGTCCATCTAAAATTACACTGTTATGGGTAAACATATCTTATATAAATAGAATGCAAGTAAATGAATTGGCTTCCATTTTACAGCCTTTGATGACCTCTGTTTTTCTGCACTGAATCAATGCAGATGACTGTTATGGTACCTAGAAAATTATTGTTTTCTATATGCCTCGGTCACTGTGATGTGCAGTGATTCTGTGGTGCCCTGGATGGCGCCGAACTGCTATGTGGAGACTTCGATGGACATTTTTTATACGTTTGATAAAAGTAGAAAAAAATAAATGCAAACAGTGCCCTGTGTTGTAACGTGCAAGGCACCAATCGTCACCACTTTCACGGGCTAAAACCGAGCGCTTTAGCATGAGACTGGTGGAACATACCCTTAATTCTCACCTGAGGCTTATTAAAATCAACTGCTATGTCCTGAAGATTGACATCAAGATCAATTTTTGGTGAAGAAAAGTCGAACTCTGAACGTGGATTCATACGGAGTTTTGCTCTCCCTGAGATTGGACGGAAAACTAGATAATAAAATAAAAAAGAAATAATATAGTAGATAACTTGTAATGAAGGACAGTCACATATGTTGTCAAATGAAATATCAAAATCGGCATTCTCAACATTGCTGTACTGGTTTCTTTTTCTATATGGAATTACAATGAACGGCCATGCAGTGGTATTGCTAGAAGGTTTCTGCCACGTTGGCTAGTATTGCTACATTGCAAAAATTAGACTCAAACCAATAAACAGAGATGACATTGGTTGATTACTGATGAAATATATATATATTAGAATAAGAAAAGCAACCCTTTGTTCTACAAAATAACAGTTAATTATATATATTCTGCAGAACTGAATGCAATAAAATCAGTTGTGCAAGGGTGAGGAATAAAATGGTAGCAAAATGAATGCATCATGCCCGGACTGGGACAAAAAATAGGCCCGGGCATTTAAGACTGAGCAGCCCAGGGGGGGGGGGGGGGGTGGTTATGGATGGGATATGGGGTGAGATAAAGAAATATAGATAGACGGATAGATAAAAGGAAGAGATAAAGATAATAGATAGATAAATAACAGGAGGGAGAAAGATATATAGATAAATGGGGGGGAGAGGGAGAGAGAGAGAAAAAAAAAAGAAGGAAAAAGATAGATAGATAGATAGATAGATAGATAGATAGATAGATAGATAGATAGATAGATAGATAGATAGATAGATAGATAGATAGATAGATAGATAGATAGATAGAGAGAAAGGTGAAGAGAGAGAGAAGGAAATGAAGGGCACCCCTACATCAGCGTACAGTACTCACTCAGGAGGCAGGAAAGACTGACTGGATGGATAGATAGACTCCATCTTTCCTTTCTGTTTCCTTTCTGTTTTCTGGTCTTTCGTTTGAATATTCCCGCCCACATGCCACATCAGAACAGTGTCTGTCAGGGAGAGTGGGCCAGGCAGACACAGGAGGAGAGGAGGGAGAGGAGTAGAAGCAGCTCCTCTCCTCTAACTGGTTGTGCGGGCAGCAAGGGGAGGGGTGAAATGTCAGAGCTGATCTTAACTTTTTCTATCTGACCCAGCTCATCTCTATCTGGCGCTGTGTTGGTGGTGGGTAAACTGGGCTATTAGGTAAGAATAGTTCCCTCTTGGCTTGAAACCTCTTGGTACACCCCTGGGGAGACATGACATGTGGGCCGTTCGTGGGACACCGCGGGCCGTTCGCGGGCCATCAGCGGCCCACGGGCCGCCGCGGCCCACCGGGCATTTGCCCGGTATGCCCTATGGCCAGTCCGGGCCTGGAATGCATAAATTGTGACAAACTTCTGCTGACTAATATGTAAAGCCTTGGACATAAAACTGTGCATGTAAATATGCAAAAGGAGTAGCCATTTAGAAACAGCATACCAAAATCATAACCTTCCGGGATCATGTTGTTAGAAGCAACTCCATATTTCAAAACACCCTGCAAGTGAAAATAAAGGTCAATAGATGTTGTTACTTTTAAAACAAAATTGCTATCTACATTATTTTAAAAAATGGTTTAAATAAAACCCCTGTAAATACATGTATAAAAAAAATACATGCTGCATGATGGAAACACTTTATGTAGCTTATATAATGAAAAACATACAATTTAATCCTTCAAAACATTCTTAAAAAAATTTTTTTAAAAAAACGAAAACGCTAAAGCCTTGTACACACAGGAATATGGGGTGGTATTGGCCAGTTCAATAGAAACCGTCTGACATTCGGCCCGTATGTACGGGCTTTAGTGTGTACTAGGCTTAAGCCAAAAAAGTTATAACTTAAAGTTTTTCATTATTGTGCTCATTAGAACAAAAAAAAAAAAAAAGAAAAAAAAAAAAAAAAAAACATTTTTTTTTACTCATCTGGAAATACCTGTTGCTATGCGGTCCCACGAAATCTGCCTTTGGAATCACCTAGGATTCTGACATCATCTCCCTCTAATGCTCCTGGGAAATGTGTGTCATCATTTCCCAGGATGCAGTGCGCTGTCCAATTATCACTCCCCATCCAAGACTTCCAGGAAGTCCTTGTAGGCTTCACAATGCCCACAAGCAAAATAGCAACGGTGTGGACATAGTTATTCAAAAAAGACAAAGTTTATAAAACTAACTATGAGGAGGGGCGGCGGATTGTAAAATAGTAAGTGACCGGATTTATATTATAAAAACGCAGGATGAAAGGACATGCATTTAAAAAAAAATGCTAATTGTGGTTGGAACTCCGCTTTAAAGGGGTGTTCCAGCCGCAATTTTTTTTTTTTTTAAAGTCAGCAGCTACTAACAGTGTAGCTGCTGACTTTAAATAGGGACACTTACCTTGTCCTACTTGCCCGCGCTGATGGCCCCCCCCGATGCCGGTCCCACGATTGATCCAGGTCCCGCACCGCCATCCACACTATGGGAAACAGGCAGTGAAGCCGTACGGCTTCACTGCCCATTTCCTACTGCGCCTGCGCGAGTCTCATGCTGGCTTGTGAATGGGTGGCTGCTCTCTGAGAACACACACAGTTCCCAGAAAGCAGCGCGCCCCATTCACAAGCAGAAGAAAAGACACTGCGGTGTGGAAGAGGCAGATTACGGACTTCCGCATAGCAACAGGTATTTTGGGTGAGTATTTTTTTTTTCACGTTTTTTTTATTTAATTTTTTAAAGCAAGATGAGCAATTGTTGTTTTCCTGGGTGGAACTCCGCTTTAAGCAAAACAGAACCCAAAATTATAGATGCATAGAAGGCATAATCTGCCTGTGTAAACAAGGTAAATCTCCGTTCTGACAGGGGAGATCACACAGATCCGGTCTTTCTGCTATGCAGGAAGGCAGATCTGTGTGTTTCCCCAGTCACACAGTCCCCCATACAGTTAGTAACACATTTAATCTCTTGATCGCCCATTATGTTTACCCCCTCCCTGCCAGCGTCATTAGTACAATAACAGTGCATATTTTTAGCACCAATTTCTGTAATAATGTCACTGGTTGCCCAAAAAAGTGTCAAAAAATTTCAGTTAGGTGTCCGATTTGTCCACCGCAATGTCACAGTCCCACTAAAAATTGCAGATCACCGCTATGACTAGAAAAAAAACATATATATATACACGTGTTGCAATTTTTATTTTATTTTTACCAGAAATATGTAGAAGAATTTCATTTTTTTTATATTTTTGGGGGGATATAGCAAAAAGTAAAAAAAAAAAAAAAAAAGGATTGCTTTTTTCACAATTGTCGCTTTTTTTTGTTTATAGCACAAAAAACAAAAACCCCAGGAGGTGAACAAATACCACAAAAGGAAAGCTCTATTTGAGGGGTAAAAAGGACATCAATTTTGTTTGGGTACAGCGTCACACAACCACACAATTTACCGATGCAGTGACGTATCGCAAAAAATGCCCTGGTGGTTAAAGCAGATCAACCACCTGGTTAGAGCAGATTAACTGCAAGTTCAAATCCACCAATAATTTTTGGAATGATCCAAGAGTATATCAAAGCACGGATGTCAAAAGTCCAAAACCAATAGACACAGGCCATTATATACATATCTAGAAGGAAAGTAGGGAAGATTAGGTTTAGACTTTCCCATCGTCTCCTTCCATTGACATATTAAAGTCAGGTACCCAGAAAACTAACAGCAATGTGAATACAGTATAAGCAGTTTAAAGCGGATCTCCCACGCAAAATCACATTTTTGTTTATGGGCTCTTTAAATGTCTAATCACACTGCTGTGCTAAACTCACGGTTCTCGTTTCCAAACGCCGGGCCGCTGTTATTCTGTCCCAAATAAAAAGTTATATTCTTGCTTCTCTCTCGTTGCCATCTTATTTTTGGGCAGGAAGAAGCACACAGGCATGTCACTTCCTCTTTGTGGTGGATGCTGTCCCAGCATCCACCGCTCGTTCTCGCGCACTGGCATCTGAGCTGTAATGGAGAATATTCAAACGCCCGCCCTTTCATTTGTTTACATTCGCGTCACTTCCTGTAATACGAAGTCGCGCAATGTTTTGGCAAAGAGAGAGCTCTGAGAAGTGCTCCCAGCAGACACAGCGCGGGACAGGAAGCAGAAGAAAACCCGATTTTTAACCCGAGGGTGTGCAGACCGGAAGCGCTGCTTTTTCATAAGGTATTCTAGCAGTTATTTTTATAAAAATAGCGGATTGTGCATTCATTAGGAGCCGTTTTAATTGGAATGGAAAGTCGAATTGAGGGTGGAGCTCCGCTTTAAGATGATACCATTATGGAAAAATATAGATTTAGCTGCCAAACCTTAACCTTCCGAGTCCCGCGCTATAGCCAGATGACAGTTACAGCGCGGACCTGAAAATTCAGGAGGACGTCAATAGACCTCCTCCCCTTTGCTCCCTTGGACACAGCCAATTATAGATCGCCGTGAACGGCCAATCAGAGTGGCCTTTTGCGATGCGATCTGTGCGGCCAATGAGAGATGATCTAAAATGTAAACATATGAGATCATCTCTCATTGCCGCCTCTCCTCTCCCTCCTCACACAGACACAGTGTGTGAGGAGGGAGTTCGGATCGGTGAGTGAGTGTACAGTGCCATCCCTGTGCCACCTCATCAGTGCCATCCCTGTGCTGCCTCATCAGTGCCATCCCTGTGCCGCCGATCAGTGATGTAAAGGGGCGCTGTGATGGGCACACCTGATGTAAAGGGGCGCTGTGATGGGAACACCTGATGTAAAGGGGCGCTGTGATGGGAACACCTGATGTAAAGGGGCGCTGTGATGGGGACACCTGATGTAAAGGGGTGCTGTGATGGGGACACCTGATTTAAAAGGGGTGCTGTGATGGGAACACCTCCTTAAATTTTAATTCAGTACAGTCACATGAGCTGCTCAGATGTGATAGGGAGACAATGCCCAGCATAGAAACTCACTGAAAACGGAGCATGTGCTAAGTTGCTACGACAGCTGCAAAATTCCTAGCTGAATTGGGGACATGAACAGAAGATGAAGATCGAGCAGCAGGATCAACCAGGTTTTTTGCAGAATACAGAAAACAAATCTCAGTGGCTTAATGATTATGAACAGCATTAAATACAGCACTTTGTGATAGTGTCACTAAACCCACATCATAAAAAAATAAAAACCAACCAAATAACAGTAGCAGAGCATGAGATTCAAGTTACCATAAATTTATCATATACAATAGAATCACTAATGCATCAAAAGGGAAAGGGGGGGGGGGACAAAAAAGGACGGGAGAGTTGGACAAAGGGAAAGAGGGAAGGGAAAGGGGGGGGGGGAAGGACAGAATACACAAGGAGAGCACTCAAATGTTTATTACAAAATAGAAAAATATACAGCACTAATAGAAATAAATAAAACCATATAAATTGATTAATGAATATGGACAAAATCCTTTGAAGTCACCTACGCGTTTCACAGTTGGGCTTCCTCAGGATGAGACAAAAGGGATTTTTGACAATGTACAGGTATTATTGTATAGTCTAGAACATCATGGCGAATATATTCATCCAGAGTGTTTGGAGCATTCCACAAAGGTATGCAGAAATGTCAAAAAGTTGTTTTATAGTAATTCCAAATGTAGCGAAATAGTGTTGATCATCATTGGCACGGATCAATTGCACCTGCAATGACACTTCCGTGGTTTCAAGTAAGAAAGAAAGAGTGTGTAGAGATATAGCAGGGGCAGTTTTTCACACTGTATCATATATAGGCATTTGCATAGTGAAGATCCAAACACAGTTTGAGTAGTCAACACCATAGGACAGTATGGTCCAGAAAGCCAGCAGCTCTTTTTTTTTGAATCAAAACAACTTTTATTGAGCATAAAGGTAAAAACAGGAGAACAGTCGGGTAAGAAGTGCAACATGCACTACAAGTACAAGTAAATCCTTTTTGACATTTACAAGAGTACAACGTGAATAAAATTGGGAGGTAGTAACAGTGGGGGACACTACTGATGTGGCATAAGCTATGGGGCACCAAACAACTGCGCGGGGAGTAGGGGGGAGGGGGATGTTATAGGGGGAGTAGGCAGACACCGGTCGGGGGCTGCATCTAGTCCGCATCAGTGCAGGTGGAGGAGTCCCCCAGCCACCTGTCCCAGATTTTGTTATATTTCTGCGGGCAGCCTCTGTTGGCATATAACATTTTTTTATAGGGGAGAACAACATTGACAGCCCTAAGCCACTGTTGTAGTGAGGGCGGGGCTCCCCTCATCCAGCGTCTGGCAATTTGCATCCGAGCAAGAAATAATGTTTCCTGCAGAAATGTGTTAAGATATTTTTCTTCTTCAGGAAGGGAGAGAAGTCCCAGTATGCATTGGCGGGGGCAGAGGGACACAGGGGAGCCCATCCGGTCAAGGAGGAACCGGACCACCTGGGTCCAGAACCCTTGTATAGGAGGACAGGTCCAGAGTAGGTGAAAGAAGGAGGCGTTGGGGTGGCCGCAGCCAGGACAGTTGGGATCTTGGTCCCTTCTAAATTTGGAGATGCGGTGGGCTGTTAGATATGACCTATGGAGGATGAACAGGTGGGTGAGGTGGTCGGATAATTTAGGGGAGACCACCATGCAGTTAGCAAGGGCCTCACTCCACTCCGCATCGGACACTGTGCCAATGTCAGGTTCCCAACGGTCTTTTAGGCGGTATGAAGTGGCTGTCGTAGAGGGCTGCAGAAGGTAGTGGTAGATTTGGGAGATTAGTTTCTGGTGGTCGGTCCCGGTCACAATGTCAACTAGGAGGGGGATCTCGAGGGCCGGTATGGGACTGGCAAATTGTGAGTTGAGAGCATGTCGGAGTTGGAAAAAGCAAAAGAGCATATGATTAGGTAGTGCAAATTTTTCTTTAAGTGCTTGAAACGACGTAGCCGAACCCCGGGCCACCACCTGTGACAGATAGATGACACCATTGTTGATCCACAGGCCGCGGTCGGGGACAGAGGCAAATTCGGGTAGGAGAGGGTTGTCCCAAAGGGGGGTGTGGGAGTGGGGGGAGGGGGCCGCACCGATACGCAGGGCCAGCTGCCACACCTTACAGTGGTGGAAGAGCATATGGCCGGTGACATAAGTGCGAGATGGGGCTCGTGGTTCGCAAAATAAAAGTTGAAAGGGGTGGAACAGAGGGCCCGGGGCGTGTGAACAGACCAGGGCAGAGTAGCGGTCCTTGTCGGACTGGTTGTAATGAAAAAAATGGGAGAGCTGGGAGGCTATGTAGTAGAAAAGCAGGTCCGGGAGTGCAGCGCCGCCCAAGTCGGCCGGGCACTTCAGGACCCGCCAGGACAGTTTATGGCGAGACGGGCCCCAAAAAATGTGTTGAGGATGGCCTCCAGGGCCCTCAGAGTGCGTTAGGGGAGGTACAGGGGGGCGTGCCAGAAAACGTAAAGCAGCTTAGGGAGAAGAATCATCTTTACCAGATTGATCCGACCCATTACTCCGAGGGGGAGACGAGACCAGACCTGCGTTTTCTGTTTCAAGTGTGCAAATAAAGGCTCGACATTAGGGGGAGCATAGTCAAAAAGAGAGTTGGAGACAGTGACGCCGAGATATTTAATAGTGCTAGCTCTCACGAGGGGAAGTTGGGCCTGGTCCATGGAGGGGGCAACTGAGTCTAGGGGAAGGATGTGGGATTTGGTCCAGTTTATCCGGAGCCCTGAATATTTACCAAAGTCAGTGATAACTTGGAGGGCCGTCCGGAGTGAGGGTCCCGGGTCCGCAAGGTAGAGGAGCATGTCGTCGGCATAGAGGCTAATAACCTCAGCCAGCTGACCGAGGCGGAGGCCTTTAATGCCGGGGTGGGTCCGAAGGGCCATGGCCAAGGGCTCCACAGCCAGGGCATAGAGCAGGGGAGAGATGGGGCAGCCCTGGCGTGTGCCACGGGAGAGGGGAAAGGGGGATGAGATCCTACCGTTAACCCGAATGCGCGCCGAGGGAGATTGATAAAGGAGTTGGAGCCATTTGACATAGTTGGGGCCGAATCCGAATCTGCGAAGGCATTCCCACAGGTAGTTCCATTCGACAGAGTCGAATACTTTAGCGGCGTCCAGGCCAACCACCACCCTGGTGCCCACTTTTTCGTGTTGCAAAGCCAGCAGCTCTTAAAGCCTGAAATGCGCACGTGTGCTCCAGGGTAACAGCCTGTGCTATGTTAGCACATTCAAATCACCAGTGCTGCAAGAACACACAATTGTGCAAATATATAAACAAACAAACTAATTCCATATAACAATCAATAAAAAGCATTAAAAAAACATGGCTATGAATGAACATTTTATTAATAATTATAGAAAATTAGTTTGTTATTTATATATTTGTACAATTGTGTATTTTTGCAGCACTGATTCACTGAGAGAGACATTGGGATCAGAGAGACAGGGGATCTGAGGGAAAGGGGGAGGATGAGATAAAGGAGAGAGAGAGACTGCTAGCCCTACCTTTCATGATAGTGTCTCCTTTGATCCTTCCAGCGGCTCCCTGGCCTGGCAGCGTCCTCTTGGTCCCCAGTCAGGCTGTTCCCCGGGCCTCATTTCACTACGAAGGGGAAGTTGGAGCAATCCCTGCTCTGGACTGGAGGCACTGGAGATGCTGCGCCTCCGCTTCTCACCTTTTGGGGGGGCGGGTCAGGGGAGCAAGGTCAAGGAGGAGGCGACCACGGTTTAACTATCTCCTGATTACCGGGCTCTCAGGCTCATCTGTCCTCGGCTGGGCACCTCTCTGAGCACGTCCATGAGAGCGATCCCCCTGCTGACAGGGGCCGCTGCGCAGGCCACATGGCAAGGCCTGGCGGACCGGATTCGCCCCTGTTCTAGACTATACAATAATACCTGTACATTGTCAAAAATCCCTTTTGTCTCATCCTGAGGAAGCCCAACGGTGAAACGCGTAGGCGAATTCAAAGGATTTTATCCATATTCATTTATCAATGTATATGGTTTATTTCTATTAGTGCTGTATATTTTTCTATTTTGTAATAAACATTTTTTATATATACTTCCGTCTTGCCTCAAAGTCCGACCATCAATTACTACTCTAGCGATTGTTTTCTCTCCCTTCTAGAATCACTAGATGCCACACAAGAGAGAGAGCAGCATGAACCTTCCATCTTAACAGTACTCCTGGACCTTGCCTGGACCCACCACACAAAAAAAATATCTAAGGAAAACAGGATCCACACTGCTTATCTGGTCTATCATAAGTTTATTAACAGCTCAAGAGGCACAAACAGCAAGACATGAATGTGAAAACTAGGGTTGTCCCAAAGCCTCTTTTTTAGGACCGAGTACAAGTACGGATACTTTTTTTCAAGTAGTCGCCGATACCAAATACCGATACTTTTTTTAAATGTGTCCCCAAATGCAGCCGTGTCCCCCCACAAATGCAGCCATGTCCCCCACATATTGCAGTCATGTATGTCCCCCACATATTGCAGCCATGTCATGTCCCCCACATATGCAGTCATGTATGTCCCCCCACATATGCAGTCATGTATGTCCCCCCACATATGCAGTCATGTATGTCCCCCCACATATGCAGTCATGCATGTCCCCCCACATATGCAGTCATGCATGTCCCCCACATATGCAGTCATGCATGTCCCCCACATATGCAGTCATGCATGTCCCCCACATATGCAGCCATGTATGTCCCCCACATATGCAGTCATGTATGTCCCCCCCATATGCAGCCATGTATGTCCCCCATATGCAGCCATGTATGTCCCCCATATGCAGCCATGTATGTCCCCCACATATTGCAGCCATGTATGTCCCCCATATTGCAGCCATGTATGTCCCCCATATTGCAGCGATGTGTCCCTCATACCTTTTAGATATGCTGATGCCGCCTCTGCCGCATACCGCCGTATCCCCTGCACAATCGCGTAGCGCATTACAAGCTTTCATTCTAAAAACTTGTAAATGGCCGCGCTCCGTGTATTAAAACTCCCCTTCTCCGGATTGGAGGGATCCGTCCAATCCCACGCAAGGGGGAGTGTCTATATGCGGATTCGTGCATAGACACTCCCCCTTGCTCGGGATTGGAGGGATCCCTCCAATCCGGAGAAGGGGAGTGTCAATACACGGCCATTTACAAGTATTCAGAATGAATGCTTGTAATGTGTGCTATGCGATTGTGCAGGGGGATACGGCGGTATGCGGCAGCGGCGGCGTCAGCATATCTAAAAAGGTATGAGGGACGCATCGCTGCAATATGGGGGGGAAGTATTCTATTTCAGTATCGGGGGTATTTGCGGGAGTACAAGTACTCCCGCAAATACTCGGCATCGGTCCCGATACCGATACTAGTATCGGTATCGGGACAACCCTAGTGAAAACCTTTACATGCACATAAAAAGGTGCTCACTTATAAGGTCTAGGAAGTAAAGTGCTTACTGTGGATACAAGTACAAGGTTATTTGCAGAAGGCTTTAAAGTGAATGTAAAAGCTTATTTTTTTTAAATAACAAACATGTTATACTTGGTATTGCACAGAAAGGAAGGCTTTGAACCTCCTCCCGGGGTCCCCCATTGGCGCTCTTGGCCGCTTCCTATGGTGGCACGCCTGAGGGGCTTGCTCTTGAGCTGGGCTGTGTGCATCCATGCAGGATCCTTGCAGGATTTTACTAATAGCAGCAGAAGCCAATAGTTCCTGTGAGGAGAGAAGGAGAAAGGCACAGCGCTAGGGAATGCATTGAGGTTAATTAAAAGGTAAAAAACAGTATGCCTTTCCAACCACTTAGGTCTTCACACCGATGTCTGTTCATGCCACTTGAGCTGGTAGTAAACCTGACTGAGTGGATAAAAAGCATGGACCCCATTATTTATGGAATATCTACCATAGCTTTTTTTCAATTATCACACCAATTTCAACAGAAATTTTAAAAGTACCAAAAAAAACTAAAAAAATTAAATACCATACCAAAGCTTCATTGTAACTTCGATGGTAATACATCTCAGATTTCACATTCCAATAGGCAAACAGATTGTCAAGGCGCACAATCTAGAAATAAATATTTGAAAATCAAGATCATCAATCCTCAAACATATTTAAAATTAAAACATACTGACAATACATTGTAACATATTATAAATATTATATCGTACTCTCTGCCATATCAATTGCAATAAATTAATGCCAGTTGAAAGGTTTCAAGCCGGGATTTTAAAAGCGTTAATAAACTGGATGTTCAATACTATTTGTACCATTGGATTTTATTTATTTTTTCGTTTTGGTGACAATTGTGGATTATCCTATATATACCATTTTAATCCAAGTGGGAAGTCCAATGGATAACAACTACTGATTTGCATTTCAAATTTTTTTTATAACCTGAGACTGGATTTATTAGAGTGGCCATTCATATTTGCTGGTGCTGGCTTTATTCATATTTTTGTGGAGTCTCACTCCTGGTGCAGCATTACAGTTATTTGGATTACTCTCACATATGTACATATTGCCCTCTGACTTTCTGAGGTCTGTTGTTCTGGTTAGTTGCAAATTGCTTTTGAGAAGAGTCTCACTCCTAACTTTTGTTAAATGTTTTAGTCCGTTACGTTTATTTCTGATTCTGCACCGACTTATTAAATTACTTCATTAGGAAAGCCTACAGCTTCTATGTGACATCTTTCTGACACTCTGGACTTGCTTGTTGGTCCCAGCAGAAGCTTGCTAAATCAATCGAATATCTAGTTCATATGTAGTGGGCATGAGGTCTGATATATGATGAGATAAGGTTAAGGTATTCGATTTTGGAAAAGGGACCTCATGCTTTTTTTTAATTTTCATGAAGTTCCCCGTTAAAGTGATTCTAAATGCTTGCTTTTTTTTCCCCCACCTAAGATAAAAAATATTTAATACTTACCACTTACTTGCACAAAGCAGCCCCAAACTTCCTCTTCTGGTGTTCCCCACCAGCGCTCATAGACACACAGCGTGACTCTGCCCTGCCCCCACTCCCTAGGACTGCTGCAGGAGAGAATAGCCCCCACTGTTATGCACTTGTTCTGTTGGACAATGGAGAAAGGACAGCATTGCTGAAGACAGGCAAAGTGCTGGATTGATACTGGACTCGGGTAAGTATTTAGGGGGTGAAAGGAAGCAAACATTTAGTGAATGGTTGTGAAAGTCAATTGAGTCAATGTTTGACAGAACACAGGAGTGCCAGCTCTTTAATCACCATGAGGAAGCTGTCAAATTTTGTAGTGGTAATACCACCCACTGCTAAAAGTTTTTTTTCACACTGCAGCTGACAGTATGTTTGCCTGAACCATCTATTGACCCAGCTTGAAATCCTAGATGGTCTGAATCCAATGCTGTATGTAAGAGAAGGTCCTATGTATCGAGGTATGGGGTCCCTGGTTCTCAGCTGACAAATACCGCATGTGCAGCAAAATCACTTCAGGTTCAGGTCAGGATGGATGTACACCGGGATAACCCCTTACGGACTCCTCACAAACTCCAAGCTGGTAAGAGTACCTCATTCACTTATATCTGTAGAGTCTTAAGAGTGACCACAGGCAACTTCTACCTTTTTCTTACCACTTGGCGCATGTTTAAAATGTCCCCAACTAGTTAATAAGCAAGTGGCAATTGAAGTCTAGTCACAAAATCCACATTTTATTGTGATAAAAGCAGTGAACTAAAAAAGCTAAAAATCTGGTTTCTACAATCATGGTTCTTAGAATTTGCTTGTGTGTTTCAATGAATAGCATTCAAATGCAGCATCTCTATGGCTGCATTCACACTTGTTCCGACAACGCTCCTACATTGGGAGCTCATGTAGCATGACATGTGAAAATCAATGTTTCCCTATGAGAGCTGTCTTAACTGGTCCTACACAAGTCGGTCCGACTTTGAAACTACTCCCTGTACTACTTTGGTCCTACATTGATCCTACTTCAGCCCATTGAATATCATTGAAGTAGGACCAAAGTAGGAGCCTTGTCCTAACCATCCGACTTTTGCCATCTGACATGCGATTACAGCACCAGTAAAAGGAATTTATCTCACTCTGGGATTGTTTTGATTGGTCAAAGAACAAGTCAGTCTATCACAAAGTAGGACCAAAGTAGTATCATGTTCATGAAAGTAGGATGGATGTAGGACCAATGTAGGATAAATGTAGGACCAATGTAGGACCAATGTCGCAGAGCAAAGTAGGATGAATGTCGTGTAGTATAGTGTGAACCCAGCCTCAGAAATCTCTGTCCATCTTGTTAAGAACTGCTTCACCTGCTCAAACCCAATTCAATCTAATCCCCAACTTTCAGGTAATTATTTTCAACTGGAAAGGGAAAACCATATGCAGACACTATCTCTGCATAGGATAGCAACCGCTCCTGATGCCCAAAAGCGCTGCTGTCATTAATCTCACTGACTGATGAGTCACATCCCTTACTTTAATTGGTACAAGTGTAGGAACTCTTGGAATGTCTACAATGTTCTAATAACTGATAGCTAGAGACTCAGAGATAGGTCACTGCCACAAGAGCAATATAGCTAGCCAATGCTAGCCTCCTACAAAAAAGTTATTTTTGCTATCTGTGTTTTAACAAGTCTAAGCCACTGAACCCGTGCAAGCATGAAGCAAAGGAAGGTCAGACTAAAGCAGTGTTTCTCAACTCCAGTCCTCAAGCCCCCCCCCAACAGGTCATGTTTTCAGGATTTCCCTCAGATGAAAAGGCTGTGGGAATTACTAAGGCAGTGAAACTGATCAAATCACCTGTGCAAAATAATGGAAATCCTGAAAACCTGACCTGTTGAGGGGCCTTGAGTACTGGAGTTGAGAAACACTGGACTAAAGTCAACGACTTTTTAACTAATCCAGGTTGGTTCCCATTTTTAAATCATCAGCATAACAGCCAAGAAACTAGCATTTTCAGGAGATATCAGAAATTGCAGTCTTGGTACTGGTCTCATCAAGGATGGCTCAAAATGAGCCTACAATTAAATTACATAAACAATACAATTTAACCGCTTGCCGACCAGCCGCCGCAGTAATACGGCGGCAGGTCGGCACGGGTGCGCGAGAGCCCGTAGCTCTACGTCGCGCCTTTCGCGGCCACTAGGGGCGCGTAGCCCCCCGCTCGCCCCCGTCCCGTGCGTGTGCCCGGCGGGCGCGATGGCCGGGCACACGCGATCGCTCGTTACAGAGCGGGGAACGGGAGCTGTGTGTGAAAACACACAGCGCTCGTTCCTGTCAGCGGGGGAAACGCTGATTTTCTGTTCATACAATGTATGAACAGAAGATCAGTGATTCCCCTAGTGAGTCCACCCCCCCCCATACAGTTAGAACACACTAGGAACACACTTAACCCCTTCCCTGCCCCCTAGTGTTAACCCCTTCACTGCCAATGGCATTTTTATAGTAATCCAATGCATTTTTATAGCATTGATCGCTAAAAAAATGCCAATGGTCCCAAAAATGTGTCAAAAGTGTCCCCGCCATGCCCGTTAGGCTTGTTACTAGAATTGCCATAAAACTACCCCCTATTTTGAAACTTAACTTTTGCGCAAACCAATCAATAAACGCTAATTGCGATTTTTTTACGAAAAATATGTAGAAGAATACGTATCGGCCTAAACTGAGGGAAAAATATTTTTTTTTAATATATTTTTGGGATATTTATTATAGAAAAATGTAAAAAATATTGCATTTTTTTCAAAATAGTCGCTCTGTTTTTGTTTATAGCGCAAAAAATAAAAACCGCAGAGATGATCAAATACCACCAAAAGAAAGCTCTATTTGTGGGAAAAAAGGACGCCAATTTTGTTTGGGAGCCACGTCGCACGACCGCGCAATTGTCAGTTAAAGCGACGCAGCGCCGAATCTCAAAAAGTGCTCTGGTCTTTGGACAGCAATATGGTCCGGGGCTGAAGTGGTTAAGGACAATGAAAAGGGAATAATGGTCATGGCTTAGGCCTCGTACACACGTCTGAGGAACTCGTCGTTTCAGACACATCGTTTTCCTCGTCGAGTTCCTGGTTAGGCTTGTTGAGGAACTTGACCAGCTGTCTTTGCGTACACTCAGTCAAGACCAAATCTCCTCGTTCTCAAACGCAGTGACTTCACCACATAATACGGCAGGGGAAGTTCAATTACACTGGCACAACCCTTGGGGCTGCTTTTGCTAATCTCATGTTACTGCGTGTTAGGTAAAAGTTTGGTAAGAAACATTTTCACTTTTCAGTCCGTTACAGCGTGACAAATGTGCTATCTCCATTACAAATACTACTTTTACCGAAGGTGCGCGGGTTTCTAAGCATACACACACTCAAGTTTCTCGTCGAAAACCAGCCCGACGAGGAACAGGACGAACCAATTTGGACTCCCGTCGAGGAAAAAAAGAACTTGCTCTCTCTTTTGCTCGTTGAGTTCCTCAACAGATTCCTCAATGAAAAACGTACACATGACCGGTTTCCTCGGCAAAAAAGCTCTCCCACCAAGTTTCTTGATGGATTCTGCCGAGGAAAACGGTTGTGTGTACGAGGCCTTACAGTTTAATTACCTTGTAAAACAGCTTGGCGGATTCATCATGAAGACATGGATTCCAATTTTTATCAGATGTCTGTTAAGAAAAGTTTATTCATCAGTGAAAAATATTCTGGAAATCTTTATTTGGAAAAAATATACACCTTATAAATACCTAAAAAGCAAAGCTTTAGTTTGGCCAAAAATATTCAGATTTACCATTCACACACATATACTGAAGTTTAAAATTACCAAGTAAATAGAGTAAAAATAAATATCACCTGCATATAAAAAATTGATAACAACTTTTTCAACACTTAAGGCCTTATGCACACGTTTTTAAGGCTGCTGTTTTGGGCTTCAGACATTTTTTTCTACAGTCAATAAACTCTCCAACATTTTATCCTATGTGTCCAGGCACACATAGGCTGTTATCAACTGGTTTTGGCTGGGGCGTTTTTTGGCTGAAAAGAAAACCCCCATAACTAGTGAGTTCTGAGAGGCAGTTTTCAGCTATAAAAACACTGAAAAATGCTGATAAAACGCTCAAACGTGGCTCACCAGCCTTTAACGTTTTTGATCCATTGAAAAAAAAGAAGTACACTTTTAAAAACGCAAAAAAAAAAAACTCTAAAAAACGCTATTGCAAAAACATTGAAAAACTCACTGCAAAGCTACTGGCGTTTTTATAGCGTTATTATAATGCCCAGTGTGCATGAGGCCTGAACATTAAAAGGGATTTTATTTATGTTAGTATAAAACATTTTTTATCTGCCTTCAATTTCCCTGTGCTTCAAGAACTCTTATCATAGGGTTAGGCTAATGTAAACATTTCTCAGTTTGGCTCGGCTCACACTGCCGGGACTTGGGATCCAACTTGTGAGACCCCAACTCGCATGACATGTAAAAACCTATGTTAGTCAATGGGAGTTGTCTTAATTAGACTTCTATCCAACTTGTCCATATAGACTTTTTAATGGAAGTCGCCTTCCAAGTTGAATCCTCATCCATGTTGAGGTGATTTGGATGCAACTTTAAGCTTTTTTTGTATCTGATAAATGAGCATTCCAGGTTGATGGCCCAGCATGAAGAGGATCTGTCATGATTGAGCACAACTTGTAACACCACTTTATGGGTTGCATGTGGGCACTTATTTACATGCGTGTGTAATTTCACAGGTACACATCAGCATTGTGTTTGGCATACCTCACTATGGCGGTTATTTACTAAAGGCAAATAGACTTTGCACTACAAGTGCAGTCGCTGTAGATCCAAGGGGGGCATGCAAGGAAAATAAAAAAAACAGCATTTTAGCTTACACATGACTGGATAATAAAATCAACAGAGCTTCCCCTCATTTTAGATCTACCCCTAAGATTTACAGCGACTGCACTTCCAAGTGTACTTTCAGTGCAATTTCAAGTGCACTTTGCACTTGTAGTGCAAAGTGGATTTGCCCTTCATAAATAACCCCCTATGTTGTTTTTTTTGTTTTTCCTTTTTTTTTACTGTCGTTTGACCAGAGAGAGAGAGTTGACAGTTGCAATACATCTGGATGGTGTTGTCCATAAAGTGCAGGGAGATCCAATGAAGAATATTGCATGCAAATATGCCATTTGACCTCCTTATAATTTAGGGGTCAATTCCTTCTGGTGAGTGACAAACACACATTTGGAAGATATCTGATTATAGAAGAATCTGATTGCACATGTGCCAAGATACTGATTTATGATTCACATTTGATTTATGGATGTCTATTTGGACTTCACTTTAGAATATAAATGCATCACAGCAGTTTGTGTAGTGCCACTTTAATATGATTTATATAAAACCGTTTTGTGTATGAGAGGTAACAGGCTCTGCACGAAGGAGTGAAAGGTTAAACTCGGAATCACAAGGAGGCACAGACACATGAGTGGGGGGAGGTACAGAGCCAGACAACCACACAAGTGTATGGCCTGATCAGTCACTCAGCTGGTGTCATAGATACTGGGCTGGGAGCTATGTGGTGGGTTGCAGATCTCACTGTCTAGCTGTATTTTGTGGGTATGGGAGTAAAGATGTCACTGATGCTAGGGGTAGTGGAGTGTGAGATCTGTGTACTAGTGTGGCAAATTTGACTTTTTTGCACCCTACTTCCTTTGTGTTTAGCAAGCCAGTGACTATAATCTATGTGTGCAGTCCATCTGTCTGCTTTTTATGCCCTGTGTGTGATAGAAAACAGTGACTTCTCAAAATGTAAGTGCTATGGGTTGGGAACTTTAAAAAAAAAAAAAAAACTGACCTCTACCACACCATCACAATTTTAATATAAAATAAAAAATTTGGTTTCCAAAATACTGCAGAAATGTTACAATTTTAAAATGTAAATGATTATGGATAAGCTATACCTGTACGCAAGTCCATATATTTAAATTTTGTCTGTACACGAAGGGGTTGATTTATTAAAGCTGGAGAGTGAAAAACCTGGTGCAGCTGTGCATGGTAGCAAAACAACTTCTAACTTCAGCTTGTATAATTAAAGTGGTTGTAAACCCTCATATATACCCAGTGAAGTGAACAGCCTCAGATGATACACAGAGATGTAACAAACCCTCCTACATAAGTTATACATGTATATCTGCCATCTCCCCCTTCTTTTTTACATTCTTTTGAAAAGTGCAAATCATGTTAGAAATCTTCCATCCTATTTCACCAGCACATGGGGGTGGACTTACACGGTGTGAGAGCTGATTGCAGGAAAGCCACTCACCCCCCTCAGTAAAAAGCCATTCTTCTTTCATGAAAGCTTACACAGTTATAGAAAAGATGTGTAGTACATAGTTTGCCACAAAATCACAAATGCCAACCATTATTACATTTTGTTGAAAGATGGTCAATAAAATGATGATAGATGCATATAGTACCTTATCTTATCAAATGTTTAAATAGGAAATTAGACACAGAACAAAAAAAGATAGCAAGCTTTCCTGTTTAGCATGCAATATGTTTTCTAATCTCACCTGCAAACTGAGGTTTTGAAGTGAAACACCAAATGAGAGCGGACACTGAGGATTTGTGATCTACAAGAAAACAAAAGAAATACAAAACCATATTATAAATCTACACTGTAATATGGGTACGTTTACTAATTCAATTTTAAATGGCTATATAAATGTACAAATTAGTAGCTTTTTTTATCTGGAAATCTGGACCACATTCAAGTTCCAGGGCCATGAGTCAGAAACTTTTTGGGTTGCCCTGGAACTACTATATTGGCTTGGAATCTAACAAATTCCTACTGGCATCACAGACTTCTGAGAATATTATTTCCCACTGCTACACACTGCTTTTAATTAGGAGGTGCACTGAAATTTAGACCGCTGAAAAATGTTTTCGTCATGCGGCTGAAAAAAGAAAAGTTGCAGATAATGGCACCAAAAAGGGGGCGGTCCTCCCCAGTTGTCGCACATTGCGGGGGTGTTATCCTGGCAGCTCAGTCAGAGTCCTCGCCTCCTTCCTCCTCCCCCTCTCCTTCTCTTGCAGAGACACAATCTCCCGGTGTCACAGAACTGAATTGTTCGGCACAGGCAGAGCTGTACCCTGGCCTAGGCCAACAAGGCCCAGGCCTAGGGCAGCACTTTGCAGGGGGGCAGCACGAAAAGAGTCCCCGCCGGCTTGCGCTACACTGTTAGGAAAATTAGTCTAGCGCCCCAAAAAACGGCCACGCTGCTTTTAGTATGCAGGCGGCCGGCATTCCACAACTGTGGGGGGGGGGGGAGCTTCCAATTTTGACTGTTTTTTTTCATCCTGGACCACAAACCTTCCTCATTGTGCTATACGTTTCTGCTGAACTATCTGCTTAAAGTAGAACTATAGGCAATACTTTTACCATCCCTGTCACATTGTGAAGATTTCCCTTCACTTCCTGCTCTATGGGCAACCAGGAAGTAAGAGGAAATCTATGTAAATTAAGGGAATCCATTGCCCCCAGGCCCTCAGAACTAGTGTCCTCACTCGAAAATGTCAGGGAGGGTCTTAAACAACACAGGGTGTGGCCATGACAGGAAGGGGTGGGCCATAATTTAAATTAGGCGGTGCACAAGTTTAGTCAGGCCTAGGGCAGCACAAAACCTAAATACACCTCTGGGCACAGGCTGTAACAATGTCCCCCCTCCTGTGATAGACGGCACACTGATCCAATGCTGGCAAATTGGATCAGTGTGATGTGTAACATAGGAGACGGGACCTTGTTACTGTGGCCACCTGGCCTGGGAAATTCAAAACCAGCTCTGTGACACAGCAGGAGATCGCCACTCTAATCCGGGCACTGGTGAGGCTGCCTCTGACAGGCACTGGTAGAGCTGCATTGATCTCTTGCATCATGTTTGCAGTCTCTGACCATCTCCTGTATCATGTCTGCTAGTGGTGCACCAAATGGAAATTTTGTTAATAAACTTAAACACTTTGCTAATAGTAAGTAAGAAATTGCAGACCTGATACAAGAGATAATCAGAGACTGCAGACTGCATTTTTCTTCTTGCACTAAAGATGCCAATAATGGCAAACAGTAAATTCATATTCCAACAAAAGTGCTAGTGACGCCCTACCTAAAATTAGCACTGCTCAGTGGTCAAGAATAAACAATTAAGATAGTTGGCAACCAAGTATACTGTGAATATGAATATAAAATTATAAAAGCAGCTGCTTAAAACACATAAAACATGAAACAAACAGTATTAATACAACTCCAATAGTCCAATATACTACTGTAGCATTGCTACTGTCAAATCACCTTTTGAAAGACCTCTATGTGCAGTGCACATAGGAAACAATAATGATGCAGGGGAAAAAATATGTAGTTGACCCAACAGTTTTAAACCAGTGCTCCTTTCACCAAGGGATAATCACTACGTGGTGGGATGTTCTCCCCTTTTGGGGAGGCACTCAAAGTGTAAAATTAGATCAGCATGGAACCATCATCTACATCTGCCATTAATATTGCACTCTCCACCACTTGCTCTTGCTTGTTGAATTAAGTCCGCAATTCATGTGAGGAAATAAAATTCACATAGTGCAGTACCGTTTTAAAAGTTTATTAAAAAAAAAACATTATACAAATATGCGTACCCCAAGAAAAAGATCTCAAGCAAGTGATATGTTACGTGTGACTGTGGTCGCTCTGATCACCATGACAATAAAGCCGCTCTGATTACCAGAATGTCTGCAGACTTCCTTGTTCCAGGCCCTCAGACAAAGTCAGCCAATGACAAAACGCTTTAGGACATGACTCCTATCGGAAGACCGGAATTGCTGTAAGCATTCCAAGGGCCAGGAACAAGGAAGTCTGCAGACGTACTGGTAAACAGAGCGGCTTCATTGTCATGGTGATCAGAGCGACCACAGTCACAGGTAAAATATCATTTGCTTGAGATCTTTTTCTTGGGGTACGCATATTTGTATAAGGGGTACTGGTGTTTTTTTTTTTTCAATAAACTTTTAAAACGGTACTGCACTATATGAATTTTATTTGAATTGCAGACTTAATTTAACAAGCAAGAGCAAGTGACGGAGAGTGCAATATTAATGGCAGATGTAGATGATGGTTCCATGCTGATCTAATTTTACACTTTGGTGAGTGCATCCCCAAAAGGGGACAATATCCCCCCACGTAGTGATTATCCCTTGGTGAAAGGAGCACTGGTTTAAAACTGTTGGATCAACTACATATTTTTTCCCCTGCACCATTATTGTTTCCTATGTGCACCACCCATAGAGGTCTTTCAAACGGTGGTTTGACAGTAGCGCTGATACAGTAGCATATTGGACTCGAACAAATTTTAGAGAATTTTATTATTACTGTTTGTTTCACACAATAAATTCATATTAATTTAAAATTGATGATATTAATTAAAAAGTTGAATACAATTATCTATACAAATATAAATATTTTTGAAAAACTGTAATTTTCGTTTTTGGTTTTGGGCTAAATGTATCCTGTATTTTCGGTTTCAGGCACCAAGTTTTCCATTCAGTGCACCTCTACATTTACCCACTTTGCCGGCCGGCTTACGCAATATACGTTGGCAGAATGGCTCTCCTGTGCAAACTGACGTACCTGTACATCAGTCCATAAAAGCAGGTCCCGCAAACTCGAAGTTCGCCGGTAGCTCGTTATCACGGTGAGGAGAGGCAGAACTGGGATCTGCCTATGTAAACAAGGTATTTCCCTGTTCTGTCTAGTGACATGGCAGAGATCTACAGCTCCCAGTGATCAGGAGCAGTGATCTCTGTCATGTTTCACTACCTGCATTTTTATAGCACTGATCAAAGTAATAATGTTCCCTGTAATCCAAGGCTCACCCGATCCTAGTTCTCTCAGCAAAATAAACTGCAAAAAGACATGTAAAGCCCGTTTTCTGATTCCAGTGACTGAACTACCGTGTGCCTGGCTGCTAGGTTTCCATCAAGGCATGAAACCTGGGACCAAACAGCCAGATCAGTCCTGGGTCTGTGCTACACATATATAACATCACTCTCTTGGGTTCATACCCAGCATAAAAGAAAATAAGCAAAAGAGAATTATAAAAAAAGCTATAAGAAAGTGAAGGGTTTTTCAATTCATGCAACATTTAACACCATTTTACATTTTTCCTCAGCATTAAATAGCATTACCAGCACCCCTTTCCACTCCACTGTAAGCAAGAGACCAAAACATTTTTAAGGAACGATCAGTAGTCAGCCATTAAATCAGCTTCTTTGCTCCTCCTATCCAAGGTACTTGGAATAGGTAATCATAATCACCTGACTTTGTAGAAAAAATAAATATCCAACAAACAAATGCATGTTAAGAGAAGGAAGATGTCTAAAACACATACATCATGTTGTATATATATGACAACACTTAATTTCTACAAACAATCGGGTATCTGAAAAAGGTATCTGTGCTGTAAGAGCTGTAACAGGAGAATGTAATTTCTCTGGCTTGCAAAAAAATTCTAGTGCATCCCATAGATCAGGGGTGGCAAATTCAAATTCATCGGGGGCCGCATCAGCAGTTTGGTTGCCCTCAAAGGGTCGGTTGTATCTGCACTCCACCATAGTGTTCAGTCTGAGCAGTCTCCAAGTTTTCTTGCGCTGTATATGGACGCTGTGCAGGGTTCAGGAGTGCGCTGTGCAGGGTTCAGAAGTATGCTATGCACAGTGTGCAACAATTGAGTGGGTTCTGACCTCACCGCCACCCTTCCAAAAAAAAAAAAAAAAAACCCTCCGACATCTATGCTCTCTCCAGTTTAACAAATCAGCAGATAAAGATCCTCCAATCACCTGGTGTTGGCGCTTCAATCATCCCGGCACCAGGTTGTTACGGTGTCAGGATGATTGAAGCGCATTATTTCTAATATTACATTGTAATATAAAATTAAATCATTCAACTCACCATAATGCCAAATCAGTGGAAGCCTGGAGTCCCCCCCCTTTACATCAGGCATCCCTTCCGGAGTCCCCCCTTAACATCAGGCGTCCCCCACCAGCCGAGTCCCCCCTTAACATCAGGCGTCCCCCACCAGCCGAGTCCCCCCTTAACATCAGGCATCCCCCACCAGCCGAGTCCCCCCTTTACATCAGGTGTCCCCCACCAGCCGAGTCCCCCCTTTACATCAGGCGTCCCCCACCAGCCGAGTCCCCCCTTTACATCAGGCGTCCCCCACCAGCCGAGTCCCCCCTTAACATCAGGAGTCCCCCCTTAACATCAGGCGTCCCCCACCAGTCCGAGTCCCCCCTTAACATCAGGAGTCCCCCCTTAACATCAGGCGTCCCCCACCAGCCGAGTCCCCCCTTAACATCAGGAGGCCCCCTTAACATCAGGCGTCCCCCACCAGCCGAGTCCCCCCTTAACATCAGGCGTCCCCCCTTAACATCAGGCGTCCCCCCTCAGCCGAGTCCCCCCTTAACATCAGGCTTCCCCCACCAGCCGAGTCCCCCCTTAACATCAGGCGTCCCCCACCAGCCGAGTGCCCCCTTAACATCAGGCGTCCCCCACCAGCCGAGTGCCCCCCTTAACATCAGGCGTCCCCCACCAACCTAGTCCCCCCTTTACATCAGGCGTCCCCTACCAGCCGAGTCCCCCCTTTACATCAGGCATCCCGCACCAGCCAAGTCCCCCCTCCTTACATCAGGCGTCCCCCTCTTACATCGGGTATAATCCCCAGCAGCAGAGACCACAGACCACTAGCAGCAGCGCGCGGTCTTCAAGAAAATGGTTGCCGGCAGAGACATTGTCTCTGCCCAGCCGCGGACCTCTAGCGGCGGCGACGGCAGTCTTCAAAAAAATGGCGGTCGGCGGAGACATTGTCTCGGGGGCCAGAGTCATTTGAGGATAAGAGAGATCCCCCCTGCTGACGGGGGCCGCTGAGCGGGCCACATGACAAGGCCTGGCGGGCCGGATTCGGCCCGCGGGCCTTGTGTTTGCCACCCCTGCCATAGATCATCTTTGCAAATGTACTTTCTAAACCAGGAACTGTTTATGTAAATGCTCACACACAGACACAGCAGGAAAAAAGTGACGAGATGACTGGATTATTCAACGGCTTCCAAACATTTTAACTCCCATGTTCCTGGTGATGAAGATATAAAGTGAGCAGTGTACAGCTAAACTGCCTAGAATTATAAAAATAACTTTTTTGCGGATTGCTACCTATAGATTTTATTGTGTTGTAAAGGTCGGATCTGTCAACAAGTAGTTAAGTTCTTCCTACTAAAATCTTTGCAAATCTCATGTGTAGCTGTGCTAAGGGATTCTCAACAAGCCAAAAGCACATTTCTGTACCAAGAATCCATGCATAGCTGAACAGGCACAACTTGTTTTATTTATACTGTATATAGGAAAAAGCCACTGCTGAAGTATAGAAAACACTATCGCATTTCTGAACCATTCCAATGCAATATTTTTACATTTGTTTTCCTTTTTGTTTGTACACTGGGGCTGCGATAATACAGTAAATGGATTTTTATGGGGTTTTCTTTTTTTCCTTGGAATTGCTATCATATACTTTCTTGCTGGGGGTTTGTGTGTTTATGCTACATTTGTTTTTGATAGATACAAGCCGATATCTATATTCTAATAAATAAAATGTGATATTGACGCAAGTACTGCATATAACTCAATCAAAAGTAACATTTCTAGTTATCCCTTGCTTCAACTTTGTTTACTTACGTCATCTTCATAGCGGACATGAATATTGGAGATCTTCATTTGAAGATTTTTGATAACCTGAGTTACTAATTTCTCTACAAATGTATCTTGTTTCTCTTCCTTTGGCTTTTCTTCATGTAAAAAAAAACAAAAAACAAGAAGCAGATCAATCAGCACAGAACAACATGTCATAAAAGGAAAATATCTCACTGATATAGAAAAATACAGTCTGAACACATACCCTGGTCCGCCACTTTCTGTTTGGCCTCTTCAATGCGTTGAAGTTCCCGGTGCTTTGCTTCCAAAAACTGTTTTTCTTCTTTTTCAGCATCATATTTAATACCTGAAATAAAATATGCACCAATTGAGGACTAGCAGTAGGTGTAAACAACATGGGTAATTTAGAACATAGGACTATTACTTTAAATGTCAAACTTTGAATCTCTATGGGTAATCTGCACACACATGGGATGCCTATGTCCGAAGCATAAACTAGAACCTCCAGGGCCCTGGTGCAAGCAACCATAAAGGGTGCCCCTCATCCCTGGCAGGAGCTCCCCCACGGTGGTGGAATGTCAGGGACTGCTCACAAGTGTGACGTTTGCAAACCTGGTAGTTCCACCACAAGTGTCTGTAGTTTATTGTGTTTTTAATTATTTTTGTTACCATATTATTATTTAAAAAAAAATTGATGTTTAGAAGCCTTGTTGTGGGGCTTTGGTGAAATTTAAGGGGTCTAAAGAGACCTCTGATGTTTCACCTTTGAGACAGAAAAAATAGATTGAGGACACAGCCCTCAAGTTCCATCTCTGCAGCCTCAGCTGCATATAATGAATGGACAAGAAACGCTCTGTACAGAGCTTTCTGTTTATTTACAGTAAACACAATTTACAATTCTTCAGTTATGAATCAGTGATCGCTATAGATCACCGACTCTATTCATCAAAACAAGGAAGAAGCCGGTAAATTACACATTTACCGCCCCTTTTTCCGCTTCTCATCCTGATAGATCCCCCACAGTAGCTGGAAGAGGGGGGAACATGACAGTGCTGCAGGGGGTGAAGCAGTGAAAGGGGGGAGGGTGTTGGGTCAAGGGAGTACACAGAAGCCTGGGTCAGCAGAAGGTGGATAGAAGGGGAAGCATGGAGAGGCACCAATCCTTTTTGTTTTCCCCCTGCAGCCGCTGAAAGGCTGCATGAGGAAAATGGAGGGGATATGCTGTCCCTGTCACCCCTCCTATCCAGGTGTACATGGGGAGCGTGGGTCCACTGGAGCATGGGGCTGGGCACATTTGAGACACCTGCACATACACCCCTGGCTTATGCATATGTAAAAAAATGCTAAAATGCTATGCCCTTGGGTGGCAAACAACACCCTGAATATATATAGTGCCACAACCTAATAAATGTTTTAAGAAGATATAACAAAATAATATAATATACATAATATATAATATAATACAATATAACAAATAAGCCAAGCATATAATATCTCAACAGGCAACTAAAGGTAATATTCAAGTCCTGGGCACTACCTATATCCTTTGCATTTATGGCAATGTATATAGAGAGATATATGTGCATGTAAACAGACATATTAGCAATCACATACATAGTTAGAATGTTCTAACAAATTAACAACAATAGCCATATACCCTGTTTTAAATATAAGGCCCTATCAGTTCCACCAAATTAGATGGGGTGCAATCATATATCTTTATTATGGTGGGTACATCCCGACCTTATAGACTGGAACCTACTGATATTTAAATAATTTTTCAATGGAGTTATTAGCATGTATTGTGTTTGTTATACATTACAACCATTTTTTTTTTTTACATTATATATAATATCAGTGACCCCCTCGTCATTAACCATATATTCCCCGCGGTAGAGTCACACACCTCAAATGTACTTGTTACACTTACTCATGTTTAGTTTACTTTAGTAATAAATTACAATAGTGAATATGTAGATAACCTTGATGACTGCCTTTTACCCTTCTTTGTATAAGGGCTTACTATATTTGGGGTTCCATGTACTCTGAATTTAAAACACAGTTATCTTCTTAGTTACCCGTTGTACCCCCCTATGCATCAGTTGAACCATTTATGGCCACGGCGGCAGGCAATATAGGACGTTAGGTTTTTTCCTCACCCGGCTGGGTGTAGGAGGGCTGAGGTTATCACTTTGACGGTGTCGACCCAGGCAATATCTATTCCAATCGTCACACTTTTGGCGACAGTGATAACAACAATATAGCCTATACCTGTGGTTTCTTCACCTGGTCTTATACTTTGACATTTTGTTTTTAATTTTATTTGATGTTTTATATATGTTTCAAAAGATGCATCTGGCATCTTTGAGTTGTATATATTTGTAGATTATTAAAATTTTTTTTACCATAGCTTCTAAAAATATGTAATAAAATGGTCATGGCTTTAACTGTCAGTCATATACAGTGCGCTTGAATCAAAAAAGTGTGAATGTGCTGGGAAATATAAGGAATATAACTTTAAATAAAAGCAGCAAAGACACTAAGCCCCCATTCCCACCGGTGCAACTTTGACATATCGCATTATAAGTCACATCCCATTGTTGGCAATAGAACCGTTCATGTTGCAGCGATTATGAAACGGGTTCCTGTACTACGTTTTACTAATTTCATAGCGACTTGCATAGACTTCTGTTATTTGAAGTCACAAACCATGGCAGTGAAAAATCGCACTGGTGTGCGGCTTTGAAATAGCGCTGCAGTATCGCGATTTAAAATCTGCAGTGTGAATGGGGGCTAAACATATCAGGGTTTTGGGAGTTTTTTTTTTTAACTGTGTCAGCTAATAAGGCTGAAACTATTTAATACACAGTATTCATCTATGAATACTGCCTTTTTGACCACCACGCACCTTTTACTAAACATACAAAGAATGAAAACCATGAACCTACTAGCAATAGGCACTATTAATAAGTAAACGCCATCCAAAACAGCTTCCACCGGTTGCGTATAAAGATTTTTCCAAGGGATTTTAAGATCGAGTTTTCCTGCAGAAGACAAGAGCTAGTTTGAGTACTGAAACAAAATGTTATAATAAATGGAGAATTATTATTCTAACAGGTTTTCTTTCAAAAGCTAGCTAACATATATAAACATCTTACTAGTAGAGACCCTTGGATCGTCTTTTTTTTTTATCAACAGCAGTTACCACAAAGCCACACGATAAAACATAAAATGTACAGCCATAAATACAAAATTGTCTATCAGGCGACCAAGTTGGCCACGCCTGGAAATGTCGTAGACTGCCGACCAATCATCTTACCCAGAAGTGGGAGCGGGTACCTGTCAAAACCAGTTACCAGTGGGGCACACTCTCCTCCCCAAAAAATTGTCAAATGTGGCAGTGGAGGAGAAGGGGGGGGGGGTATGAACAAACAGCTTCCCCTTTTGGGTGAAGCTCAGCTTTAATAAATCAACCGCCATATCTCCAATTAGAACAGTATTTCCATTTCAACAAACAGAAATTATTTTTACCACTGGGACATCCAAATTCCATCTTATTAAACAATTACACACGCTTTTGCGAATCTATTTAATAAATTACAATGTTATTCAAACAAAACCAAGGATTGAATTTATTTTGTCACGTGCACAACAGCTTCTCATTAACTGATGTGAAATTCAATATTACAAAATATAGTCCTGGTAATAAAAATTGGCCAGTCTTCAACTCACCAATATGTCCGGCTTTCACTTTAAAAGGCACATCCAGTTGACTCTACAAAAAAATAAAAAAACAACAATAACCATTACGTCTTCAGCTTAAAGATCAACTCCGGGCAACTAAAAAAAAATTCAATTGCAGTGGGGATGCGCCTATACTGCAAGGGTTAGTTTGTTGTTTATATCGAAGGGAACAAAAAAAAAAAAGATTTAAAACTTGGCTGATCCTCTGCTCTTACCTGCAGCTAGATCAGCCCCCCACAGCTTCTTTCCCCCCTCCATGTGCCAATGGTCTGGGCTTCGGCGGTGATCAATACCAAAGCAGTGTACATAGCCCTGCATTGGATGTGATGACACTCAGTTCATGGCTGAAGCGTGAGGGAGCACCATCTGGCAGGGCAGCAGAAAATCAAGTAGGTAATATGGTTTCTTCTCTCCCCTAGACAGAATGGGCTATTAACCCTTGCAGTGCAGATGCAGCTCCACAGCAAGGGGTGCTTTTAAATTTTCTCTGGAGGTGAGCTTTAGGTCTAATGAGTATATGCATTCTTGAAAAAAGCAATACAGAGTGAACAAATAAAGTGGTTGTAAACCCTCACATATACCCAGGGAAGTGGCTGGCCTCAGGTGATATACAGAGATGAAACAAATACTCCTACATAAAAGTTGTATGTATCTGTTTATCTGCAGTCTTCTCTGCTCTACATCCATTCAAATTGCTGAATCTACACATGAGCTCTCAGCTCTGAAAAGCAGGGGGCAGACAGCAGACGTTATATCAGTGAGGAGAGCTCTCAGAGCTGATTGGAGGTAAGGGACACACCTCCCTTCACAGAGCACACAGAAATAGAGCTTAGGTTGTCAATCTGCTGGAGCTCCCTCCCCTGTCACCTTTTTTCTTTTGGTGTCAGGAACACTTGTCATAAGCGATTTATGCTAATAGAGCAACAAGGTGTATTACAGAAATGACACTTGGTGCTCTTAATTGAGACAAGTACACACTAGAGACATATGCTTTGTTCATAATTAATGCCCGAGGTATACAACTTTACCAATATGCGGGCATGTAACCCAATCTTTTCTAGAACTAGATTTATGAGCAACGGATTACCAGTTTTACACAGCAAGTCACTACGATGGCAGCGATTCCAGGTTGGGATTTAAGGGACCATCTTCTACAAATATGAAATGGTAAGGAGTCCAAAAGTAATAGAAAGCATCCAAACCAAATTAAACTCTGCTGCTGTTCCCTGACAAAACTAAATAGTAACGTTATACTTATTCTTAAAGTGATTTTGCGCTAAAGATATATAAAACCAAATACGTGCAAACTGCAAAATTCTGGTAAAGTGCTATATGAGGAATGTATAATGCCGCGTACACACGGTCGTTTTTTGCGATGGAAAAAAACGACGTTTTCTGTGAAGTAAAAAAACAACGTTTTTGAAACGTCACTTTTCAAAGACAATTTTGCATACACACCATCGTTTTTTCACAAAAAGCGAGGTTACGTTCACCACTCTTTTCCATTGAAGCTCGCTTCATAACTAGCTTCTGGGCATGCGCGGGTTGAAAAACGTCGTTTTGAAAGACGTTTTTGCTACACACGGTGACTTTTTGTGAAACAAAAAACGACGTTTTGAAAAACGACACAAAAAATTCAAGCATGTTGGAATTTTTTTTTTGGTCGTATTTTTTTAAGACAAAAACCAACGTTTTGCCCACACACGATCAATTTAAATGACGTTTTAAAAAACGTTGTTTTTTTTCATCGCAAAAAACGACCGTGTGTACGCGGCATTAGAAACATACATATACTGATCCACAAACAGATTATGATACAACATCCAAGGGTGATCAATATATAAAGTGTCACTGTGTAAATGAATAAAAAGTGCAAAAAATGCAAAGGGTGCACCAATATACACACAATATGAAAAATGGTTCAATATTGCAATATGAAAAAGATGGGTGAAAATAAAGTGGAAATAAAGTTTTAAAACGTCCCATATAATGAATAGAGGGACAAATCCTCCAATATCTCCAAAGTCTTGATGAGAGCGTTTCCTTATTGAACCATGGTGTCTGTCCTTCAGCAGTCTCAGAACTCTCACCTTACAGATACAGTATAACAGGCGCACATCAACTATTTTTCTTCCACTCCTCTCTGGGGGTGAATCTAGCCACAAGCAGAGACACAGTTGGTCTATGCTGTCACTTTAAGAATTATTTATTTACGTGTACAGTGAACACTATTAGATCTAGCAGCTTTTGTCGATCTAGCTTCCCCACATTCATATCTACTCAATAGTAGCGTGAGAGACACCTCTCTTTTAGTAACGTTAGACTGATTAAAACATACAAGTACAATTTTACTTTCTATGCTAAAGCCAGGCTTTTAAAGGGCCCTTTCACATGGGGTGGATCAGTAATGATCTGCCCCATGAACCTCCGCTTGCCCAGCAGGGATCGCTCCGTTCATCCCCGCTGAGCCAGCAGATGATAGGGCGGTGCCCGCACACTGTGCAGGAACCGCCCTGTCTTTTCTCCGCTTTCCCCTATGGGGGGGGGGGGGGATCAGATGAACACGGACCGTCTGTATGCACTTCCCTAGGTATATGTGAGAGTTTACATCCACTTTAAAGCGGAGTTCCATTTGGCATGTCATTTTTTAGGAGGAGGAGCGGATACCCTGTTTTTACAGGCACCCAGCTCCCACTTGCTCCACGGAGCTGGAAAGAACTTCACCTCTCCCCCCTCCCTCCCATCTTCTGGGACACGTCACAGGTCCCAAAACATTGCCTGGCCATGTACAGCATGCAGCGCTGCTCGCGCATGCACAGTGCACGCCCACAGTTAGAATGCCGGCGCCTAAAAGGAGGGGGAGAGGAGCGAGGCTTCCTGCACCCGCATCGCTGGACCGTGCGACAGGTGTCCAATTATTAAAAAAAAAGTCAGCAGCTACACTCTAAGCTGTGCCCAACATAAAAAAGAGATAATTTGTCATACCAATGCATTTTCTTTAATCTCCAGATTCTTCAGTGCTACAGCGCCTAGAAGACAGAAATACTTTTTAGCATATATGAATCTCACACATAAGAAGGAACAGCATGAAGTTAGAACTCAAGTAAAAAACAAATATAGCAAATTTAAACATAAAAAAAATAAACTTTTTCTGCAACCTTCATCAGTCTGGAGCTGCCCATTTCTATACTTTTTTTCCACCACCAGATGTCAGTGATCACAGACCGGGGTGTGTGGGCAGAGTGAGCAAGGAAAGATGTCCATGTACGCCCTCCTGGCATTTTAAGCCTGTGCTGTAGCCGTCTTTCGGTTATAGCGCGGGCAACAAGTGGTTAAAAACTATCAATAAGTTGTGTATTACTTGTTGTTTTTTTACTCGGTCACTTCGGATTGGTTTTCTGTATTCTGCAAAAAATCTGGTTCATCCTTCTGTTCTCAGTCTCCCCCTTCTGTTCATGTCCCCACTGCAGTTGGGGATTTTGCAGAACAGTGTTGGCAGCTCTGCACATGCTCGGTTTTCTGTGTGTTTCCTACCCTGAGCATTTCTTCCCTATGACATCTGAGCAGCCCATGTTACCATAGAGTCACACATGTGTGCATATACGCAGTGGTAAATGACAGCCCACTCCCTCTATCCTCCTCAGGGCTCACTAACCAAGCTAAACACAGGCTGGGTCATGAGACAGGTGTATAAAACTAAAAAATGTGCTTGGATGTTTTTTTTTTTGTTTTTTTTTATTATTATTAACATTATAAAATGTTTTTATGAAATCTTTATAGCATCTCTCCAAGAAAATAACTGCTTCAAACATTTTAGCACTTTTAACCTTTACAATGTGCTAATTAAAATGAATGTTTCTTCCTACAGCTCTAAATTCAATATTTGCATCTGTTTCTTGCACCCTTGAGATGCCCCCCTTTAGAAACAAAACGAACAAAAACATATAGACTGCAGTTTTCAGAATTCTCTGCCATTTTCTTGGTCAGGACTCTGGAGAACAATGAAAAAGAGGTATAGCACTGAAATGATGATGCCACAACTTTATTCAATAATTAAATGTTTTGCAAACAGCTGATTATGATAAAGGCCTAAACAGTTTTGCTTAGAAATGAAAACACTCTCCCACAGGTATACGCGTTACTGTATAGTTCATTTACATATCCACTAGCCCTCTGGAAGATTTACCCACTTTATGAACAGGTAATTTTTTTTGCGCTATAGCACTGTTATTTTAACTGACAATTGCTCAGTCATGCAATGCTGTACCCAAATAGAGCTTTCTTTTGGTGGTATTTGATCACCACTGTGTTTTTTTTTTTTTGCATTATAAACAGAAAAGGCCGACGATTAAAAAAATAAAATACAAAAAATAAACAATCTTTTTTACTTTCTGCTATAAAATGTATCCAATTAAATAAAGAAAATTTCTTTATTCATTTAGGCCAATATGTATTCTGCTACATGTTTTTTGGTAAAAAAAAAAAAATCCCAAACAAGCGTATATTGATTAGTTTGTGCAAAAGTTATAGCGTTTACATAATATCAGATATATACTGGATTTTTTTAGTCTAGTAATGGGGACGATCAGCAATTTATAGCGGGACTGCGATATTGCGGCAGACATTCTGACACTGACACTTTTTGGGAACCACCGATACAGTGTCACTGTCACTGTACTAAAGACCCTGCCTGGGAAGGGGTTAAACATCTAGGGCAGTCAAAGGATAAAATGTGTGCCTAACCAGTGTCTTTGTGTACTATATGTGGTGTTTTTACTAAGGGATGCAATTACATTTTCTCTCACTGCTTTGTAAGGAAAGAAAATCCATCACATTCCCACTGTCAGGATGGAGCTCTGCGTTGTTTACATATGCAAAGCTATGTCCAACCTCTCTCCTCAACGATTAGCGGAAATCCATTTAGCACCCATTGATCGGCTTCTTCTATGACTAAATCACGGCAGAAGCGGGGCACGTGCCCCCTACCGGAACTGCAGAATCACACATATAGAGATAGATATACGCAATTCTGCACAGAACAGCCACCCTATAGCAGTAAATCTGCTATAGGGTGTTCGACATTATGTAGTCATGCCCTAGAAAAGTGACTTCTGTATACAGAAATGCTATTGCAGCCCCTTGTACCATAAAAACGACACACACACACAAACAGCAACAGTTAAAGTGCATTAAAATCTGCCTGCAAATCATAGATTTTTCTTATATTATTAAGTAGCATAAACACAAACAATTACTTTCTGTAACATCTAAGCCCTGGTTCACACCAGTGCAGCTTTGAAATTGCGCTACTTTAGCACAATTTCAATGCAGCCTATTGGTGAATTTCGGGTCTGGTTTACATAGATGTCAAAGCATGTCACACATGAAATCGCACAGAAATAGTGCAGGACCTTTTTCAAAGTCATTGCAACATGAGTATCAGCTATTTGAATGGTTCCATTGTCGCAGATTTGGAACTGTGAAATCACATGACAAATCGCACTGGTGTGAACCAGGGCTTAGAGCATTCTGGCTTTGTGCAAGCTACACCATAACTAGGCAAGTGCTCCACTGGAACTTTAGGCTCCGTTCACATCTAGGCATCCCAGATCGTGGATGCAATAACGCCGCGATCCCGAATCACTGCAAATCGAGGGACGCCCTTGCGATCTCCATCACTTCCAATGGCACCCCGATCGCTGCGTGATTTTTCCGAAATTGCGGTCCGATAAATTGATTCAGGATCGGTGGCAAAATCTGGGATGCCTAGATGTACACGGAGCCTTATAGTTATACATGTTTACATATTTGTATATTCAGCAGCAATGTATAAAATAATGATGTAATAATGACTAATAAAAAAAGTAGCAAATAAGTATAAATAATTCTACAAAATGACAAATTCCATAACGATGTTTGATTTTTTTCTAGAAAAAAAAAGGCTGGATGATTGGTCAGGGCTCCTTACAGGGAATCTATCCCCACCAGGAGAAGACAGTAATAATTGCTAGCAGCCGCTAGCGATAATCGCAGGTAAAATCCAGCATGCTGGTTGTACCCAAGTTGATCGATCAGTAACAACAGGAATTTCAGACAAGAATACAGAAATTTCACAAACAACCAGTAGGATGCACAGGCAAAATTCCAGTGTATAACTGAAGGCAAACTTTTTTCCCCCCCCCTGGAGTGGAGAGGAATTAGAACACCCAGTTTTTATTTAAGTCTTGGTCGCCATTAAGGGAGAGACACCCTCTCCATTTGTCCTATTTACCATTATCTTTGAAAGTGGAATTAAAAAGAAAAAAAAATACCATAAGAGTAAGAGAGTGGAAATCTTCCAATACAGGGACACTAGTGACAACCATGGATTTCCTCTCTTTGGAGCAATTTCCTCTCATTTGCTGTTTTAGCGATGAGACAAAGTGGGGGAAACCCCCACACCCATTGGGACACAAATGGTAAAAAAAAAATTGACAGGGGTAATAACCCTCCCTTTAGCTACTTGCAGCCTCCTGGGCAGAACGGGCAGGAGCCTCCATAGAGCAAATATGTAGAGCGGCGACCTGGTCAAGCCAGAATACCTTCCTCAAACATTACCGAGTTGAACTACTGTCTCCCCAAGACCTAAGGTTTGGTAGGAAGGTCTTACAGACGGTGGTCCCACCCTAAGGTAGGCCTGAGGTTACTTGCTTTTCTCTCAGGGTGCCGTCCTGGAAGACGAGGGAGAAATTACCAGCTACTTACCGGTAGCTGGATTTCTACGAAGTCTTACAGGACGGCACCCTGAGAGTAGACTGGCTCACCTGACAGGAAACACAATCAAAAATGAGGTTTAACCACTTGCTTACTGGGCACTTATACCCCCCTCCTGCCCAGGTGATATTTCAGCTTCCGGCACTGCGTCGCTTTAACTGACAATTGCGCGGTCGTGCGACGTGGCTCCCAAACAAAATTGACGTCCTTTTTTCCCCACAAGTAGAGCTTTCTTTTGGTGGTATTTGATCGCCTGTGCGGTTTTTATTTTTTGCGCTATAAACAAAAAAGAGCGACAATTTTGAAAAAAATACAATATTTTTTACTTGTTGCTATAATAAATATCCCAATTAAAAAAAAGAAAACTTTTTTTTTCTCAGTTTAGGGCGATGCGTATTCTTCTACATATTTTTGGTAAAAAAAAATAAAAAAAAACGCAATAAGCGTCTGGTTTGCGCAAAATTTATAGTGCCTACAAAATAGGGGACAGAATTATTATTTTTTATTATTTTTTTTTTACTAGAAATGGCGGCGATCTGCGATTTTTATTGTGACTGCGACGTTATGGCGGACACATCGGACACTTTTGACACATTTTTGGCGTCATTCACATTTATACTGCGATTGGTGCTATAAATATGCACTAATTGCAGTATAAATGTGACTGGCATTGAAGGGGTTAACACTAGGGGGTGAGGAAGGGGTTAAATGTATTCCCTGCATAGTGTTCTAACTGTAGGTGGAGGGGGGGTGACTGGGGAGGTGACCGATCTGTGTCTCTATGTACAAGAGACACAGATCCGTCTCCTGCTCTCCAGAGACAGAACGCTGTCTCTATGTAAAACGGCAATGAGAGATGATCTATGAGATCATCTCTCATTGGCCGCACAGATCACATCGCAAACGGCCACTCTGATTGGCCGTTCGCGGCGATCTGTGATTGGCTGTGTCCAAGGGACACGGGCAACACAGTGTTTCCCCGCAGCGCGCTCTGGAGCGCGCGCCGGGAAACAGCTAGTGACAAGCCGTCAATTGACGGCTTGTTGACAATTTAGATTCGCGCTAGAGCCGTCATTCGGCTGTAGCGCGGATCTCAAGTAGTTAAAGGCCCCACCCCTCCCGTGTGCCTCAGTTTGAGATAAGTAACCGATATTTAGAACACGGTATAGAAACAAACCAAGAAAAAAAGGAGGAATTTAGATAGAAGTAAGAAGGGTGGGAAGTAGGCCTGCCGTCCTGTAAGACTTCGTAGAAATCCAGCTACCGGTAAGTAACTGGTAATTTCTCCCTCGTCTTCCAGGACGGCACCCTGAGAGAAAAGCAAGTAACCTCAGGCCTACCTTAGGGTGGGACCACCGTCTGTAAGACCTTCCTACCAAACCTTAGGTCTTGGGGAGACAGTAGTTCAACTCGGTAATGTTTGAGGAAGGTATTCTGGCTTGACCAGGTCGCCGCTCTACATATTTGCTCTATGGAGGCTCCTGCCCGTTCTGCCCAGGAGGCTGCCAGTGAGCGAGTGGAATGAGCTCTAATAACAGGAACTGTCTTACCTGCTTGTGTGTAGGACAAAGAGATAGCCCTGCCTAATCCACCTGGATATTGAAGCTTTAGATGCTTGCTGACCCTTTCTCTGACCTGAGAAATAAACTAAAAGGTGAGGGGAAGTTCTAAAATCACTCACCCTTTCCAAATAAACTAAAAGGCAGCGTCTTACATCCAAGCAATGAAAAGTGACTTCCTTTTCATTGCTGGGGTTTGCACAAAAGGAAGGAAGTATAACCTCCTGGGATCTATGGAACCTGATTGCCACCTTGGGGAGGTACAAGGGATCCTGAGTCAGAACCACTCTGTCTTCAAAAACCTGAAGAAAGGGTTCCTTAATGGAAAAAGCATGAATGTCTCCCACTCTCTTGGCAGACGTTATTGCTAACAAAAAGGTAAACTTGAAAGTAAGAAGCTTAATGGGAATGCTGTCTATAGGCTCGAATGGCGCCTTAGTCAGCTGATGCAAAACTAGGGAGAGGTCCCATGAGGGAACTCTGGAAACCTGTACAGGAGAAAGTCTGTCCCTGGCTGTAAGGAACCTCTTGATAAGAGGGTCTCCTGAGAGGCTCCTGTCCAAAAAGTAGGACAAGGCTGCCACCTGGACTCTTAGGGTCCTAGTGGCTAGGCCCAGATCCGCGCCATCCTGAAGGAACTCCAAGATGGCAGGCGTTTTGGGACAAGAGATCTGCTTTGTTATGCACCAACGCGAAAAGACTATCCAGACCTTCGCGTAGATGTGTCTGGTAACCTTCTTGCGGCTAGCCAGTAAGGTGTCTATGACTCTATCTGAACAGCCCTTCCGCTGCAGGTTCCACCTCTCAAGAGCCATGCCGTCAGGCTGAAAAATTCCGGATTTAAGTGAGAGATCGGCCCCTGCCGCAGAAGACCTGTCCGGAGAGGAAGGGGAAGAGGGGGGGCCAGAGCCCAGTGGCTCAGGAGGGGAAACCAGGACCTCCGGGGCCACCAAGGAGCGATTAGGATTAATCTGCTTTCCGAGGAGGCCAACTTTTGTAGGACCCTCGGGATCAGATTCAAGGGGGGAAAGGCGTAGGCCAGACGGAACTTCCAGGACTGGGCCAGCGCATCCACCCCCTGAGAGCCTTGCCCTCGTCTGAGAGAAAAGAAGCTGTTCACCTTTCTGTTTTCTTTGCAGGCAAAAAGATCTATCTCTGGCTCTCCGAACCGTTGGCAAACCCAGTTGAAGGTGTCTTGACACAATTCCCACTCCCCCTGAAGAATGGGACGGCGGCTCAGAAAGTCGGCCTCCAAATAGGTGGCTCCCCTTATGTGGATGGCCAGAATGGAGGGTACCCTCTGCTCCACCCAGCCCAAGATCTCCAGAGAGAGTGCTAGGAGAGATTGGGACCTGGTGCCTCCCTGCCTGTTGAGAAAGGCAACTGTAGTTGCATTGTCTGAGAGAACCAGGACATCCCTGCCCTAGATTCTCTCTTCGAAAGCTCTCAGTGCTTCTCCGACTGCCAGCAATTCTCGGTAGTTGGAAGAGGCCCGGCTTTGATGGGGATTCCAAGAGCCCTGAGCTTGCAGGTCTCCCGCATGAGCTCCCCACCCCCAAGCGCTGGCGTCCGTGGTGACCTTGACCGGATTGGTTTGACTCCACGGTAGGCCCTTCAGGAGGTTTTGGGGGCAAAGCCACCAACCTAGGGTGTCTTTGACTGGGATAGGGATACTGACCCGGGAATCGAGAGTGTTCTCCCTCCCGTCCCAGGAGGAGAGGAGGAACCTTTGTAGGGGTCTTGCATGTAGCTGAGCCCAGGGGACTGGCGGAATGCAAGAGGTCATCTGCCCTAACAGCCTCATGATGTCTCTGAGGGAGGGATCTTCTGCATCCCGTAGGGACCTGACCGCTGCTACAAGTCTCTGGAATTTCTCTTGGGGAAGAATAAGATTCTTTTCTCGGGAATCTATGAGAACCCCCAAGTAAGCTTTCCGTTGTTCCGGAAGGAGGGAGGACTTCTGTTTGTTGATTATCCAACCAAGCGACTCCAGAGTGGTCATGACCGCGGTCAGGTCCGAAAGGAGCTGATCCTGATTTGGACTGAAAAGCAAGAGGTCGTCCAGGTAGGGGATGAGGGAAATCCCCTTCAGATGAAGATGAGCCATTACCTCCGCCAGGACCTTCGTAAACACCCTCGGGCTGGAGGCCAGACCGAAGGGGAGGGCAGCAAACTGCCAGTGCTGAATTCCCTGGGCGGAGGCGAGGGCGAATCTTAAAAACCTCTGGTGACCCTAGAAAATCGGGACATGGAGGTAGGCGTCCCTCAAATCTATGGTCACTATAAAGACGCCCTCTAGCAAAAGACCCCTCAGGCTGTACACACTCTCCATCCGAAACTTTTTGTAGAGAAGATGGGAGTTCAGGGGTCTCAGATTGATTATTAGTCTGAACCTGCCATCTGGCTTGGGAACGACAAAAATGTGGGAGTACACCCCCTGACCTAATTGGTCTGGCGGAACAGGGACTATGACCCCCTGTTGCGCCAAACATGCCACGTTGTGGGAAAGGCCTGCATCCTTGAGGGGGTCCCTGGGTAGATGGGTAAGGAGGAAGGTGAGGGGGGGGGGGGAATTGGCGGAACTCTAAACGGTACCCCTCCCGGATTATCTGTAGGACATGGGGACTCTGGGTTATACTTTCCCAGGCGGGAAGGAACCTGGAGAGTCTGCCCCCTACTTTCTCGTCACTTGGGATCTTTTCCAGCGGGTTTAGGACTGGAAAAAAGGATCCCCCCCTTGGGTTTATCCTTCCCAAAGACCCAACGCCTGTTGGCGGTCGGTCTTTTGTCCGAGGGAGGATTCTTCCTTTGGTTGGAACGAAAGGGCCGCTTCCTATTCTGCTTGGGTTTGGAAGGGAACTTATTACCTTTATCCGAAGACCTGGACAAGGTCTGATCCAGAGCAGCCCCAAACAAAAGAGATCCCTCAAAAGGGAGCGCGCACAGACGGCGTTTAGAGGCGAAATCACCCCTCCAGGTCTTTAGCCAGACGGCCCTTCTAGATGAATTAATAAGGGCCCCGGTTTTGGCAGTGGCGCAAACTGCTTCAACCGCCGCATCAGCCAAATAGGCCACTGCCCCGCTAATAAGCTCGAGGGAATCTCGAATCTCCTTTGTTTTGGGGGTGCTGGGGAGATGGTCTAGAAGCCTGGAAGTCCAGGCGTCAGCATTCCTTGCCACACAGGCTGAGGCCAATGCTGGGCCCAAGGCGGCCGCATTGGCTTCCCATGCTCTCCGGAGGGAGGTGTCAGTACACCTGTCCATGGCGTCTCTCAAACTGCCTGCATCCTCAAATGAAAGGTCTGATTGCCTAGAGACTTGGGCCAAGGGAGCGTCTAGTTTAGGAACCTTAAAAAAGGTGTCTACTACCTCTGGTTTAAAGGGACAGCGGCGCTTCCAAGTTTTAAACCTTGGTAAGCCCTTTTCAGGTTCTGCCCATTCCCTAAGGATAATGTCCTTGAGGGACTTGTGGACAGGAATAGTTCTGGATTTGGGCTTTAGTAGACCCGAATATATTCTGTCCTGTGCCGAGACCTGTTCTGCTGGTTGCTGAATATGCTCCGTCGCATAAACAGCAGCTAGGAGACCCCCCATCTCGTCAGTGGGAAACATGTACTTTCCTGTCCTGGCATCCTCCTCCTCCTCCTCCTCCTCCTCCTCCTCTGCCTGGCTGTCTACCAGGCTCTCGCTTTGCAGGGTTAACTCGGACTCCTCAGAATCCGAGGGGTACAGAGTCCTAGCTTGATGGACTACAAACGAGAGGAAGAGGACGACTCCTGGGAGGAAGGGCCTGGTACTGAGGGATCATCATCTCTCCTCCTCAGGGAGGATTGAAAATCCTTGAGGGTAGACAGCATCTCAGTCTGAACTGAAAGGAACTGACTCATGATCTGCGCGGTCTCCTTCCCTGTTAATTTACATATGCATCTAGCGCAGAAATGCTTGTTATAATCAGCAGGTAGTTTGTCATTACAATTGCCACACTTCCTAGCACGTTTAGGGGGCTTAGCCACTCTGCTGGATTCCCCCTGGGCAGTAGGGTCCTCACCTAGTATAGCAGGGAAAAGACACAAAAAAGAAAAACACATGCCCATTAGCCCTTAAATCTCCAAGAGAGTGGGGTGAGTGGGGGGGGGGGGGACAATGTGAAAAACAAACCCCCCCCCTTAGAAAAGGAAGGACTCACCCCTGGTGGTTTCCTCTGCAGCCATAGAAAATGGACGGTCCTCTTCCATTGCAGCGTTGTGAAGAATCCTCAATGGAATCCTGGAGCACGCTACGAGGCCGCCAGGCCCCTCTCTCCCCCAAGCTGCTTTATGGAGGGATCCCAAGCCGTCTGCAGCGTCCGTTCCGGTGGGGGCCGTCATCTTGCCGCGCGGGAGCGGAATGACGTCACGACGCCGTGTGCGTCATCACTAGCCACCCTGGAGCTTCACGGCGCCGCTTAGCGGTGCCTCCACTACCCCCATGCGGTCCAGCAAACCCCCGGAAGGAGCTGCAAGTTGTGGAGCCTTAACCCAATGTCCAAGGTAGGGAACCAGGCAGGGGGGGAGAGAGGATGTGGCCTCTTCGGAGCACTGGAGAGCCCTGCTCAGCTAGGAGGCTCCGGCGTCCAGGGGGGTCTGTGTCTTCTCCTATTCTCCCCTGGACTTTGAAGAAGGGGGAACCCCCCCGGGCGGGTAGCAAGCTACACCGGACCCAACGGCACCCAGTACCGGCGGTCCGGACTCCGGGGGGGGGGGCACCAGCCCCAGGCCTTAAGTCGCATAGAAAAAAAGGGATTTTTAAATACAGCTTACCTGTAAAATCCTTTTCTTGGAGTACATCACGGGACACAGAGCGGCATATTCATTACTATGTGGGTTATATGGAGTACCTTCAGGTGTGGACACTGGCAATCTTCAAACAGGAAGTCCCCTCCCTATATAACCCCCTCCCCTAGAGGGAGTCCCTCAGTTTTGTAGCAAGCAGTATGCCTCCCAAAATGGTCACCCAAAAGAGGGGTGGGAGCTCTGTGTCCCGTGATGTACTCCAAGAAAAGGATTTTACAGGTAAGCTGTATTTAAAAATCCCTTTTTCTTTCTCGTACATCACGGGACACAGAGCGGCATATTCATTACTATGTGGGATGTCCGAAAGCAATGCTTTAATGAGGGGAGGGAGACATCTTCCAAAGAAGGATTCAATTTTAGAGCTAAACTCAAATCATAATAATATTTCCAAATTAGTCAAGAAAGAAGAACCTTTTTCTTTTTTTTTTTTTTTTTATATATAACCAAGGGTGTTTCTGATCCCGAGGATTTCAAACTGCAGCCTGTAGTACTGCCTGACCAAAGGCAGTATCCGCATTTCTTCTCACGTCTAGTTGATAAAACCTTGTAAACGTGTGGACTGATGACCACGTTGCCGCCTTGCATATCTGAGCCATAGAGATCTGATGGTGTGCTGCCCAAGAGGCGCCCATGGCCCTGGTAGAATGGGCCTTTACCGACAACGGAGGGGGCAACCTCTTCAATCCGTAGGCTTGAATGATTAATTGTCTAATCCATCTCGAGATGGTGGATTTTGCAGCTGCCTGCCCCTTCTTGGGGCCATCTGGTAGAACGAATAACACCTCTGTTTTCCGGATCTTTTCCGTAGCTTTAAGATAGGCCTTCATGGCCCGGACAATATCCAAGGTATGCAGCAACCCCTCCTTTCTAGATGTAGGTTTTGGAAAGAAGGATGGAAGTACCAAATCCTGGTTTAAGTGAAATTTGGATATAACCTTTGGTAGAAAGGAAGGATGGGGCCGGAGAACTGCCCTGTCCTTATGCAGAACAAGATATGGTTCCTTACACGATAAGGCTGCTAATTCTGACACTCTCCTGGCCGAAACTATGGCGACCAAGAAAACCAATTTTCTTGTCAGTAAGAGTAAAGGAATCTCAGCCAAAGGCTCAAAAGGCTGTTTCTGTAGAGTGGACAGGACAAGATTTAGGTCCCAAGGACAAACTGGTGACTTGACAGGAGGATTAATACGCAAGACCCCCTGTAAGAAGGTCTTTACCAGCGAGTGGGTGGCCAGCGGCCTCTGAAACCACACTGACAGAGCTGAGATCTGTCCTTTGATTGTGCTTAGTGCCAGGCCTTTATCCACTCCTAGCTGGAGAAAACTTAACACCCTATCAATAGTATATTTGCGGCAATTCCATCTTTTGGATTCACACCAGCCTATATAGTTCCTCCACACCCTGTAATAAATTACCCTGGAGACCGGCTTTCTAGCCTTAATCAGGGTAGGGATTACCTGCTTAGACAGACCCCTACCCCTGAGAATCAGGGATTCAGCCTCCAGGCCGTCAAATTTAGACGCTGTAATGTAGGGTGGAGGATCGGGCCTTGTGAGAGTAGGTCTGGTTGTAGAGGAAGAGTCCAAGGGTCTCCCACTGCCATATTCAGGACTAGTGAGTACCAAGCCCTCCGGGGCCAAGCTGGAGCTATTAGAATGACTGGCTTGTGCTCCACTCTGATCTTGCGCAACAGGCGGGGGAGTAACTGTAGTGGAGGGAATGCATATAGAAGTTTGAATTGATGCCAAGGGCAAACCAACGCATCGGTTCCGCAGGCCATAGGATCCCTCGCTCGCGACACGAACCTGTCTAGTTTCTTGTTGAACCTGGATGCCATTATATCTACGTCTGGCGTTCCCCACCTCTGGCAGATTGTCTGAAAGACCTGGGGATGCAGAGACCACTCCCCTGGCAACAGACTCTGGCGACTTAAGAAGTCTGCCTGCAGGTTGTCCACTCCGGGAATGAATATCGCTGAAATGCAGGGTACATGAACCTCTGCCCATTGAAAAATCAAGTTCACTTCCCTTTGAGCGGCCTGGCTCCTGGTTCCCCCTTGGTGGTTTATGTATGCCACCGCCGTGGCATTGTCTGACTGGATTCTCACCGGGAACCCCTTTAATCTGGAGGTCCACGCCAACAGGGCTAGGCGAGCAGCTCTGATTTCCAAGATATTGATGGGGAGCTGCCTCTCTGCTTTCACCCAAGTTCCCTGGCGGGAGAACCCTTCGAAGACCGCCCCCCAGCCTGCCAGGCTGGCGTCTGTGGTAACTACCTTCCAGACAACAGGGCTGAAGGATCTTCCCTTTAGAAGATTCTGAGGGTTCAACCACCAGGCCAGGCTCTGTCGGACCCTTGATGATAGCGTCAAAGGGGACTCTAAGGCATGTGCCCTCTTGCCCCAGGCTGCTAGAATGGCTGCCTGTAGGACGCGAGTGTGGATCTGAGCGTATGGTACTGCCTCGAATGTGGCCACTAGCTTGCCTAGTAATCGCATACACAGGCGAATAGTTGGTCTTTTCTTGTTTATAACCAACTGAACCAACCCCTTGATCGCCTTGATCTTTACAAGGGGCAGGAACACCTTTTGATGTTCTGTGTCTAACCTCATGCCGAGGTATTCCAACTGCTTTGTAGGCTGGAATGCTGACTTTCCCTGGTTTAGGACCCAGCCGAATTCTTCGAGGTACCGAACCGTGAGGTTTACTGCCTTTTGCAGACCCGTCCGTGAGTGATCTATGATTAAAAGGTCGTCCAAGTATGCTAGGACTGTGACTCCTTGGATCCTTAAATTGGCCAGAACTGGGGCTAGGATCTTCGTGAATACCCAGGGGGCCGTGGCCAGCCCGAAAGGGAGCGCCCTGAATTGGAAGTGTCGCTGCCCCACCGCGAAGCGTAAAAACCTTTGATGCGACTGAAAGATTGGTACATGAAGGTAAGCATCTTTTATGTCTATGGAGGCCAGAAAATCGTCTTTCTGAAGCGCGGCGGCTGCTGACCGGATGGATTCCATCCGGAAGGACCGCACCCTTAGATAAGCGTTTAACCTCTTTAGGTCCAAGATTGGCCTGACATCGCCGTTGGGCTTTGGTATGACAAAGAGATTGGAATAGAAACCTAGGCCTTGCTCTTGGGCTGGCACTTCTATAATTACGTCCTGGCAAGGCAGGTGATCCAAAGCTGCCAGCATTGAGGCCTTCCTTGCTGGATCCCTTGGTAGCCTTGATTCTTGAAAATGAGGCGGAGGATATCTTAGAAACTCCAATCTGTAACCTGTGGTTACAGATGCCCGGGCCCAATTGTCGGGGATCTTGGCTTCCCAAACTTCTGAGAAGAGACGAAGCCTTCCCCCCACCCGTGAGAGTGGGGGCGCCCCTTCATAAGGCAGACTTAGGGGCTGTCTTTGACGGCTTGCGATACCACGGCTTCTTACCCCCAGGGGTCTGTCCCTGCGATCTACTGTTAACGTTGGATCGTGCAGGCGGCCGTCGATACTGCCTGGAATTAGAGGGCCCCGAGACAGGAAAAAGCTGCCTTTTAAATGTAGGAGCCCGGAATGTCTTTTTGACCGGTAAAAGGGTACTCTTGCCATTTGAAATAGTCTGAATATATTTATCCAGATCTTCTCCGAAGAGTCGTCCTCCATGGAAGGGAAATCCTGCCCGAAGCTTTTTGCATGGGGGTTCTGCCGCCCAGTTCTTCAACCATAAGAGCCTTCTCATGTGTACCAAACATAGTGATAAACGAGAAGCCTGCTGGATGGAATCTTTTATAGCATCTACCGCGAAACACAGAGCTCTGGGAATGTCAGCAAACTCTTCTGCTTGTTGGGTAGGCATGTCCTTTAACATCTCTTTTGTCTGGTCTTTTAATGCCTGACAAACTCCAATTGCAGCTACCGCTGGCTGCACCACTGCTCCTGCCGTAGCAAAGGATGCTTTTAAAAGTGTCTCTAATCTTTTATCAACCGGATCTTTAAACATATGTATGTTTTCCACCGGGCAAGTTAGTGATTTATTCACACATGAGATGGCTGCATCCACTACTGGGAGCCTCCACTTCTTGGAGAATTTTTCCTCCATGGGATAAATGACCGCAAATCTTTTCGGTGGCAGAAAAAACCCTGTCCGGCCGTACCCAATCCCGAAAGATCAATTCCTCCAAGAGAGGATGGACCGGAAAAACTGCGTTGCTTAACGGGGCTTTCAAAGAGCCCAGAGAGGATACCGGAGGAACCTGAAGTTCTGGCAATGGCAAACTAAATGCCGAGCGGACCATGTCCGTCAAAGACTGTACCCACAGTCTCTCTGTCTGGGAGTCTGAAAATGGTTCCTCAGAGGTAGACCCCTCCATCCCTGAACCCTCTTGGTTCAGGTCCAGTTGATCCTCCTGTGATTCTAATTCCTCCGGAGAGAGAATCTCAGCATCTGAGGATACACCCCCTGGTGATGGGGATCTAACCCGTTTCTTACCAGGAATAGCTCTGGCGATCAATGCCGCTATTCTCTCTTCTAGCCCCCCTAGGGATACGGCTAGCATCTCCTCTGTGATAAACACAGGGCTGGGCTGATCTGGGCCAGCCTCCGCACCAGATCCCCCTAATGGCTCATCCAAGGCGCTTCTTAAATTAATAAGCTGCGGGGAAAGTATCTTTTTTGTCCCCTTTGACCCCGAACCCTTGGAAGCCATAATACAAAATCGAGGGACTCCGCCCACACAACAGACTGTAGTGGCCAGGAGTACAATTTTCAGAGTTTAGGGGAGAATAGATCACTAGTGTCCCCAAAAACTGATGGGCCCGTATGTTGGTCTTTTCTTTTTTTTTTTTTTTTTTTTAATAATTATATATTATATATTATATATTTGACAACATACAATGACCCTAATTTAAGTTTGCCAGCCTCCAACCTGCTGCAAAATAAGGGGGATTTCTTGGCTTAACAATAAAGGCATTGGAACAAAGTCCACATGTACTACCCCTCTTCCGCCACCGAGAGTCACTGTTCTGCCGCTCTGCGTCCTCTCCTTGAAAAAATCAGCCTCAGACTGAGCCCTGACAAGGCCTGCTGTCTATAACAGCACAAAGGCGCGCCCCTGTATGACGCCGCAGGCCCGCCCCCCCCCTCCTGTCTGGACGGCGCGAAAAACGTCAATAAGACGTGCGCGCGCGCGTGTATGCCGGATACAGGAGGAACATGGAGGAGCCGCGCTGCTGGAGATCCAGGCACGCAGAAACAGGCGGCAGATTCAAACCCCCGGCCAGGTAGGACTCTCTCAAGGCCCCTAGGGATCCTTACTAGCCCTAGGAAGAAACAGCAGGTTAGCTAGCAACACATATTTAGACAGGGGGGCCTAGTGATGGGGGGAGAAAGGGTGTCATCCTGTCTCTTTTAGACATAGTGATCACGGTTGCCCATGCAGAGCATACTTAGGCTATCCCCCCTTTTAGGTTACCCCGGGGAGCCTGCTGTCGAACCAAGTCCCGCAGGCTCCCCCTTACCTGCTCCATGCTGCAGGATGTTTGACCAGCAAACTGATCCAATCTTCTCCCATCTCCGTGGGTAGCGTAGTAGACCTTCAGGCCCTGGGGTCCTATGAAGGTACCCACTGTCCTGGACCTATATAGCACCCTGGCAAAACAGGAACTTTATGGTCTTTGCAAACTCCAAGTCCTGGGCCCAGGGTCCAGCCCTCCAAAGAGGAGCATTATAGGCAAAACCCCACGGTTTGGGGCCCGGGTACTGTCCACTTTGGCACTGAGGCTCCTTGGACAGATCCGGTAGCCCGCCCTTAATCCCAAGGATGTGGAGCAAAGCTATTCCGTGACCAACACCTAAGACACTGGCGAAAAAACTGAGGGACTCCCTCTAGGGGAGGGGGTTATATAGGGAGGGGACTTCCTGTTTGAAGATTGCCAGTGTCCACACCTGAAGGTACTCCATATAACCCACATAGTAATGAATATGCCGCTCTGTGTCCCGTGATGTACGAGAAAGAAAAACAAACGTTTCGCTGAAAGGGAAACACAATCAAGAACTGAGGCACACGGGAGGGGTGGGGCCTTTTAAACCTCATTTTTGATTGGGTTTCCTGTCAGGTGAGCCAGTCTACTCTCAGGGTGCCGTCCTGGAAGACGAGGGAGAAAAAAAAGTTTTGCCTGCAGTTCTATTATAAAATTTCACCAGACAACTGTGTGTATGGAATAAAGGCCATTGTTTTTTACAGTCAAGCTCCTATCACATTCTTATATGGAAGAAAAAAACAACTATGCACTTATAGCCCTTAGGCTTCATTTCCACTGGCATTTTTGCAGCCACTTTTCTGAGCGTTTTTTACAGCTTAAAAACGCCTGTCCATGTTAGTCTATGGCCTCATGCCCACCATGACGTTTTTGAGCTGTAGATGGCTAAGCTGCAAAAAAAACGCGGGACCAGTGCGTTCTGAAGCTCCAGCAATAGAGCTGTAAAAACGTCAGACATTAAAAAACGCTCAAAAACGCGCATAAACGCTCAAAAACACTCAAAAACGCGGCCGCTGCGTTTTTAAAGCTCCAGCTCCAAAAAAAAAAAAAAAATTTTTTTTTTTTTTCTAAAATAAACATGGACAGTCGTTTTTAAGCTGTAAAAAACGTAGCTGTAAAAACGCCAGTGGAAATGAAGCCTTACTGTGATAAACTAGCCTTGACAAGTTTTTCTCAACCCTTTTTTAGTCAAGGCACCCTTTAAAACAAATCTTTAAGTCACCCCATTCTGAGATGTAAAAAATAGTTTTTCCTAACGCGGCAACATCCAAACATGTAGGTTCCAAGGCGCAGGGATCGGTAAAACTGTCAGAATGCCAAGGAGGAAGTGGGCCTGAGGGAGGCTCACCATCATTTAGTTTATCGATCCCTCTCTTGGACTGTGTTGCTGCACTATGAATTACCACCCTATACCTGGGTGCTGCTTTCTGTTTGCCTAAAAGTATGTTTGGATATTTTGTGTGCAAAAAAAAAGTCTGAAACTTTTTACTGATCCAGCGCCTTGGCACTTTTTTTTTCACCTTTGTTTTCTTGTACTTTAGACAGAGGTGATCTAAAATCTGTTGCCCGAGACACTGCCTCCAGGAAAACCCATTATAAAAAAAACACACACAAGCTAATGTGCACTTATTGTCATCTTACAAAGCATTAGTCAATGTGAAGAATGTATTAAGAGCAAAAATGGATTTTAATGGGGCTGGTCATACAATACAGTATAAAATATTAATGCTGCCTAGAGCATGAGCGCGTTTTAAAGTAATCGGTTGTTATAATTGCACCATGAACAACTAATGAGAACTGTAGTTAAGGCATTACATGAAGGGCTTGTTCACAGCAAAAAAGTTTGTTTTTTTAACACATCCTGAATGCATGCACAGTAAAATCAATGCATTACAGTCACTCTAGTTCAAACCACTTCATTCAGTTGCAGTACATCATATTCCCACAAACTGCAGCTGTCCCCTCCATACCTCAAGGACATGCATGCCAGATGTCACACATGCGTAGTGCAAGATCTGACAAAGTACTTGACTGTTTACATGCTGCCATTAAGTCTCACTGCATTTCGAGGTTTTCCAATTATTAGCTTGAGGTCTGCCTTCAGGTTACCAGCACATGGGCTGAATGGCCGTGGGGGGTGAGTAGAAAAAATGTCAACTATCATATTTCATGATTTCCTGCAAGACACTTGGAAGAGGTTCCAGTGATTTAGCATGGGGGTAGAGTTTTCCATTAAAAAAAAATGTTGAATTTTAAAAAAAGGTGACAGGTCTATTTTAAAAAGGAAATAATATATCAGTTTGTTGGCAGGAACACAAATCTAAACCATGGTACATTTCAGGCCCATAATCCTAACTAAATACCAATATTTGTAGCCCACCTATACCTTAAACATAGGTGCAAGGGAAATGTATTATTTTAAAGGTGATTTCCAAGCAAAAGAAATCTATTGGAAATGGTCCCACACATGTAGGTGTCCTTTTTCTAGAAATATATAGAATGTTACAAATAAGAGCCAAAAAAAATGCAGTTTACAGATACAGAATAATATATACAGTAAATATTTATATTATTTTCAGCTGATTTCATTAAGGACCCACACTTGGGGCTCTTTCACACGGGGCGGATCAGCACCTCCGTTTGCTCAGCGGGGATCGCTTTGTTGATCCCCGCTGAGCCGGTGGATGACAGGGCGATCCCCGCACACTGTCTTTTCTCCGCTCTCCCCTATGGGGGATCGGATGTCCGTGTTCATCTGATCCGATCCGCCAGACGGAAGGAAAAGTAGGTTTTTCCTCCGTCATACTTTGGCGGAGTGGAGCTGGTCGGATGTCAGCGGGCATGTCACCGCTAACATCCGCGGCTCCATAGAGGAGCACGGAGCGCCCATTCAGGTCCGCAAAAAAAAAAACTGGCAGGCGGATCTGAATGGGCGCTCCGTGTGAAAGAGACCTTGCTTAGCATGTTATGTATTTTCTAATATCCCATAAACCTAAAAATGACATTATATATATATATATAATCTCATAGCTTTTTACCTTACTTCCTTCTGCTCTAGAATTACAGGAGTTTCCTATAGTTTTGAGCACAGATGCTGCTTGTGCTGACATAGTTTTTATTTCTTTTTTGGTTTAGCTATGAATGATGATCCTACACCATCAGTGGGTGCGTTGACATTTTCCTTTTTTCCCATGATTCTGAGGTGGTCTTGATTATTACCTTGTACTTTGTGATGTATAACTGGGTTTATGTACAGACTGACTCCTCTACCATGCCTGGACTTGGTTGACTGGGGATGGCCCATTGGCAATCCTGAGGATTCTTCTACTTTGAAGGGGTTATTGGAAAGGAGGTTGTTCTTTTGTTATTTTATCTTGTAAAGTTATTTAATTTTGTATCGTACAAAAAAATATATAAAATAGGTTTTAATTAAACTACATGCATCCTAAAATGGACACGTGCTAACTAATAAAGATTATACCCACTGTAATAATCACTATTGTGCTATACCAAAAACAACAAAAAAATTTACAAAAAAGTTGCACAAAAAAATTCCAGTTGCTGTGAAAAATGTTGTCGATACCAGTGTTCGATCATGGATAGCTTATACATTTTAAATAATGCAAATCTTTGTAGAATTTTTTACACAATTTTTGTCTGTGCATTTTTTGTTAGTTTTGGTATTAAACAATAGTGATTATCACAGTGGGTATAATCTTTATTACTTAGCACATGTCAATTTTAGGATGCATGTAGTTTCATTAGCGCCTATTTTTATATTTAACCACTTAAGACCCGGACCAATACGCTGGTAAATGACCCAAGGTGTTTTTGCGATTCGGCACTGCGTCGCTTTGACAATTGCGCGGTCGTGCGACGTGGCTCCCAAACAAAATTTGCATCCTTTTCTTCCCACAAATAGAGCTTTCTTTTGGTGGTATTTGATCACCTCTGCGATTTTTATTTTTTGCGCTATATACAAAAATAGAGCGACATTTTTGAAAAAAAAACACTATTTTTTACTTTTTGTTAAAAAAAAAATCAAATAAACTAAATTTTAGTCAAACATTTAGGCCAAAATGTATTTAGCCACATGTCTTTAGTAAAAAAAAAAAAATCGCAATAAAAAAAAAATAGCTACCTAGCGGGAACAGCGACACTAATACAGCGATCAGAAAAATGATCGCTTAGTGACGCTGGCAATAGGGAGTGAAAGGGTTAACTAGGGTGGTGATCAGGGGGTTAAAACTTTATTAGGGGGGGTGGGGGGGCTATCCTGAACCTAACACTAACTGTTTTTTACAGTGCCTGTCACACTGACACTAAATGCAGTGATTAAATCACTGCATTCAGTAACACTGTGACAGGGGGGTGGGGGGGGGCGATCACAAGGGGTTAATATGCCTATGTGAGTGTGTGTCAGTGCACACTTACTTGGCATGTCTTCTCTCATCAGCAGCGCTGGGAAACAGCGCTGCGATGAGAGAATACATAATTTCCTCCTTCCTGTGTAAACACAGGAGGAGGAAGTGACAGGCTGGGAGCGCGCTCCCATTGGCTGGGAGCGATCGCGGGGGGGGGGCGGAAAACACGGACATCCGCCCGCAGATCCCGGATCGTTCCCAGAGGTAGGGAGACCCCCGCACGCCGCGGAGGGGGTCCCGATGGGACCCCCGAACCGCACTCAGGCGGGGACGTAAATTTACGCCCTTGTGCCTGTACGAGCCATGTTGTGGCCGTATATGTGCGTGCGGGGGTCTTTAAGTGGTTAAGGGGGAGCTGTCACATGCATTTACATAGGGTTGGCACCCTTTATATTTTGTATGTTTGTATTTGCATTGCACACACACACCACACTTAGAAATGTTTTTATTACTTGTGTACTAAGTGTATGTAATCAGAACTGGTGCAAGGATTTTTGACACCCTAGGGGGAAACCTAATTTTGCTGCCCCCCTTGGCTCCACCCCTAACCCCACACCCTTTGCCCTGCCCATGTATACCCCCACCTTTCTAGTGAAGCGCCCATCAAATACAGCCTCACCAGCACCCATCAAATGCAGCCTCACTAGCACCCATCAATGAATGTTTGCTTGCTTCCATTAATTCTGGAGTCAGGACACAGACACAGCCCCCCGCCAGGTGCTGCGCCTCTGACACTATCTGTGAACGGAGCGGCGGCTGCCTGCTAAAGCTGAGACTTAGTTGCTTTCTGCAAAAGGAAGAGAATTGGAACACCAGTGGCCGGGTGCCCTAGGCTGCCTAGAGGTAGCATCGGCCCTGTTCTCACCTGTGCCCATTAACCACTTAAGGACCGCTGTATGTACATTTACGTCGGCAGAATGGCACGGACAGGCACATCAACATACCTGTACGTGCCTGCCTAGACGTGGGTCGGGGGTCTGATCGGGACCCCCCCCCCGGTACATGCGGCGGTTCCCGTGGCTTCAGGAGCGATCCGGGACGAGGGGGCGGCTGTTCGTTTTTGTCCGCCCCCTCCGGATCGCTCCCAGCCAATCAGCGCGCTCCCCCATGTGTCACTTCCTCCTCCTGTGTAAACACAGGAAGGAGGAAGTGATGTGATCTCTCCTCTCGGCGGTATTTTCAACTGAGGAGAGATCACATCAGACAGTGAGTCTGCACAACACTACACTGACACCAGTACACGCAGGCACATTAACCCCTTGCGATCAGCCCCCCCCCCACCCCCCTGTCACAGTGTACTGATCACTGTATTTAGTGTCAGTGTGATAGGCAGTTAGTGTTAGGTCCAGGGTAGCCCCCGTACCCCCCCATTGCGATTTTTTTTTTTTTACTAAAGACATGTGGCTGAATACATTTTGGCCTAAATGTTTGACTAAAATTTAGTTTATTTGATTTTTTTATAACAAAAAGTAAAAAATATTGTTTTTTTTTCAAAAATGTCGCTCTATTTTTGTATATAGCGCAAAAAAAAGGATTTTTAATAACAGCCTACCTGTAAAATCCTTTTCTTGAAGTACATCACGGGACACAGAGCGCATAGTCATTACATATGGGTTATATGGGTACCTTCAGGTGTGGACACTGGTGTAATCAACTTCACAGGAAGTTCCTCCCTATATAACCCCCTCCCACTGAGAGTGCTTTAGTTTTGTAGCAAGCAATTCTCCCGAGGTTACACAATGTTCCCCAAAAGAGGGGTGGGAGCTCTGTGTCCCGTGATGTACTTCAAGAAAAGGATTTTACAGGTAAGCTGTTATTAAAAATCCTTTTTTCTTTATCGTACATCACGGGACACAGAGCGCATAGTCATTACATATGGGATGTCCCAAAGCAATGCTCCATGAAGGGAGGGAGACCGTAAGGCCAAAAATAGCCAAACAAAAAACATTATCAGGAGGTAAAATAGCTCCACCAACAGAAAAAAGGGGGCGTGAACCGGGCCAGAGGATTCTATACTGCTGCCCGTAGGACCGCCTGCCCAAATGCTGTGTCCGTAGCTTTTGTGACATCCAACTTATAAAATTTAGTAAACGTATGTACGGAAGACCAGGTTGCCGCTTTGCAAACCTGTGCCATAGAGATCTGATGGTGTGCCGCCCAAGAGGCACTCATGGCCCTCGTAGAATGGGCCTTAACTGATAAGGGAGGTGGAACGCGCTTCAGACCATAGGCCTGAAAAATCAGCTGCTTAATCCACCTAGCCAAGGAAGACTTGGCAGCCGGCTGACCCTTCTTGGGGCCATCCGGAAGAACGAAAAGCACATCTGTTTTCCGAATCTTCTCTGTAGCCTTGAGATAAACCCTCATGGCTCGGACCATGTCCAAAGTATGAAGCAGTCTTTCCTCTCTGGACTGGGGAGTAGGAAAGAAGGATGGTAGGACTAGGTCCTGATTCAAGTGAAAACTGGATATGACCTTAGGAAGGAAAGAAGGTTGAGGCCGCAGAACCACTCTGTCCTTATGCAGAATCAGGTACGGTTCCCTGCAAGACAAGGCTGCCAGCTCGGAGACCCTTCTGGCCGAAGCCATAGCCACCAAGAAAACCAACTTTCGGGTTAGCAGCACAAGAGGGATTTCTGTCAGAGGTTCAAACGGCTGCTTTTGTAAAGCTGACAAGACCAGATTTAAATTCCAGGGGCAGAGGGGAGCTCTAATAGGGGGATTCTCATGTAAGACCCCCTGCAAGAAGGTTTTCACAAGCGAATGCGTGGCCAAAGGCCTTTGAAACCATATCGATAAGGCAGACACCTGCCCCTTTAGAGTACTAAGAGCCAACCCCTTGTCAACGCCAACCTGGAGGAATCGCAAGATCCTGTCAATAAAAAACTTGCGAGGATGCCCTCCTTGAGACTCGCACCACTCCACATAGGTCCTCTAGACTCTGTAATAGATATTTCTAGAGACTGGCTTTCTAGCCTGAATTAACGTAGATATGACTTGGGCTGAGAGGCCTCTGCCCTTAAGAATTAGGGATTCAGCCGCCAAGCCATCAAATTTAGCTGCTGTGAAGCAGGGTGGTAGATCGGGCCCTGAGACAGCAGATCTGGGAGCAGGGGGAGTGGCCACGGTGCCCCTACAGACATCCTCACGATGAGTGCGTACCAAGCCCTTCTGGGCCAGGCTGGGGCCACCAGGATCACCGGCCTGCGCTCCACCCTGATCCTTCGTAGAAGGCGGGGAATCATCTGTAGTGGAGGGAACGCATACAGGAGAGAAAACTGGTGCCAGGGGCAAACCAACGCATCGGTCCCGTAGGCCGAGGGGTCCCTGGCTCGGGATACGAATTTGTCCAATCTTTGGCAAATCTCTTGGAATACCTGGGGGTGAAGAGACCACTCTCCCGGGAGTAACTGTTGACGACTCAAAAATCTGCTTGAGAATTGTCTATCCCTGGGATGAACACTGCTGAGATGCAGGGTACATGGGCTTCGGCCCATGAGAAAATCAGGTTTACTTCCCTTTGAGCCGCTAGGCTCCTTGTGCCCCCCTGGTGGTTTATGTATGCCACCGCCGTGGCATTGTCGGACTGTATCCTTACTGGCAGACCCTGCAGGGGGAGAGTCCAGGCGACCAGGGCCAACCGAGCAGCTCTGATCTCTAGGACATTGATGGGAAGCAGACTTTCTGCCTCTGACCACTGTCCCTGCTGGGTCCGTTTTCCTAAGATTGCCCCCCAACCTGTTAGGCTGGCATCTGTGGTTACTATTTTCCACGTGATGGGGCAAAAGGTTTTCCCTTTTGACAATTTTTGAGGGACCAGCCACCAGTACAGGTTGCGCCTGACTCCTGGGGAAAGACCTAATGGACGGTCTAATGCCTGTATGGACCTGTTCCAAGCAGAGAGAATAGCTGCCTGGAGAACTCTGGTATGGATCTGGGCATAGGGCACTGCTTCGAAGGCGGCTACCATCTTTCCCAGCAGTCGCATGCATAGGCGAATAGTCGGCCTCTTTTTGCCTAGGACTATTTGAATTGTTTGAGTCAATGACCTGATCTTTTCTTGAGGTAAAAATATCCTCTGGCATTCTGTATCTCACCGAAGGCCTAGATATTCCAACTGTCTTGTGGGTTGCAACCTCGATTTTCCTTGGTTCACAACCCACCCGAATTCTTGTAGATGCCGAACTGTGCGGACTACTGCATGATTGAGGTTGGAAGCTGATCTGTCGATAACCAGGAGATCGTCCAGGTATGCCAGGACCAAAATGCCTTCTGTCCTTAGGACGGCTAGCACCGGGGCTAACACTTTTGTGAATACCCACGGAGCTGTTGCCAACCCGAAAGGGAGGGCTACGAACTGGAAATGACTTTGATCTATCATAAAACGAAGAAACTTGTGATGTGCTGGGTAGATCGGCACATGCAGATATGCATCCTTTATGTCTATAGATGCTAGAAAGTCGCCTTGATGCAGGCTGGCTGTCACTGAACGTATGGAATCCATACGAAGAGTCTGAATCTTTAGAAAGCGATTTAGGCGTTTGAGGTCTAGGATAGGCCTGACGTCGCCATTGGTATAATAAAAAGGTTGGAGTAGAATCCCATACCCCTTTCTTGGGTTGGTACTACAATTACTCCTTGGAGCAAGAGGCGATCCAACGCCTTTACGAGAGAGGCCCTCTTTAACGGGTCGCTTGGAAGACTTGACCCCTGAAAATGAGGAGGGGGGATTTCTCGAAACTCTAGTTTGTAGCCTGTGGCTACCACGGACCGAACCCAAGAGTCGGGAATTCTGGCCTTCCAGACTTCGGAGAAAAACTGAAGTCTTCCCCCCACCCAAGAGAGTGGGGGTGCCCCTTCATGAATCTGACTTGATGACTGGTTTAGCCGGCTTGCGAGACCAGGGCCTCTTGTTTGCCGCGGCTTGTCCCTGTGGGCGGCTATTAACTGCTGAACGCCCGGGAGGCCGTCGATACTGACGGGAAGTCGAAGGGGCCGAGCCTGCAAAGGCCTGTCGTTTAAACGCGGGCCCACGCGGTCTTTTATTGACCGGTAAGGAAGAACTTTTACCACTTGATATGGTTTGGATATATTTATCTAGGTCTTCACCGAATAGTCTTCCCCCATGAAAGGGAAACCCTGCTAAAAGCTTTTTGCAGGGTGCCTCTGCTGACCAGTTCTTTAGCCACGAAGACGACGCATGTGAACCACCAGCAGAGATAACCGGGATGCCTGTTGGATGGAGTCCTTAATAGCATCTACTGCAAAGCAGAGAGCCCTAGGGAAATCTGCTAATTCACGAGTTTGCTGAGCCGGCATGTCCTTTAATATCTGTTTTGCCTGATCCTTTAAGGCCTGACAAACGCCAATGGCTGCCACCACTGGCTGAACCATGGCACCTACTGTGGTGAAAGAAGCCTTCAGTAGGGTCTCTAATTTTTTGTCGACCGGATCCTTGAACATCTGGACATTTTCAACCGGACAGGTCAGGGATTTATTCACGCAGGAAATGGCCGCGTCCACTGTGGGGAGTGCCCATTTCTTTAAAAATTCCTCTTCCATAGGATAGAGAATAGAGAACCTCTTAGGAGGGATAAAGATCCTATCAGGTCGAGCCCACTCCTGGTAAATCACGCTCCGCAGAAGGGGGTGAATCGGAAAAGACACACAAGTTAATGGAGCCTTTAAAGAACCCAATGAGGATACCACAGGGGCTACTAGTTCTAGCACTGGAAGTTTAAAAGCAGTGCGAACTATATCGGTCAAAGACTGGATCCACAGGCTCTCCGCTTGAGAGGCCGAAAAATATTCATCTACAGTGGAACCCTCCATGTCTGAACCTTCGGGACTTGGGTCTGCTTGATCCCCTTGTGGGTTCCGTTCCTCCGAAGAGGAGACCTCCGCATCTGAAAACACCAAACTAGGTGAGGGGGATCTAGCCCGTTTGCTACTTGGCAAAGGGCGGGCAAACAAAGCAGTTAAACTTTTCTCTAGCCCACCCAGGGTGGTCGCTAGCATTTCTTCCGTTACGTAAACGGGAATGGGTGGATCGGGGGCCGCCTCTGCCCCCAGCATCCCCAATGGCTCTTGTACTATGCTACTCGGTGGTCTAACTGGTGAGGGTGGGGCCGTTGAAGCCTGGCCCAAATCCTCTGACCCCGATGGAGACCCCTTTTGTTTCTTGGCACCTTTTACAGCCTTGGCTGGTCCTGATGCCTTTGGAGCCATTGCACAACCTTGAGTCACCCCTCTAGCCAACACCTGACTGTTGTAGCTAGGAGTAATTAATATGAGAACAGGCTGAGGAAAATGAAAACATTTTTTTTTTTTTTACCCGCCTGGGAGGTGGCAATACTGAGGAAAACCTGTGAGTATTGCAACACCAATGCCCGTTAGCCGGAGTCCAAGGTTGACTCAGATACTGCTGGATCTAAGGCTGAGTCCCTTTAACCACTTAAGACCCGGACCAATACGCTGGCAAATGACCCAAGGGGTTTTTGCGATTCGGCACTGCGTCGCTTTAACAGACAATTGCGCGGTCGTGCGACGTGGCTCCCAAACAAAATTCGCGTCCTTTTTTTCCCACAAATAGAGCTTTCTTTTGGTGGCATTTGATCGCCTCTGCGATTTTTATTTTTTGCGCTATATACAAAAATAGAGCGACATTTTTGAAAAAAAATCAATATTTTTTACTTTTTGTTATAATAAAAAACCAATAAACTAAATTTTAGTCAAACATTTAGGCCAAAATTTATTTAGCCGCATGTCTTTAGTAAAAAAAAAATCGCATTAAAAAAAAATTAGCTACCTAGCGGGAACAGCGACACTAATACAGCGATCAGAAAAATGATCGCTTAGTGACGCTGGCAATAGGGAGTGAAAGGGTTAACTAGGGCAGTGATCAGGGGTTAAAACTTTATTGGGGGGGGTGGGGGGGGGCTACCCTGACACTACTGACTGTCTGACTGTCCACACTGTCTGTCACACTGACACTAAATACAGTAATCATACATGATTACTGCATTCAGTGACACTGTGACAGGGGGGAGGGGGGGGGCGATCGCGGGGGTTAAATGTGTGTGTGTAGTGTAGTGTTGGTGCAGGACTTACTTGTTCTGTGGTGATCTCTCCTCAGCGGCGCTTGAAACAAACGCCGAGGGAGAGATCACGTCGCTTCCTCCTTCCTGTGTTTACACAGGAGGAGGAAGTGACAGGTCAGGGGCGGGCGCGCGCATTGGCTGGGAGCGATCCGGAGGGGGCGGATGAAAACGGATAGCCGCCCCCACTCGTCGGATCGCTCCTGCAGCCGCGCGGACCGCCGCATGTACGGGGGGGGGGTCCGATCGGACCCCCCCGATCCCCCCCAAGGCACCAACGTATATATACGTTGATGTGCCTGTCGGTGCCATTCTGCCGACGTAAATGTACATGCGGCGGTCCTTAAGTGGTTAAGCAAAAAAACTTTTTTTTTTTTTTTTTTTCTGGTCAATAGTGGAACTAAGTCCTAGACCTGGAGATCCACAAACCGCCACTGGGTGTCACTGTGGCCAAAAGACCCAGCTGCGCGCTCTGTGTCCTTCTTCCTCTGCCTCCAGGAGGGAAAGACCAGCCAGAGAAAAAGTTTTACTTTAAAAACAGACCCTGACGCTGCTGGCCCGCCCCCCCAACGCACGCCGACGCTAAAAAAGGCGGCGTGCACCCCCCCACGCTGAAAACAACATGGAGGAAGCAGAGCAGAGGAAAAACATGGACCAGCGCCAGGCAGCACCAAACAGACACCAGGTAAGCACTAATCTTATTGTAGTGCACAGAGAGAGGAAGCTGTCCCCATGGGCTTCCTAAGAAACAGGAGTTTTCACCAGCAATTTCCTCTTTAAAATATGTGGGGTTGCAGTATCAATGCTAACAGGCAGACCTGGGGTGAGTAGCAAATATATATCTTACACAAGTATACATATATCTACATGTTATCTGGGTAAACATTAGTATCCCATCCTGCCCACACAGACATAGTGGAGATAGTGGCTGATGCACAAGCATACCATTAGCCAACCCAGAACCCCCAGGGGGATACCTACTGTCGAACCAAGTCCCGCAGGTTCCCTCTTACCTGCTCCACGCCGCAGGGTATTGCAAACTGCAAGAGGCCCAATCTTCCCCCATCTCCGTGGGTATTGTCTCGGACCTTCAGGGACCGGGGTCCTGTGTTAAGGAACCCACACCCCTGGACCTATATAGCATCCTGGCATCAGTAGCGTTTAGTCCTGGGAGAGACCAAGGCACTGGAGCCCAGAATCCAGCCCTCCAAGGAGAGGCATTATAGGCAACACCCCACGCAGGCAGGGCCCGGGTACCGTACACCTTGGCTTTGAAGCACTTCGGACGGATCCGGCTAGCTATCCTGGGTCCCGAGACCTCCGAGGGACAGCTAGACGTGACCAACACCTAAGACACTGGCGAAAAAACTAAAGCACTCTCAGTGGGAGGGGGTTATATAGGGAGGAACTTCCTGTGAAGTTGATTACACCAGTGTCCACACCTGAAGGTACCCATATAACCCATATGTAATGACTATGCGCTCTGTGTCCCGTGATGTACGATAAAGAAAATAAAAATCGCAGAGGCGATCAAATACCACCAAAAGAAAGCTCTATTTGTGGAAAGAAAAGGACGCAAATTTTGTTTGGGAGCCACGTCGCACGACCGCGCAATTGTCTGTTAAAGCGACGCAGTGCCGAATTGTAAAAACCCCTTGGGTCATTTAGCAGCATATTGGTCCGGTCCTTAAGTGGTTAAATACAGCCTCACCCAATGCCCATCAATGTTGCTTCACCTGTGCCAATCAATTCAGCCTCATATGTACCCATCAAATGCTATCTCACCTGTGCCCATTATATACAGCTTTACCCAGCGCCCATCAATGCCGCTTCACCAGTGTCAATCCATACAGCCTCACCAGTGCCCATCAAATACAGCCTCACCAGTGCCCAAATACAGCCTCACCAGTGCCCAAATACAGCCTCACCAGTGCCCAAATACAGCCTCACCAGTGCCCATCAAATACAACCTCACCGAACGCCCATCAATGCCGCTTCACCAGTGCCCATCAAATGCCTTCTCACATGTGCCCATCAATTCTGCTTCACCACTGCTAATTAACACACCCTGGGGAGCGGGGGGGGATTAGTCAATATACAGATCAGATGCAGGTCAGTCAATATACATACACCGATACACACATTTGTTTTAAAATCCCATGTAATTGTCTAATACAATCTAATTAACTCAGAGAGAAAGCACATTTTTACTCACCACACCAGCTCAGAAAACTTCCAACAACCTGAACTGCTGCATCTATCGGTACACCTGTCCCCAAGCCCAGAGAGCTGCCGCCAGCCACGCTATATCCCACGATGCATGCTCTACCCAGTGCCAGTGACATGGCCTGGAGGGGGCCAGAGTGCTGCTGGACATGGAGGACACAAGACACTACAGCAGAGGGAGAGCGGCCTCGGTGCTGGACACATGTCAGAGTGTCAGACGGAGACTGGGGAGGGGGAGGGGGGCATGCTGAGCTGCTGCCTAAACACATCTCAGAACGGATTGCTGGACACATGACATCAGGACATCAGGGCAAAGAGGTGGGGGGATACACATCAGAGCAAAGGGCTGGGTGGTTGCTGGACTGTACACAGTACACGATGTCAGAGCGGAGAGCCGCGGAGGGGGGCGCTGCTTGACACATCTCAGAGTGGCCGTTGGCTGGTGGATAGTTGGAAGCTCTGTGGACAGTGCGGCACTGGAGTCGAATAACCAGCGGCCGGGCGCCCTAGGTGGCAGGGCGCCCTAGGCGGTTTCCTAGTCCGCCTAGTGGTAGCGCCGGCCCTGTATGCAATTCTGTGCAAACTGTTATTTCTAGAATAGCTGTTCTGTCCAGTCTTATTTAAGGCCTTGCATGAAAGTCTAAATGAGCTTTTCTCAGATCCCACTTAGATTCAATTGCAGAATGTAACCTATTTAGAGAAACTGGTGGTTATTGGCTTCTCAAATAATCCTCCTTCATTAAAATTGTTATTCTCCTACAGTATGTCAGACTGAAGCCTCGTACACACCTTAAGCTTCACCCATTCTCCCAACATTAAAACAGATCCTGTTTCCAATAGAGAGAACTTCATTATTGGAGGATGGCCCTAAACGTAAAAGGGATAGACCAATGATTCCTCTTATTACCACCTATTCCTCTCAACATTTTTTGATCAACAAAATCATCCGTTAACATTGGCACCTTTTGGAGAATGATCGGATTATCAGTACATTTCTACCAGCAAAGCCAGAGGTGATCTTTAACCACTTAAGACCCGGACCAAAATGCAGGTAAATGACCTGGCCCCTTTTTGCGATTCGGCACTGCGTCGCTTTGACAATTGCGACGTGGCTCCCAAACAAAATTTGCGTCCTTTTCTTCCCACAAATAGAGCTTTCTTTTGGTGGTATTTGATCGCCTCTGCGATTTTTATTTTTTGCGCTATATACAAAAATAGAGTGACATTTTTAAAAAAAACAATATTTTTTTACTTTTTGTTATAAGAAAAATCAAATAAACTAAATTTTAGTCAAACATTTAGGCCAAAATTTATTTAGCCACATGTCTTTAGTAAAAAAAAAAAAAAAAAAAAAAAAAAAAAAAGCAAAAAAAAAAATAGCTACCTAGCGGGAACAGCGACACTAATACAGCGATCAGAAAAATTATCGCTTAGTGACGCTGGCAATAGGGAGTGAAAGGGTTAACAAGGGCGGTGATCAAGGGGTTAAAACTTTATTAGGGGGGGTATGGGGGCTACCCTGGACCTAACACTAGCTGCCTGTCACTCTGACACTAACTGCAGTGATCATACATATAATCACTGCATTAAGTGACACTGTGACAGGGGGGAGGGGCGATTGGGGGGGTTAAATGTTCCTATGTGTCTGTGTGTCAGTGTAGTGTTGTGCAGACTTACTGTGCGATGTGATCTCTCCTCAGCGGTGGTCGAAAAAAACGCAGAGGGAGCGATCACATCACTTCCTCCTTCCTGTGTTTACACAGGAGGAGGAAGTGCACTGCAGGGGGAGCGAGCGCATTGGCTGAGAGCGATCCGGAGGGGGCGGACAAAAACGAACCGCCGCCCCCTCTGCACGGATCGCTCGGCCAGGTAACCGGACTGCCGTATGTACGGGGGGGGGGGTATGATCGGACCCCCCAACCCCCTCAAGGCACCAACGTATATATACGTTGATGTACCTGTCGGTGCCATTCTGCCGACGTAAATGTACATGCGGCGGTCCGCAAGCAGTTAAAGTGGAGTTCCAGCCACAAGTTCACTTTTTAAATATAAATACCCCTGTAATACACAAGCTTAATGTATTGTAGTAAAGTTAGTCTGTAAACTAAGGTCCGTTTTGTTAGGTTGTTACAGAATTTAGATACTTTATAAAACAGGAATTGGCCGTGGCCATCTTAAGTGTGGGAATCCATGAAGCCAGACTGTATTGCCTCGTTTCCACTGCACGGATCGGGTCGTGTCAGTAATTTTGGAGCGGTTCGGATGGTGCCGGTCTAATCGCGTGAGCGTTTCCACTGCAAATCGGACCATGAGGGACCATTCAGGGTTTAGAAAAAATTCCTAGCGCATCCACCAATCAGTGAGATGCATTTGTAGGTCCGCCCTAACCGAACCATTCCACTCTCTCTGGTCCTTCATCTGAAGCAGGACCCTTGCTGGTGCGGTACCGTTCTGTTTTACGGTACGCTTTCATAATGGAAACACCCAAAATAGCGTATCGTACCGAACCGTACCGAACCGAACCGATCCGCTCAGTGGAAACGAGGCATATGACTTCCTGGATTTCAGCCTTGCTGATCTCGCACATGCTCAGTGCTGCACAAGCAATGTAATAGGTTTCAGGTCACGGTTTCAAAACTCTCCTCCCCTCCAATAACCAGTAAATATACTAAATCATTTGTTATGTAGATAAATCTGCACCGCACCAATCACACCGCACCGATCACAGCACACCGATCACAGCGCCCCGCACCAATCACAGCGCCCCGCACCAATCACAGCGCCCCGCACCAATCACAGCGCCCCGCACCAATCACAGCGCCCCGCACCAATCACAGCGCACACACAGCGCAATGCACCGATCACAGCGCACCCATCACAGCGCACCGATCACAGCGCAGCGCACCACGCACCGATCACAGCGCACCGATCACACCACACACAGCGCAACACACTGATCACAGCGCATTACACCGCATCGGTCCCAGGACACAGCATCACACCGCATCGGCCCCTGGACACCGCATCGGCCCCAGCACACCGCATCGGCCCCAGCACACCGCATCGGCCCTCGATGCGGCGTGCCGGGGGCCGATGCAGCGTGCCAGGGGCCGATGCGGCGTGCCAGGGGCCGATGCGGTGTGCAGCACACCGCATCGGCTCAACACATTGCATCGCTCCCACCAAATGCCATCACCCCCAGCACATGGATGATTAAATGAAAAAATGCGCAGATCGGATCAGAGTTGTTGAGTGGGGGGGTGGCCGCGGATGAGAGTTGTTGGGGGGGTGCCGTGAATCGTGGGGGAGGGGTGCCGTGAATCGCAGGGGGGAGGGGTAAACAGCACCTGTATTGTCCAAGTCTCACGATTCTTCCAGACTAGGGAGGCACAGACTCCTGGAAAGTTACACCCACTACATTCCCAGGAGTCTGTGCGGTGTAGATCAGAGCTTTAGAACCGCAGTATAGCAAGTAGGTAGTTTTACTAATCTGCCTAGCAACAAGGGTTTAAAAGCATGCAATTTTTTTTTTTCCTTAAAGGGCTAATGACATGTTTTTTAGAACTACTCGTGTAAAGTCATATTTGAGGGTGGAACTCCGCTTTAAAGGTGTGCACTCTATTAGGGATAGGGTAGCACCCACCGTAGTGGATCCACCACCCAAAAAAAGTGTCCTTTTTTCAGAGAGAGCTCACTGGCTACCATCAATGCCGGAAATGCCGGTTATGCTCTCTCAACAAAATCAGAAATAAAAAAACTAGGGTTGTCCCGATACCGATACCAGTATCGGTATCGGGACCGACACTGAGCATTTGCGGGAGTACTTGTACTCCCGCAAATGCCCCCGATGCCTCCTCCGATACTACCCGTCCATCCCCCCACCGATATATATGGGGGACATGGCTGCATATATGGGGGACATGGCTGCATATATGGGGGACATGGCTGCATATATGGGGGACATGGCTGCATATATGGGGGACATGGCTGCATTTGTGGGGGGACACATTTAAAAAAAAGTATCGGTATTCGGTATCGGTGAGTACTTGAAAAAAAGTATCGGTACTTGTACTCGGTCCTAAAAAAGTGGTATCAGGAAAACCCTAAAAAAAAAACGGAATCTTTCAGATCCACCAGCACATCAAGAGAACATTGGATTGAGTCTTTTGTCACCTGTAGTTCCACAGGAGTGGTATACCTATTGGAATGTCCATGTGGGCTCCAATACATAGGGAGAACAAAAAGAGCAATGCAGGTACGCATAGGGGAGCATATAACTAACATCAAAAGAGGGTATAAGGATCATTCGGTTTCAAGACACCATGATCTTTATCACCAACGTAATCCCGCTAATACTATCTTTTTGGGTATAGACCGTTATAGCTCTCATTGGAGGGGAGATTCACTGGTCAGAGAAATATCTAGGATGGAAATGGCATGGATCCATGGGGTACGGTGCTACACACCCTATGGATTGAATATAGATGTGAATGCATTTATTGATAACAGCTAATTTTTCCGTGATTGTGAAACTTATCTGAACTCCCGGACAATCCCGATATATACACGTTTTCTCCTGATTAATTTGATAATTATTTTGATAAATTTTCTAGAATGTAAATTTTCATCTGAAGTAGAATAGATGCAAGGCTACATAGACACAAATTTTCTGCGAGCAATTGAGGACATTGAGAATTCTGCTCCCACATCTATTGTCTGCTATAGATATTAGCTGTTTAGCTAAGATATTAGGTTCCTATTTATTTGTTACTTCTAGGTGTAACACACAATTTGACCACCTGGGAGCAACTTTTAGTTTTCTCCTAGAGGATTCAGGCTTCATTAACCCGATACTCACGAATGTCCATATATCTTATTTTTATTAGAATTTTTTTAATTTAAACCTTCTTTGTTAGTAAAATGAGGTTACTCTCTTTTCCTTTATACATGTTGCCTATAAAGTATGGGTGGACTTTTTATAATACATTGTTTTTTAGCTTTTTGGTTTGCAGCCAATGCGACCTTAAATGTATTGAATCTTTGCTCCGTGGCGATTGGAGCACACCATGGGTCTGGCGTACAGATGAGGGCAGTCTTTCCAATCTTCAACATGGAGATGTATTCCGTTCGGGGGATTCCATTTCCCTGGGCGGGACTGTAGCGTCATATGACACGAATACACGTGGGCGGACGCATTGATGTTCGGTGGGCGTGGCCGTAGTGGGACGTGGAATGTGGGTCATCACTAGAGGATGCGCATGTCATGTTCATGGCGCTTCCTACCACAGTGTGGGCAACTTGCCCATTCCCTGCCGCATGACCATTGGGCAATAGCGTAGCAGATGTGGGAGGAGTATGATGGTCAGGTGACCGGCTGACCCGCAGCAGGGCGCTCTGAATGGCTTGTCATCAGCCATCCATCTAGCATATTTTAATTAGTCTTTAATGGCTATTTAGACGCCCATCCAGGCATAGCACTGAGAGACATAGGACTGATGATCACGGCCACAGAAAAACATTGGCATGCGATCTGATGCCTCTTGACGAGCGTGCTTTCCAATCTTCCTTGAAACAATACTTTTGCAGTTAAATGTGAGTAGAGAAAGTTTTTTTCCTTTTTTCCTTTAAACCTTCCTTTTATTCAGATAACACTGATATTTTAGTCATAAGATTAATATGGGAGGATATATTTGGTAGATTCTTCCTACTTAGCATATAATTCATCCCTCATCCAAGATGGCCACTGTAACAGAATGAACCGTGACAGACTGAGATATTCCTATGTCTAGGGTCACCTTATGTCCACTAGGGCCATAGGGTGACAAAGAATCATAATTCATATATTACATGAGATGGGACATTAATAATAATTCATATTGCAGGACTGGAATATTACAAAAGTGGTTCATGTGGAATTCTATGGATACAGGAATGTATTAATGCTCAGGTGTGATAGTATTTGGTTTTGATGTCATCCTCTCCGAGTTAACTCTATTGATGATGCGGTGCCGACGTGTCTACATAATTAGCTTACCTGAATGCCTTTTAAGGTGATTGAAGCCCCCCATGGTGTGAAGGGGGGGTGGAGACTACATTGTCCTGTGATTAACTGCATTATGCTTGAAACTGTATAAGAAGCTGAGAAAATATCAATAAATGGGTCATATCTTTGGAAGCAAGTACGGAGCTCTGTCTCGTCTTATTCTGGGAATTGATATGGATCGTGTATGCAAGATTGTCGCAGTGTGTCAGATAAGCTTGTCGTGGTTGGATGGAAGGTCGTAAGCGGTGGTGACCGTTACAGCCACCATAGCTTCAGGGATGCTGGGAGCTCAGATGGGGGCGGTATCATCTGTGTATAATAGATATAAATAGCAGTGAGTCAGCATGCCGCTCGTGCCCAGGATGAAGTCTATTGAGGCGAAACGGCGTAGGGTAGCAGCCTGCTGACGTCATCACCATATACAGTGTCCCGGAGTGAAGGGGCTGTGTTAGCCAGCCGGCTACATATATTCACGTGCAAATTTTTATCTACTTATTGTAAGTGTGTTTTTAATTATTTTTATTAAATGGTCTTATTGGATTACGCTATGTCAGCCTTTTTCCTTCCTCACCCTGGCTATAATCAATATTGATCATCGGTGAGCGATGGGAGACCTATCGGATACCGGATTTCCTGCTACATAGACCCCTAGGCTGGGTAAAAAGCCAAACGCCTTTTCTTGTAAAAAAAAAAAAAAGACAAACGCCAGCAGAAGATCTCTGGTTGGGATATTCCTCTTCGGTAAGAGGCAGTTTGTTTGGAAGGTGGAGGATCTCCTTCCCTTCCCTTTTGTTTGATGTCACCATATATTTGAAGGAGAGCGGTATATTTTCAGTCATCAAATACCATCAGATGTGTCCTTTTCCTGAAAATAGACATTGATTGATTTTTTTCAACCTTTGATTTTTTTTCACTGGGACTCATTTAATATTTCACGAATGGGGTAACCCATGCGCTTAAACTGATTTTCATTTAATTTTGGCACCAAGTCATATTTTGCATGTTGATTAAGATCCTTCACTTCATTTGCGTGGCTTGTTTTTACTTTATATCTGTTTCCAATCCCGCCTGGGGAATAGGTACTTGATGTACACCTTGGGTCCCTGCACCCATACCCTGACTTAGTTTAAGGCTGCATTCACACCTGAGCGTTTTGTCGCCTGAAGCTCCAAAACGCTAGAGGGGAAAAAATACATTATTCTCAATGGAGATGGTTCACATCTCCACTCCAAAACGCCTGACGCCGAACGCCTGAAATTCAAACAAGTTCTGGACCCTTTTTTGTCGCTCGAATTGAGCGTATTTGGGTGTTTTACACGGTAAAAAAACGCAGCTAAATCGCGGCAAAACGCTACGCTCAGGTGTGAATGCAGCCCAACTGGGAGCCCGAATAACCCATAGAGTCTGCCATGGCTCCGCCCTGAATACAGACTTGCCATACTTTATCTTTGCTCCTGGAGCCCTACTTACATAGCCTTTTTCTTCCAGGACTCATCCATGTTCCTGCAACCCCCTTGAGTCCCCCCCTCCCCCCTGAAACCCGGTGTCTCAGGAATGCTCCTGTGAGGTAAAAGCAGAGCAGACCATCCCCTCCTACCCCCTTTCATGCCGGCCCACGACCCCCCAGTAGGCCACCCACATACAGGTATTGATCCCATTAGGGATGACAGGTCTGAGACGGGTGGGCCCCCTGTGATAGGGGGGCTCTCCAGGCCCACCCTGCAGTTCTACCAAACCAACGTTAGGTTCTTTAAGATGGTTCACTTTGTCATTGTTTTTATTGATGTTAACATTTGTTTTTCTCTCCCCCTCATCTTTTCCACCCTCTCCCCCTCCCCTTGTCTCCTTTTTTCTCTCCCCTTCCTTTCCAACAGGATCCACCCAGAACCCCGCTGCCCACGCCGAACCTCGCTGCTGGGACCACCGCCAGCTCCCTACATCATGCCTCGATGGCAGAAGTCAAGGTAATCTCATAATGTTTGTGGTCTCTGCTACCCCTGTAAACGTAGCAAACTATGGTGGGAATTGAAAAAGCTGAAAGCACAGTTAGTCTTCCTGCAGGAGATGCACTTCACCCACCAATCTATACCTAAATTGCCCAGTCTGGGATTTTAAAAGGAAGGTAAATAGACTGGAAGAGCAAGTACACTCCATGTGAAATGTATTCTTTAGCCTAGGTTCACATTGGAGATATTTGTTATGAGATTTGAGAGATCAAAATCGCATGACAAGTCGCAGCCTATTGGCAGCAATGGCACTGTTCCAATCGGTGCGACACCGATTTTGCGTCGCCGCACCGATTTGCAAAAGTAGTTTCTGCACTACTTTTGCCGATTTCAGGTGCGATTTCTATAGACATCTGTGTATGAAGCCACACAAATGTCTATCAAGTAGCACCTGAAATCGTGCTGACCTTGCTACTTCAAGTAAAGTAGCACGATTTCAAAGTAGCATCAGTGTGAACCAGGGCTTAAACTGATAAATGCACAACAAAGACAACACTGCAGAACGTAACTTGTTTGTAGCATTACCTGTCAAGTACAAGCAGACCAGAATATAATGCAATGGCAGAAATTGAATTTCAGCTGGTTGTTATGGAAAGGTTTTTATACCGGTAATGTGATGAGTGCATCCACACCAGATAACATTATGATAGAGATGGCATCCTCTTTTGAACATTGACTTTTGAATTTGAAGTAGAGAACAAAAATGTCAGTTGTAGGCCAGTTAATAGATTTTATCTTCACACACACACACACAACACACTCATACTTTGCATTTATTATTTCTGTAGAGAACCCTTTTGTTGGTTTGTAGCAGCACAACAGAGCCACACCTGTTTAATGTAGTTTATAAATGAATAGTATCTGGAATCTGTCCATAAGGTTTATCATTCTCTGTGACCAAATAAACTGTAATCGGCAAACATCCTGCGCAAGTGGCAAAAGAAAAACATTGATCTTTATGTAACTTATAGATATTCCTATAACATGGTTTGCTTAAATTTGTCCGCCATATTAAGTATTTTAAAAGCCTACACAGACCATTTTGATTTAATTTTACTTGGTTACCATGGGGCCTAATCCCTGAAGACTTCTGACCAACTACCATATATTTATTGAAGGCGAAGTTCACCTTTAGAACATACAGATTTCTTAGAATAGGGCTGTATCTGCACCCACAATTGTACAAAGTATATATGTATACATGCTTTAAATATTCAGCCAGCTAGCTCCCTCCCCAGCCTCTGAGCTGTCATGCTGACAGGCGCATGACCTTACCTGTTGTAAACTAGAGGTGGGCAGAGCCGATAGACTTATTCTCCATAAGGTCTGCTTTACTTTTGATTGGCAGTGCACTTAGCAGCTTTGGAATTCACCCGCAGCAATGAGCTGTCAATCACAGACAAGGCGAACCAGATGGGGAATTAGTCTCAGAGTTCCTCATCAGGTTTGGTCACCCAAACAGGCACAGCGGCCATGAATTTAAGTTGACGGGTGGATGGAATCGGAGACTAGTTCCCCAATCAGGCCTGTGACTGACGGTGCAGTGCAGTGCAGTGGGAGGAGCCACTATTGAACTGAACAGCGGGTATGGATCTGATCACTGCTGTGCACAGTCAATCACAAGTAAAGCAGACCTGAATCTCTCAAAGTTCCCCATTGTCAATTCAGTGTGACTCATTGGTTGTTAGGATGTGGGCGACCTTTGTCCTAGCAACCAACAAAGTAAAAAAAAAAAAAAACACATTTAAACAGATTAATAAAAATAATGAACGCACAACATTCCCACCCCTGAATGTCAACTTTGGGTTGGTCCTAATTACCCCCAGTTTGCTTATCTATGAATTGGTGGAAAATCTCTCACAGCCATGACAATTTCTAAATAGCGGTGGTAGTAAAAAATTACCTGATTCTGGCACAGGTACTAAAACTGGTGTAAGGCTCATGAATTAGGCACATGCCACAATAAAGAGCCATACTGTCAGAAATCTGATGGTTTACCTGTTAACCACTTTAGCCCCGGACCATATTGCTGTCCAAAGACCAGAGCACTTTTTGTGATTCGGCACTACGTCGCTTTAACTGACAATTGCGCGGTCATGCGACGTGGCTCCCAAACAAAATTGGCGTCCTTTTTTTCCCACAAATAGAGCTTTCTTTTGGTGGTATTTGATCATCTCTGCGGTTTTTATTTTTTGCGCTATAAACAAAAATAGAGCGACTATTTTGAAAAAAATGCAATATTTTTTACATTTTGCTATAATAAATATCCCCAAAAAAGATTTAAAAAAACATTATTTTTCCTCAGTTTAGGCCGATACGTATTCTTCTACATATTTTTCGTAAAAAAAAAAATTGCAATTAATGTTTATTGATTGGTTTGCGCAAAATTTATAGCGTTTACAAAAAAAGGGGTAGTTTTAAGGCATTTTTATTAATATTTTTTTTTTACTAGTAATGCGGCGATCAGCATTTTTTTTCGGTACTGCGATATTATGGCGGACACATCGGACACTTTTGACACATTTTTGGGACCATTGGCATTTTTATAGCGATCAATGCTATAAAAATGCATTGGATTACTAAAAAAATGCCATTGGCAGTGAAGGGGTTAACACTAGGGGGCGGGGAAGGGGTTAAGTGTGTTCCTATTTGTGTTCTTACTGTGTGGGGGGGGTGGACTCACTAGGGGGAATCATTGATCTTCCGTTCATACATTGTATGAACGGAAGATCAGCGTTTCCCCCGCTGACAGGAACGAGAGCTGTGTGTTTACACGCACAGCTCCCGTTCCCCGCACTGTAACGAGCGAGCGCGCGTGCCCGGCGGCGATCGCGCCCGCCGGGCACGCGCGCGGGACTCGGGGGCGAGCGGGGGGCGCGCGCGCGCCCCCCCTAGTGGCCGCGAAAGTCCCGACGTAGAGCTACGGGCTCTCGCGTAGGAGTGCCGACCTGCCGCCGTATAACTGCGGCGGCTGGTCGGCAAGTGGTTAAGATATGCATCTTGGAGAAGTTTTGGCACATTTCCTCTTGTTTAATTTTTATATCTGGATTTACAGTAAATCCCTTAAGCCCCTTTATCACATTCATGATTGCCAAGTCATCCCTTTAATTACTGACACATAGCGATCACACTGGGGCTGGAATTAAAAGCATCTTCAACAGTGACAGTTCAGCAATGCTGCAACCTGGTACATTGCCGAGTACTTTAAAGAATGATTAGCAGTCAGCAGTAAATCACATTTACTCAGTAAGTGTAGAATGTATTACTTTAGTGGTTGTGCCTTATTCTTTCCCTCTAGCATCTTACTAATGGGTTCTATCAACAGAACTGACAGTCAGTGGTTAGGTAGTGGATTCACACTGTATCTTGGCCTATATAATGTGAGGCTTTAAACAAAATAGAACCTTTGACTGATTTGGTTGGTCAGAGTTGGAAGAAGTGATATGTTTTTATAACCCTCCAACTCTGAGCCCTGGCTCACACTGGAGTGTTTTGAAATGCAATTTCACATGTCAAATCGGCAGCAATTGCCATCAATGGCACTGTTCTAAACGGTGCAACGCCACATCTGCGGCACTGCATCGTTTTTAAAAAGTAGTTTCTGTATTACTTTTTGTGATTTCAGGGCACTGTTCCTCCCACTGACACCAACGATGGGGCGCCGTTACTCCGATGGACAACAATGATAAGGCCCTGTTCTTTCCACTGACACCAACGATGGAGCACCGTTTACTCCCACTGATGCCAGGACATTGTTTTCTGCTCTCACTGGTCACAGTCTGGCCCTTCCTAAATTCTGAAGGACAGTAAACTGACCCTTTGTTTAGAAATTTTGGAGACTCCTAGCTTAGTAGGAGCTGGATGTCACTTTTGAGACCCCAAAAATCTAAGTTGCTGAGGGTTCTCGAATATGCAGATATGTCAGGAACAACATTTCCTGGAGCATTATCATTTTGATGTTGCATTTGAAAAATAAAAAATAAACGTTCTACTAGTTAGTAGCAAATATAGAAAGAGAAACCAGGCTTGCTTTCATGCCCCATTTTATTAGCATAAAAAAAAATATTAGGTTCACTAAGAGCCCTTTAAACACTGACAGCGTGGGGACATCGGCTGTAAAGGGGCGCTCGTTTTAGTAGCGATTTACCTTTGTTTTTGAGGAGAATTTCGGCCACTAGCAGGGCACTTTTAACCCCCGCTAGCGACCGAATAAAGGGCTTTTCACACTGGAGCATTGCACTAGCAGGACGGCTTTTTGGAGCGGTGAAGGAGCAGTGTGTTTACCGCTCCTCCACCACTGCTGCCCATTGAAATCAATGGGACAGCGCTGCTGAAGCAGCGCTTTACGGGCGGTTTAATCCTTTCTCGGCCACTAGCGGAAGTTAAACGCGCTGCGCTAGCGGCCAAAATGAGCCGCAAATCAGCCCATAGCGTCAGCGGTAAATATAGAGGCGTTTTACGACCGACATTTTGGGCGGCTCAGTGTGATAGGGGTCTAAAGCGCCTGAAAAACATCTCCAGTTTGAAAGAGGTCCAAGGCATAGCAATATTGTTGGCGGTTTAAAACCTCATTCTGTTGCTATTGTTTACTTATGTCTCTAAAAAACTTCACAGCCACTCTTTTTAAACAGAGCCTGACAAAATTAGAAACAGTTAACTGTGTAAAGTTCAGATGACTTTTAAAATCTTTATCTACAATACATCCTCAGTCATCAGATCCACGTCTTACCAGGCCAAACTGCCACTGCAGACCTCTCCGGTGAGAAAATGTGTCAGTGGAGAAAAGAGATATTTGATCCCCACTTACAAAGAAATGAAGGGTCTATCATGACATTTTTATCATAGGTGCATTTTTAATGAGAGAGACAATGAGAATATCCACCAAAATTCCAGGAAAAAAAAAAAAACACACACACACACACACACATAAAACAAACACTATAAAATTAAAGAGGAAGTAAACTCCCTCTGCGTACATTTACCTATACAGTAGGTAAGCCTATAAGGCTTGCCTATAGGCAGTGGAAATATCTCCCTAAACCTTCACATTGCATGCAGCCAGTGACATCACTGGCGAATGCGCTCTGAAGCAACGGCCCAGCCCCTGCCGTGAACGGGAGTGACATCACCGTGGCTCCAGCCAATAACAGCACCAGAGCCCGCGAACCCAGAAGAAACTCTGGGTAAAATGTCAGCTGTCTCAGCGGTGTACGGGGACTGTTGCAACAGCTTCAATCTAAAGGTATTTCATAGTGAGCTAATATACGATGCATTATGCTTTTGTCCTGCAGAAGTAATTTTTCTGATGTTTACAACCTCTAAGTTGTAGTTCAGTGAGTAAAATAGGTATTTGATCCCCAAGCATAGTACTTGGTGGAGAAACCCTTGTTGGCAAGCACAGAGAGAATACGTTTCTTGTAGTTGGCTACCAGGTTTGCACACATCTCATTCATTCATTCATTCATTTATTCAGGAGGGATTTTGGTCCACTCTTTACAGATCTTCTCTAAATTCTTTAACCACTTGCCGACCGCGCTATAGCAAAAATACTGCTACAGCTGCTACAGTGCGGTCGAGTTACTTTGACACAACGTCCTTGGGACGTCGTCCTTCACTTCCGCGATTGCGCGTCCCCTGGGACCGTCTAGAAGACCCGGCGCATCACGGTAAATTGCCGCTTATATCGGCCGTTTACCACGTGATCGCGCCGTCAAATGATGGCGCGATCACTTGTAAACAAACCGGCGTTATTTGATGACGCCGGTTCCTCCCTCTCCTCTCTGTACCGTTCGGTACAGTGTGCGAGGAGAGGGGGGGGGGGAGCGGGGTGTCAGCAGCAGCGCTGTGGCTGGATCTGTGACAAATGCAGTCACAGATCCAGCCATCTATCCCAACTCAGCCATCCCTGCTACCCCGATACTCTGCAATACCCTGCGCGATACTCTGCAATACCCCAATACTCTGCAATACCCCAATACTCTGCAATACCCCAATACTCTGCAATACCCCAATACTCTGCAATACCCCAATACTCTGCAATACGTCCCCCCCTCCGGTGCTTTTACAGACTCACCGCTACGATCGAAGCCAGGATATATTTTTCCCAGCCTAGAGGTGAGATGTGAGGTCTTATTGACCCCATATCTCACTGTAAAGAGGACCTGTCATGCTATATTCCTATTACAAGGGATGTTTACATTCCTTATAATAGGAATAAAAAGTGATAAAAAAAATTATTTTGGGGGGGAAAAAAAAAGTGTCAAAATTAAGTAAATAAAGTAAAATGAACAATAATTTTATTTTTATTTTTTAAAGCACCCCTGTCCCCGTGTGCTCGCATGCAGAGGCGAACGCATACGTAAGTCCCGCCCACATATGAAAACGGTGTTCAAGCTACACATGTGAGGTATCTCTGCGAACGTTAGAGCGAGAGCAATAATTTTGGCCCTAGACCTCCTCCGTAAGTAAAAAACATGTAACCAGTAAAAGTAATTAAAGCGTCGCCTATGGGGATTTTTAAGTAGCGAAGTTTGGCGCCATTCCACGAGTGTGCGCAATTTTGAAGTGTGACATGTTGGGTATCTATTTATTCGGCGTAACTTCATCTTTCACATTATGAAAAAAAATTGGGCTAACTTTACTTTTTTGTTTTGTTTTAGGCACAAAACTGTTTTTTTTTTAAAACACGCGTTCAAAAAATGTCTGCGAAAATACCATGCGAGATAAAAAGTTGTAACGGCCGCCATTGTATTCTCTAGGGTCTTTGCTAAAAAAGCATATATAATGTTTTGGGGTTCTATGTAATTTTCTAGCAAATAAATGATGATTTTTACATGTAGGAGAGAAATGTCAGAATTGGTCTGGGTGTTCCAGAACGCCTGAAGGTGCTCCCTGCATGTTAGGCCTCTGTATGTGGCCACGCTGTGTAAAAGTCTCACACATGTGGTATCGCCATACTCGGGAGGAATAGCAGAATGTGTTTTGGGGTGTAATTTGTGGTATGCATATGCTGTGTGTGAGAAATAACCTGCTAATATGACAGAAACAAGTTTTTTGTTGTTTTTTTTTACAGAATTTTCAGTCGTTCTTCTTTTATAGCGCAAAAAAAAAAAAACCCCAGAAGTGATCAAATACCACCAATAGAAAGCTCTATTTGTGTGAAAAAAAGGACAAAAATTTCAAATGGGTACAATGTTGCATGACTGAGTAATTGTCATTCAAATTGTGAGAGCACCGAAAGCTGAAAATTGGTCTGGTTAGGAAGGGGGTTTAAGTGCCCAGTGGTCAAGTGGTTAAAGCCATGTTCACTCTTACAGAAAAATCTGTAGGGTGAACTCACACAGGACCTCCACCTCCCACCCGCCTCCCAGATCCCGCTGACCTGAATGGTGGTAAATCGCCCGTTCTGAGCCCCGGAATAGCCACCTCAAGGCTTCGGGGCTTAGATGGACTGGTGACAGGTATTTGGGTACTCAGATGGGCTGGTGACAGGTAGTCTTTATTAGGGGGGACAATCAATGTGATTGGGAACATGCTGTTAGTGCGTTTCTGCAAAACTGAAAACGCACTAAAAAAATGCATTTTTGGCGTTAGCGGGAGTTAAAAACGCAAACAGCTGATGCCCGAAGCAAGTATAAAACGGCGCCAAACTTCGATACTTAAAAATCTCTATAGGCTACACTTTAAACATTTTTGGAGGTTACCAGTTTAGAGTTATAGAAGAGGTCTTGTGCTAGAATTATTGCTCTGAAGCCAATATGTGATTTGAACGCCGTTTACATATGTGTGCGCAACTTATGTATGTGTTTGCGTCTGCCTGCAAGCACATTGTCCCTTCAATTATTTTTTAATCAGTTTTATTCCTATTACAAGAAATGTAAACATACCTTGTAATAGGAATAAGGCATTACAGGTCCTCTTTATGGAGAAATCTGGGGTCATTGAAATCCCAGATATGTCTTCTATCCTGGAAAGCAAGAGATAAAAAAAAAAAAAACACAACACACATTGATCTTTGCTTGTCAGGTAAAAAAAAAAAGGAGCACTGTTTACACCTGCCAGTACAGGACATCACAACGTCGCTTCCGGCCTCCCAGTGTCATAGAGATTGCAGGGGACCATCCAGTCCACGGTCTGCTTTATGGTAATCTGGCGACGTCCCCTCCCACTGCCTGCAAGAGCAATGCAGCCGCTGAATAGCTACTAGGGTGGCTTTTAAAAGTGAGGGAATCACTGGCTGAAAAGATATCTGAATGATGCCTGTCTCTGCAGGCATGATTTAGATACCATCACTTCACAACCCAAGGACGTCATATGACGTCCTATATGCGGGAAGTGGTTTAAAATACTTTCATATACAGCACTACAAAAGAGGTAAGGAGAAACCTTTGAGGTCCTCCAGAAGATGTACCCCCTTCATGACCAGGCCATTTTTTGTGACGCGGCACTGCGTTAATTTAACCGACAATTGCATGGTCATGCAACGATGTATAAAATGTATGTAATTTTTTCTCCACAAATAGCATTCTTTCGATGGTATTTGAAAACATCTGCAGTTTTTCTTTTTTGTAGGTGCTGCAAAGATCTCCTAACCCTCCATGGTTTAGGAGATATTTACAATAAAGCCACGTGCCGATGTCTTCAGGGCATGCGCGCATTAGTAAGTCCACAATCGTGGCATTTCTAAAGTGGTCATGCCGTGACTGTCGGCTCCCGGGCGCACACGCTGGAGTGACGTCACGCGGCTCCGGCTAGTCACAGAGCCGGCGGCCCTGGAAGAAAGAGGGGTGAAGATGGACGCTTCCAACCAGTGGGGACAGCAGTGACATCGCAGGCTTCAGTTTTAGGCAAGTGACACATAATGGGCTACTATCCATCGCATAGTAGCCCATTATGCTTTACCTTTGCAGGGAAATAAAGAGAGAGTAAAACCATAAGAAGTGAACTGCAGTGGAATGAGACAGAGGACAGAAAATAAACTTAACCCATGTACACAGACCGATGGACTATTTTCATCGGACAAACCGATTGTGTGCGGGCCCCATCAGTCTTTTTTCCCCATCAGTGAAAAAAAAAAATAGAACATGTTTTCAATTTTTCCTATGGATAAAAAAAAACGATAGAAAAAATTCTGATCATCTGTGTGGAACTCCATCGGAGAAAAATCCACGCATGCTCAGAATCAAGTCGACGCATGCTCAGAAGCATTGAACTTAATATTTTTTGGCTCGTCGTAGTGTTGTACATCACCCTGTTTTGGCACAGTCGGATTTTTGACTGATGGTGTGTAGGCAAGACTGCTGAAAGTCAGCTTCATCGGATATCCGACGAAAAAATCTATCGGATTAGATTCCATCAGATATCCGATCGTATGTACCGGGCTCTAGTGTTCTGGATTGAGACAAGTACACAATATAGAGGGATATGCTTTTCATATTTCATGTCCGAGGTTTACAACCACTTTAATACAGAGCATGGGTGTTGTCCAAGGCCCTACTGACTCTTGTGTATGAGGCCGTTTTCAAATATCTGTGGGAAATTTAGTGGGGTTACCTGCAAACTAGGGTTGTCCAGATACCGATACTAGTATCGGTAACGATACTAAGTATTTGCGGGAGTACTTGTACTCGTGCAAATGCTCCCGATACCTAAATAGAATACTTTTTTTGTATTTATCAACATGTTCTGTGAAAATTCTTTGAGTTTTTTAGTACTGCGTGACAAGAAAATAATTTTTTTTTATTAATTTTTACTCATTTTTATTCTTTTATAATGTCTTGAGTTAGATTTCTTCATAATTCTAAAGAAAATATCCTTAGTCTGTATTGTGGTTTGAAAACTGTCACGACATTTAAAAAAAGTATCGGTATTCGGTATCGGCGAGTGCATGAAAAAAAGTATCGGTACTTGTACTCGGTCCTAAAAAAGTGGTATCGGGACAACCCTACTGCAAATAGCTGTAGGCAAAGCAATGGAAGGATGACATCGTACACAGTTATTTCTAGGTGTTCGCATGTAAACATTCACAAAGCAATTACATTTGGATGATTGACCCTCGAATCAGACAGCGAATAGCAGAGAACCCTACTGAGTCTCCCACAGATAATCAAAAATGGCCCCATCCGCAAGTGTGAATGCTACCTAAAGAACTGCTGAAATACCTGATTTGTTAGAAGAATACAAGAAAGTGAAAGTAGTACAAATCAGAAAATGAAGGAAAACATCTGAGTGGCAGTTACAGATCATGCTTTCACTTTCTCATGCCTCTTGTTCCTATAGCAGATTCCGCTGTGCTAAACCAATTTTATCAACAATTCTGCACCACAAATAGCAGAAATCTGTTTAGAGGCAGCCAAACTGATGATAGCATAAATTAGGGTTGTCCAGATACTAGTATCGGCATCGGTATCGGGACCGATACCAAGTATTTGCGGGAGTACTTGTACTCGCCCAAATGCTCCCGATACCTAAATAGAATACTTTTTTTGTATTTATCAACATGTTCTGTGAAAATTCTTTGAGTTTTTTACTACTGCGTGACAAGCAAATAAAACATTTTTATTCATTTTTATTCTTTTATAATGTCTTGAGTTAGAGTTCTTCATATTTCTAAAGAAAATATCCTTAGTCTGTATTGTGGTTTGAAAACTGTCACATGACATTTAAAAAAGTATCGGTATTCGGTATCGGCGAGTACATGAAAAAAAGTATCGGTACTTGTACTCAGTCCTAAAAAAGTGGTATCGGGACAACCCTAGCATAAATCAAACCTCTAGGTAGGCTACTTTTTTTTTAATCTATACAGTATTATCTCTCTAAAAAGTGTCCTTTCAAGGCATTAATAAATGTAGAAAGTGGCAATGTGCACAAAGCCTGGGTAGAGTGAATGTGAATGCTAGGGAAAAAAAGCAAACACCCTACCATACTGAGGAAAATCAATTTTAACAAGATCAGCGTTACAGAATCTACTTACTAAAATAAATAAGGAAAGGGTTCACATGTCTGAATTTCCCAGTAAGCTCTCACTATTTATAGAACTTTAAAAGAGAACCTGTCTGAAGGTAACTATAAGAGCACCCAGTTTTTGAGGCGTATACCACAGGGCTGTGATTCCTATTCTTGCTTCATTATTTAGGACATACCTGATCTGAAACATCAGACATCCCAAATCCTGACATGCGCATGCTTTTTTTCAGGTCAGTAGCTCACTTAAAGGATCACTAAAGGATTTTTTTTTTTAGCTAAATAGCTTCCTTTACCTTACTGCAGTACTGGTTTCATGTCCTTATTGTTCATTTTTGCTTTGAAGTTGCTGTAATCCTGCTCTGTTCTCCACACTTCCTGCTTGTCTGTTTCCTTATAACCACAGTGCTGGGAGCTTTCTCACGGTGGTCTAAGCTGTCATTACTGTGTGTCTAAAACTTCCCAGAACCAATCAGATTCATTTTAAAAACAAACACTGCCCTGGATTTGTTTGTTTTTGTTCTGTGTGTCTATTTCTATTTTGCAGAAACATGAAGCCAGTTCAAAAGTGAAACTAACCTGCAGGCATATTATATGATTGATTTTTATCTATTTTTAATCATTTTGAAAAGGAATCAGTTAACTTTTATGTCTCTATACCCCGTAAACAGTCATTTCAGCAAAAAAAAAATGTTTTCCTTTAGTGACCCTTTAAAGGAAAAGCGAAGTTAGGTATGACCCTTGAAAAACAAGTGAGCAATGACGGCTTTCATATCTCCAGGAGGTTAAAGTGATATTAAAGCATATATTTATTTAAGCTCATTCTAATGCTGGGGAAGTAACTTACAAAGTTTGCTGCTCCTTGATGTATTAATAATGAGTTGGTCGTTTGAGCGGTATCTACTTTTAGGGTGTCTCTTTTAATTTGCAGGGTCCTATGTAGCCACCCTTTTGTGTGCACTCCTAGCCGGGACTACAGCTGTGTCTCCCTATGCCAGAGTTTGACAAATTTGCTTGGAATCTAGGAGCCAGCTAAAAAAGTTAGGAGCCAGAAAACGTGCCCGACCTGCCAAGCTCGCGTGCAGAAGCGAACACATACGTGAGTAGCGCCCATATATGTTGCTAGGATGGCAGTGCATTCTGTAGTTCCATAGAGCACATCAGTGTAAAAGTGCTTGCTGGGAATTGTAGTTCCATAGAGAACACTAGGGTAAAAGTGCATGCTGGGACTTGTAGTGACATAACATGAGGGTGGCAGTGCATGCAGGAACTTGTAGTTCCATAGAGAACACTAGGGTAGCAGTACATGCTGGGAGTTGTAATGCCATATATGTTGCTAGGATGGCAGTGCTTGCTGGGACTTGTAGTGCCATATATGTTGCTAGGATGGCAGTGCTTAAGCCTTGTTTAAGTTTAAGCCTTGGGAGGGCTCCCTCTCGGCAAACTCCTGGCATGTGTCCCGCAGCATGCAGTGTGTATCAGGCAGCTCGGCGCTGTGGTAGACAGTGTGCAGGCAGCGGGAAGCTTTGGGGACATAAAAACACAGAGGTCAGCACAAAGGCACCATATACACTCCGTGCTCACCTGAATGAAGTGGCCGCCAAGCGCGTCACAAAGCTGTCAACCCACGGTACATGCCTGCTACACTCTAACCGTACACACCGGGAGGATGGCCACTTCGGATGATATCAGCTTCCCACTGCCTGCACACTGTCTACCAGAGCGCCGAGTTACCCGATACACACTGCGGGACACATGCCAGGAGTTCGCCAAGAGGAAGCTACAACCTATTGCCGCTGAGCTGGACAGAGAACACCGCTTCCCGCGTAAAGAACGGAACGGTTGTTTTCAAAGGCGGCCACCTACCTCAGACATCTGCTCCAGCGTATCTCCTCCCCAGCGTTTTTTCTCAATCAGTTTTACTCTGGTTTTCCTCCCATCGTGTTAGCCACTGCTCAGTGCTGTGCCGCTCTCTTCCTGTTCCATCCCCGCTGCCACTGCTAATCACATTCCTCGCCAAGACCCCGCAACCCGCCCTTTAGCAGAAGCACCCGTCACTGATCAAAGCCCAGGCGCCAGGGTGAAATTTCTAGTCGCAATGGCGACCTGGCGCCTGGGATTTTTCGAGCCCTGCCCTATGCTGTGGGTGCAGCTTAGATAGGCAACTCACTCCCCAGCTCCTCCCTCCTTCAAGCTAATGGACTGGCAGATGCTCAAGACTGCTGTCACCTGTTACCTATTTCCTGTATAGTATTCAGTACATACACTACCTGACCAAATGTTTGGGGAGACGGTACTTAAATAAAGAGAAGGAGACAATAGTATTAACAGTTTTAAACTGGAAATTGGATTCCTCCTAGCTTTCAATCCAGGTGATGGTGGTCACCAAGACAAATAGAGAGAATGTATTTCCCTAATGGGGGCACACACAGGAATAAAAACATGACAAGGCTACTATTCTCTCAGCAGGTTATGCAAAACTAAAAGAAAAGCTTTAGCTTCTGATGCATTTTAAGGCATTGGTGCCCAACAGGCAACCCACCAGTAATGAGCGTACAGTCAGCTGTGCTCCTGACTTCTAATCAGATGGCAAGCATAGCAGCTTCCACACGGATTTATAGTTGTTCTGGTGGGCCTTAGCGTTGGAGTTCTGGCTATCAGTGATAGCTACAATTCAGCACTAACGCCAGCCATAGGCTAATCTAGGCTGTTTAGCAGAGATCCGAATCATGTATGGGCAGGCTTATGGCCCATACACACGATCCGAAAATCGGCCGATAGATCGTACGACTTTTTTCGCTTAATAATCGCAAGTAAAATAAAATAGGTTATTAAACTCACGAAAATTCTCGTACGATAGAAAAAAAAGATCGGAAGTGATGTCACGTGTTGTAATGTATTTGTATTGTATTGTCGGACGACGGCTGTACTGACTAAACGAAAATCGTACGATCTGACATCGTACGAGGGAAATTTTTGCGCATGTCCGATCGAAAAATATCGGATGAACGGTCGTGATCGGCTCTCGAAAGTAGTGTACACGCGATCCGAAAATCGTACGATCCATCATCGGACGATCGTTTTCGTCCGATATTCGGATCGTGTGTATGGGCCATAAATGTACCCAAATTGATTAGTCAACTTGGGTGCACCACCTGCTGGAAATTACATGCGATTGTCATAAGCAGCTGGTGTAGTCATTAGCAATAATCACAGAGTTCTCCCAGTGGGGACGGCTTTCCTGCCGGGAGAACACAATAGTTCAGTGGGAGGGATTCCCCTGTTAACACTGTGTTGCTGGGGGAATCAAGCTAATTTCTTTCCTGTAGTTGTAGGAAAGAGATTTGCCCCAAGTATGGCCTGCATAAGCCTAAAAATGTAATCAATCAACTCCAGGGTTTCTGCCCCTTCTGCAACCAAGCCCTCCATAGTTCAGCAGAAGACAATGTAAATACACTGTGGAAGAATGTTTCAGCCACCATGTCTACATCAAAAGTGAAACAACGTCTCGGCACTTCCTGTTATAATGGAGGCCAGGTCTGTCTATCATCTCCATGCAGCAATAGATAACTGCTATAGGGCTCATTTATTTCTGTGTCACCCTCTGAAGAACAATGTGTGGAAGGTCGTATTTTAGAGGGTGTTTGAGAGGCAGTCAAGAGGCCTTGTGTTGCTCTTCGCCACCCGTTTTAACCCCTAAAAACCTGCACCACCAATTCGCTACCAATTATTTAGTGGAACGGGTCACATTGGGTCGGGCGGGACTAGCGGCAAAATGCAACGTGGGATAGTTTATTGTGCCACGATGCAAAGCATTGTAACTGTGTCTAGAGTACAACCTCCTGTGCTGCCTTTGCAGCTTAAAAGAGGAGTGGTTGGGGGCGGCAGAAAAAATGCAGCTCGACTCCATGTTTTTACTGTCTCTCCCCAACTGCAAATGAGCTTAAAGGGTGCTTGTGAGCATTACTGTCTTCCCTCCAACTGCCAGGTCTGAGTGTGCTGAGCTAAGATCTTAGTGTATTCTGCATGTCAGCATCGGCCTGGCCAGACTTAGTATCATGCTGATTGAAAACTGTATGCAATGCCTTGCCTTAATCTGGCCACTGGTTTAAACTGTTTACCCCCAGTGAGCCATATTTTTGCTGTTGAATAGCACAGGTAATAAAGGCACTACTCCTTGCATGCAGTACTTCACCATTTTGTCTTGTCTAGGTGTTGAATATGCAATGGAAGTAGCAGACAGTGTAGTCCTAGTGCCCCCAGAGTGAACGAGTCCTTAAGGCTCATTTACACTATCTTCCTTTAGCTGTCTTGATCTGCATAGGTGAATCCAGGCTCAACATAAGGTTATATAGAAAACAACCGTTCATACCACAATGCTGTGTTGAGGTGGGTGGGTGTGGGTCTGTGGTGCATTGCATACAAATGCAGAACTTGCTGCATTCTTAAACAGTGCATTTCACTTCACTGCATGCCACCGCACTGAAACATGTGATTGCGACTTGTCAATAAAGGAAACAATAATAATAAAAATAAAGTAAAAAAGCACTTTGCATGCTAACAACATAGTGCATTGTTCCTCATTTCCTCTACACAACAGACCCCAGCTGGTAGTGTTTGAGCTCTAAATTTGCTGTAAACCCAACACCTCAGGTAATACACAGAGATTATGAAAATCCTCCTACACAGGTTGTATCCATTTATCTGCAGTCAGAGAGTTAAAAGTGTTCGTTAACATAAAATGATAGATAGATAGATAGATAGATAGATAGATAGATAGATAGATAGATAGATAGATAGATAGATAGATAGATAGATAGATAGATAGATCTCTATCTATCTATATCTAACACACACACACACACACACTGTTTCTTTGAAGCATGTTATACAGCACAGTACTTGTGCTGTGTAATTTGGCCCCCTGTAATACCTGGTTGAACCTGCCAGTTTCTCCCCTCCCCTATGTAAACTGACCATGGTATATCATGGCTGCCGAGCCCTGACACCGTGGTCAATTTACGTGCCTCCGTCGCCTGCTATCTGCAGCTCTTCTCCCTGCTCCTGTGTCGTCCTTCCCCTCCCCTTCCCTTCCCCTCTCTGGCTGTCATCTCTGTGTGTGAGCCGCCCCGCCCCTTCCATCACTGTTCCGAGAAGTGCACACATTACTGCTGCCAATCACTGACAGCCCCACTTCAAGGATTATATGATGTATATACTATATGCCATTTTCTATTTTTTTTTTATAAATACAGTTTTTCTTATCCCGAATCAGCAGTCATGTGACCGATCTGTGATGTCTTTCTCCCCTGAGCTCTCCCTCTGACATCTGCTGGGTGGTCACGTGACTGCCCGGTGCTGTCACCCTCAATGTTTGTATTAAAGAGGGAGGTCACGTGACCACCTGGTAGACGTCAAAGGGAGAGCCCCTCCATCTGGAATACATATAGCAGAGAAAGATAAAACTGGACGGTCACATGACTGCTGATCGAGGATAAGAAAATCATTACTATAAATGGCATATAGTTTATACATCATATAATTCTAGCAGTGTGCACTGCCCTAACAACCACTTTAAGAACCAGGCAGAGAGCTGAAATTTCAATCTGCAAAGCTCAGCAAGGAGAGCTCTGAGAGCCGATTGGAAGGTAGGGACGCACCTCCTTTCACACAGCAACAGAGCTGAGGCCATCAATCTGCTGGAGGTCCCTCCCCTGTCACCTTTTTTCTCTTGGTGTCAAGAAAACTTGTCGGAAGCGATACATGCCAATAGCACATGAACAAAGCAACAGACAGAAATGACACTAAAGCCTCCATTCACTTTAGCACAATTTCAAAGCCACGCATCAGTGCGATTTGCACTGCCGATTTCATTACGGCTTGCACCTTCAATGAAAAAAAAATAAAAATGGTAAAAAGTAGTGCAGGAACCTTTCATAATCACTGCGGCATGAGTCGCGTCGATATGAATGGCTCCATTGCCGAAAATGGGGTGTGACTTGTCATGAGATTTCGAACTTTCCAACTGCACTGCACAGCAGTGTGAACGGGGTCTTAGAGCTCTTAATTGAGACAAGTACACACTATAGAGAGATATGCTTTGTTCATATTTAATGTCTGAAGTATACAACTACTTAAATGAATGGACCTAAAATCTGTTTGCTATAGGTTACAGCATTTTGTACATCATGTTTTCCATTTACATAATAGTGAGCGATATAGCACTGTAGAGATAGGTAGAGCTCATTTGTTCAGGTGGAGTGTAGTTGACATGCCGCATTGTTGAAACCCTGCAAATGGGCAATGTGAATCTCCAAGACAAAAAAAAGTTAATAACATGACCTCAAATGTTTGAAAAATACTGCTAGTAAAACCACCCGACATGTGACTTTCTGCACTGTCACCAGTAGATTCTTGCCAGCGGTTGTAAACGCTGCCTGCGCACACTGTATGCGAACAGTAGCGGCTGTCTGATATGGCCAGTGCCCTGCTGTTTGCATGTAAATGCTCATCAGGGGGCTTACATGTAAATCAAGCCCCAACAAGCCTTGGACACAGCGTGCACCCAGGGTTGACGTTCCTGGTCTCACACACAGGTCTCAATTAAGCAGCGAGTTTGTATACAGCCATAGCACAGAGTGCTGCTGTGCTGAGAGGCAGATTTTAGCCAGCTCAGAACACAGCAAACTATCAGTCCCTGGCTGCTTGCATGACTATAGCCTAAAACCTCATACACACTATTCATTTTTATTATTATTTTTTTCGACCCAGTGGGCTGAATGAAAACAAACCGACAGCTCCAGTCGGGGAAGCTATACCAACAATCGGATGTTAGTACAGCGATCTACCCTGCTGTTCCATTGTGTTCTGACAGTGGGACAACCACCTGCCAGAACACGCCAGCCAGCGCTCTCAGCCATTGGCTGAGAGTACCAATAGGCAGACCTTTTTAAAGCGGATGGTTCACCAAAAATAAATATTAAAAGCCAGCAGCAACAAATACTGCAGCTGCTGACTTTTAATATTAGGACACTTACCTGTCCTGGAGTCCAGCGGCGTCCGCAGCAGAGGATGAGCGATCGCTCGTCACCCTGCTGCTCCCCCCTCCATCCACGGCGAGGGAACCAGGAAGTGAAGCGCTCCGGCTTCACTGCCCGGTTCCCTACGGCGCATGCGCGAGTCGCGCTGCGCCCGCGATTGGCTCCCGCTGTGTGCTGGGAGCCGAGAGTTCCCAGCACACAACGGGAAAAGCCCGTCTTTTGCCCGAGACTGCGGGCCGGAAGTGGGTGCAGATGCCTGTCTTTAGACAGGTATCTGCACCCCCCTCCCCCCTGAAAGGTGTCGAATATGACACCGGAGGGGGGGAGGGTTCCGATCAGCGGATCTTCACTTTAGGGTGGAGATCCGCTTTAAGTCATGCCCCATCGACAGAAGCCTGCTGAATGGTCGGACCGGTTGCCATACACACGGATCGAATGTCGGCCCGTTTCTATCGAACTGCCCGATGCCGTCTGACATTCAGCCCGTGTGTTCTAGGCTTTAGGCCCCTTTCACACATGCAAGACCATTTGTCCGTTTTTCATTACATCTAGCCATTGATGGATGAAAAACAGACATCAATGCTTCTCTATGGAAAAACTGATGTAAATGGATGATTATTCGTTTACATCCGCATTCATCAACATCTACTTTTTAAAAGAATCAAAGCCCTATTTTTGTTCCGTTAAGAAAAATGAACGGACAGAAAAGACAGATGTAAATATATAGACAAGCGGCCCATTTTTGCATGAAGGTGGTTAAAGGGTAAGATAGCTCGCCTTTACCACAAAACTGCCTATGCAGATAAAATCAAACTGTGCAGCTCCGACTTATGCCTGGTACACACGATCCGATTATCGGACGAATGATCGTCCGTTTTTTTTTTTTTTTTTGTATGCTAATCACATGTTGAATCTGATGAGTTTACTAAAAAAAAAAAAAAAAAAAAAAATCGGAAGTGATGTCGTGATGTAATGCATTTTCGAACGACAGCTGTACTGATTAAACGGAAATTGTACGATCGGGTATTGTACGAATAAAAATTCCATGCATGTCCGATAGAATATCAGATGAACTGTCCCGGTCGGCTCCCGAAAGCTCTGTACCAATGATCCGATTATCGTACGATCGTTTCGAAAGCAGAATTTTTTCGTATGATTTTCGGGACAAATCAGGGCCCAATCTGTGCCTGAATTTAGCCCTGAAAACAGAGCCAAAGATGCACATCGTTTCTGTGCAGTGCGCTCCGCAGTCGCCCGGAAGATATGAGAGCCGGTCACATTCTCCTGCAATGCGAATTGGATGCCGAGGGAACCGGTATCCAATTCACATAGGTGTGAACCCAGCCTAAAGTTGAAAAAAGCCCTGGCTATAGGTGTAGGCCATTTACATACCTTATGAAACCTGACTGCAATACTCCTAGGACGTTGCTAAGTACTCCCAGGATGTTGCCAAGTGAGGCCTAGTCGTTACTGCTCCCCTACACCATCACAAGAGTAAGAGCTCAAAATGCTGAGCTCAGAGCTACTGCATCAATGGAGAAAAAAAAAAAAAAAGAATGTGAGGGTTTTTGAATAAGAGAAAGCTCATTCCTGTGATGGTGGAGGTGAGCAGTAATGACTAGGCCTCACTTAGCAACGTCCTGGGAGTACTCCAGTCAGGCTTCATAAGGTATGTAAATGGCCTACACCTATAGTAAGGGTAGAATTCATCTTTAGTCAGAGCTACAAACACCCCTTACCAGAAACGGATGAAAAAAATAAAAATAAATAAGGTAAACTTCATCTGCTTTTTCACCGAAACGCACGTGTGAAAGTGGCCTAAGACCCCAGTCACAATTGTGCTATTTCACTGAAAGTAGCACGATTTTAAAAGTAGTGCTACTTGGAAGACATCTGTGTGACTTCCTGCACGGAGGTCTATGCAAGTCGCACCTGAACTTGCAAAAAGTAGTGCAGGAACTACAAAGTCGCACTGATTTGACCACTTCCAATGCAGACAATAGGGCACGACTTGTCTTGTTGTATGAAAGGTTTAGACGCCTTTCACACTGAAGCGGGTTTAGAATATTTTAACACTAGAAATAGCGCCTGAAAACTGCCTCCCATGCCGCTCGAATGTGAATGCCTGAGTGCTTCCACACTGGGGCGGTGTGCTTGTGGGACGTTACAAAAAGTCCTGCAAGCAGTATCTTTGGGATGGTTTGGGAGCGCTGTATACAGCACTCCCAAAACACCCCTGCCCATTGCAATGAGTGGGCAGCTCTTCCAAAGTACCTGAAAAGCGTTTCCCACAACACGGGCGTTTTTAACCCCTTCTTTGGCCGCTAGTGGGGGTTAAAAGCGCCCCACTAGCGGCCAAAAAGTGCTGCTTAACCGCCTAACGCCCACCGCACGACTATGTACGTCCACAGAATGGCACGTACAGGCAGATGGGCGTACATGTTCGTCCCTGCCTTCTAGCGGGTCGGGGGTCCGATCGGGACCCCCTCCGCTGCGTGCGGCTTACCTTAGGGAGCGATCCGTGCTGAGGAGGCGGCTGCTCGATTCTGTCTGCCCCCTTGTGATCGCTCCCAGCCAATCCAGAAACCCCCCACCGTGTCACTTCCTCTTCCTGTATAATGTAAACCAGGGATGGCCAACCAGTGGCCCGGGGGCCACATGTGGCCCGTGGAGCTCGTTGATGTGGCCCGCAACCTCCTTCTCTGGAATGGAGGGTTGGCAAGCCCAGATCGCAGGTTGCCGACCCAACATACCACAGCATCAGTGTTGTGAATGAAGCTGGTGGTAGAGGAAGAAAGCGGCTGCAGAGCGGAGCCCCATAAGCCGATGCTTTCTCTACAGTGCCGGCTTTTGCCACAGGTGGAGTCTATGGAAAAGTTCAGCTAACCCGCAGGATAGACACAGGTGCACTACACTGCACCCATGGTGTGGGTATACCGCAGCACATCAGTGTGAAAGCAGTCTTAGGCCCTTTTCACACGATCAGCCCAACCAAATGGACCCCTAATTCACCTCTATAGAGCGACAGATGTCTGTTTATGCCCACCTACCTCCCATCCGAAAAACAGAAGAGAATTCACCCCCTTTTATCTGGGCGGATAGGAGGGCCTATAGAGTAGCCGTGACCTGTCTTCAGCCCGCTCCGCTCATAGTGGCCCTCGAATGGTTACCAAGTTGCTTAAGTGGCCCTCGCTCTGAAAAAAGGTTGGGCACCCCTGATGTAAACACAGGCAGAGGAAGTGATGCGAGCTCTCCTCTCGGTGGTATTTTCAAACCGCCAAGAGGAGAAAAGACTCACACAGTAATTCGCACCAACACTACACTGACACCACACACATAGGAACATTTAACCCCTTCCGATCAGCCGCCCCCCAGCCCCCTGTCACAGTGTCACTAATAGCAGTGATCATATATTTACTGATCACTGCATTTAGTGTCAGTGTGACAGTTAGTGTGACAGGCAGTTAGTGTTAGGTCCAGGGTAGCCCCGTATCCCCCCATAATAAAGTTTTAACCCCTTGATCACCGCCCTAATTAACCCTTTCACCCCCTATTGCCAGTGTCACTAAGCGATCATTTTTCTGATCGCTGTATTAGTGTCGCTGTTAGGTAGCTAATTTTTGTTTTTATTGCGATTTTTTTTTTACTAAAGACATGTGGCTGAATACATTTTGCCTAAATGTTTGACTAAAATTTAGTTCATTCAATTTTTCTAAAATATTGTTTTTTTTTCAAAAATGTCACTTTATTTTTGTTTATAGCGCAAAAAATAAAAATCGCAGAGGCAATCAAATACCATCAAAAGAAAGCTCTATTTGTGCGAAGAAAAGGACGCAAATTTTGGGCATTTAGCAGCATATTGGTCCGGGGTTTAAGTGGTTAAACAGCTCTAAAGCGCAGCTAAAACGAGTAGCACTAATGCACGTGTGGCCCTAGTGTGAAAGGGTCTTAGTGCCTAGTACACACAATGGGAAATCAGATGAAGGATACAGATTTCAGGAGCGCCTGTTCGATATTCTATTTGTTAGTACACAACTTTCGAGAGCCGATCACGACAGTTAATGCAAAATTATCGGAAGGGACTAGCACGAAAAATGTATGGTACCCGAACAAACTATTTTCTTTTAACCACTTAATTTTCAGCTTTCAGCACTGTCACGCTTTGAATGACAATAACGTGGGCATGCAACGTGGCTCCCAAACAAAATTTTTCCCCACAAATAAAGCTTTCTTTTGGTGGTATTTTATCATCTTTGCAGTTTTTATTTTTTGCTCTATAAAACAAAAAAAGACTGACAATTTTGAAAAAAAAAAAAAAACACAATATTTTTTACTATTTGCTATAATAAATATCCCAAAAAAAAATATTTTTAGTTTAGGCCGATATGAATTCTTCTACAAATTTTTGGTTAAAAAAAAAAAAAACACGCAATTAGCGTATAGTGATTGGTTTGCGGAAAAGTTATAGCGCCTATAAAATAGGGAATATTCAGATGACTTTTTTTTTTTTTACTAGTAATGGCAGTTATTTTTGTCAGGACTGCGATATTGCTGTGGACAGATCAGACACTTTTGACACTATTTTGGGACCATTCACATTTATACAGCGAACAGTGCTATAAATATGCAGATTACTGTATAAATGTAACTGGCAGAGAAGGGGTTAACACTAGGGGGCGATCAAGGGGTTAAATGTGTTCCCTAGGGAGTGATTTTAACTGTGGGGGGGGAGGGGACTGACTGGGGGAGGTGACCCTATGTACGAGGAACACACCATCGGTCTCCTCTCTCAGACAGGATGTGGATCTCTAAGTGCTGATCGCGGCCGCCAGGTACGCGCGTCCCCTAGCAACTGGGAGGCTCAAGGAAGTTATACGACGACCACCCAGGATGGCAGAGCCACTTCATGGCCGTCATATTACAATAGCCGGGATGTGAAGTGGTTAACCAGTACTGTATTCTTCCCAAAAAAAAAGAAAAAATTCAGTGACCAAGACCGTGCATGCTTATATATATATATATATATATATATATATATATATATATATATATATATATATATATATATATATATATATATATCGATACATTAATCACAGGAGGTTGTATCGGTCATGCGAGAATTTTTGGAACTTCATTAACCTTTTGGTTTCCGATATTGGACCAGCATTCAAAAAGAAAAAAAATCTGACAATTATTCAATGTTCGATATTCTCATTGTGTGTACGAGTCCTTTCCTTCCTTATACATGCAGTTTCCATATGCGACTGGTGCTTATATATTTTTATATTATACATACACACACAGGGAAGGTATATCAATGTTTAATTGGGTCAAGACAACAAAGTTTGAAGGATGTAGCACTGGGTGAGTGACAAAGACGTGCAGATGACTAGGAAGCAGTCCTGTCCTGTCAGAATATGGATGAGAGGAGAGCAGACACATGGCCTGCACTCAGTATGCACTCCCAGGTCCCATTATACAACACACAGCACAGCTTTATACCACACAGGACTACCATCACTCACCTCCCCATATCCCCAACTTCAGCTGAGAGGTATCCAGGTTCACCACATAGTCCCCTAGAAAGCGGTTCAGGACATCCACCACCACAGACTCGAACACCATGGTGTCCCCCGACTGTCCTACTCCTTTCAGCTCTCAGGCTCACACATACACATTAGCAGCCAGGCCCGCCCTGACGTCTCATGAGCAGTACGTCCTGAGCCAGGCCTTCCCCCTACACCATGTGGAAACACTGTCACATGGAGGAGGAGGAGACGAGCTGCTTTCTCCTCAGAAAGTGTCTGTTCATTGCTAGCAGGTCACTACCTCAGACTGGGGAGAGACCTAAGCTTGTGTTCTGCTTCACACAACTCCATTTATTTCCTAAAACACTGCTTCACTGACTGGGAGCTGTAATACAATCATACAGTGTCAGGCTTCACAGCTGTGACTTCCCTCATGTAGAATATGGATACAACAAGGGGGGCCACCAGGGCACTTCAGGTTTGGTTGGCCCCTCATACACAGGAATTAAAAAGCACATCACCAGGTGTATGACATGGTCGGGTGAGGCCACAGTTGCTATGTTATTTTCTGTATTTCTTTGTTGAAAAAACTAATAAAAATTGATATTTGAAAAAAAAAAAAGCACATCACAGTCCATACACGATACTGATGTATGAACATACATCCTAACAGAAAAAATACCAGAATGGGCTTTATAGTATTTGCGTGTATACGTACAGGAGTGTAAAAATTCTTCCAGCTTTTTTTAACTTCTTGACGCCGGCCGCTCGGCAAGCGTGCCATAACGCCAAGCAGCCACATTAATGCAGCCCTGTTAAAATAACTTACCATGCTGAGAGCGTGCACAGGAGTTTTCCGATCATGCGACCGCTGTTGCAGCCATTTATAGCATTAACATGACCCCGAATGCCCGCCTCCCAGCTTTTAGAACTCTCAGACCCGTTAGCGATGTTTTCGGTGTGCTTTTCAGCCACTAGCGTGGCGGTTTTAACCCCAAAACATGGTTAAAAACTCCCTATTTGTGGCGCTTTTAACCACTTGACTACTGGGCACTTAAACCCACTTAATAACCAGACCAATTTTCAGCTTTCGGTGCTCTCACATTTTGAATGACAATAACTCAGTCATACAACACTGTAACCAAATGAAATTTTTGTCCTTTTTTTCCCACAAATAGAGCTTTCTTTTGGTGGTATTTTATCACCTCTGCGTTTTTTATTTTTTTCACTATAAATGAAAAAAGAACGAAAATTTTGTAAAAAAATGAATTTTTCTCTTCATTTCTATTATAACATTTTGCAAAAAAGTAATTTTTCTTCATAAACTTGGCCTAAAATGTATACTGCTACATATCTTTGGTAACAAAACAAAAAAGATTTAGATATTATTTAGTCTGGGTGAAAGTTATAGGGTCTAAAAGCTATGGTACCAATTACTGAAAATTGTCAATTTGATCACACCTGATGTACTGACAGCCTCTCTCATTTCTTGAGACCCTAACATGCCAGAAAAGTACAAATACCCCCCAAATGACCCCTTTTTGGAAAGAAGACATTCCAAGGTATTTAGAAAGAGGCATTGTGAGTTTTTTGAAGTTGTAATTTTTCCCACAATTCTTTGCAAAATCAAGATTTTTTTCATTTTTATTTTCTTTCCACAAAATTTTCATATTAGCAGGTTATTTCTCTCCTACATGTAAAAATCAACACTTATTTGCTAGAAAATTACATAGAACCCCAAAACATTATATATGCTTTTTTAGCAAAGACCCTAGAGAATACAATGGCGGTTGTTGCAACTTTTTATCGCGCATGGTATTTGCACAGCAATTTTTCGAACACATTTTTTTTGGAAATAAAACATTTTTGTGCTTTAAAAAAAAAAAAAAAAAAAAAACACTAAATTTAGCCCAATGTTTTTGCATAATATGAAAGATGAAGTTACGCAGAGTAAATAGATACCCAACATGTCACCCTTCAATATTGCACAAGCTCGTGGAATGGCGCCAAACTTTGCGACTTAAAAATCCCCATAGGTGACGCCAGGGCTGGTGCAAGGAGTTTTGACACCCTAGGCGAAACCCAATTTCGCGCGCCCCCCCCCCCACGCAGGCACGCTCTGCCCCTCACTAAAAATGTTGCGGCACCCATTTTCTTCAGCCGTGGTCCACAGACTTGCACATGCGCCTCTGGACCCGGCCCGAAGACAAATAGTGCATGGCACTAGCTCGCTTCCTCACACCAGCCGTGGTCCACAGTCCACTGTGTAACTGCCTGTCTGTACAAGCAGACAGATACGCTAACAATGCTTTACAGATTCTTACTAGAAACAATAATAAATGCACATTTTTGTATCTGCAAAAAGATCTGGATTTATTTTATTTTTTTACAAAGGAGGACTTGAACCTTCACACATCAAATGGCCCCAATTCCTGTATTTTCAGGTCTCAGATCATCACCCCCTCTGTACCCCTTGCACACACACACATCTGCTACCCCTCTGTACCCCCTGCCAATCTGCCCCCCCCCACACACACATATCTGTTCCCCCCTCTGGACCCCCCTGAACATCTGTCCCCCACACACATGTGCTACCCCCTCTGAACCCCCTGCCAATCTGCCCCCCCCCCCACACACACACCACACACATCTGTTCCCCCTCTGTACCCCCCTGTACATCTGTCCCCCACACACATCTGCTACCCCTCTGAACCCCCTGCCAATCTGCCCCCCCCACACACACACATATCTGTTCCCCCCTCTGTACCCCCCTGTACATCTGTCCCCCACACACATCTGCTACCCCTCTGTACCCCCCTGCACATCTGCCCCCCACACACATCTGCTACCCCTCTGTACCCCCTGCCAATCTTCCCCCCCCCCCACACACACATATCTGTTCCCCCTCTGTACCCCCCTGAACATCTGTCCCCCACACACATCTGCTACCCCTCTGTACCCCCTGCCAATCTGCCCCCCCCACACACACACATATCTGTTCCCCCTCTGTACCCCCCATGTACATCTGTCCCCCACACACATCTGCTACCCCTCTGTACCCCCTGCCAATCTGCCCCCCCCCACACACACACACACATCTGTTCCCCCTCTGTATCCCCCCTGTACATCTGTTCCCACACACACAACTGCTACCCCCTCTGTACCCCCTGCACATCTGCCCCCCCCCCCCCACACATATCAGTACCCCCCTGCACGTTTGTCCACACACACATACCATTGTCCCCACACACATACCATTACCCCCCTGCACATCTGTCCCCCACACACCACACACATACCATTACCCCCTGCACATCTGTCCCCCCCCCCACACACACACACCCATACCATTACCCCCCTGCATGTCTGTCTGTCCCCACACACACATCATTACCCCCCTGCCGCACGTTTCCCCCCCACACACACACACATCAGTACCCCCTGCAAGTCTGTCCCCCACACACACACACACATATCAGTACCCCCTGCACGTCTGTCCCCCCCCCCCCACACACACACACACATCAGTACCCCCTGCAAGTCTGTCCCCCCCACACACACATATCAGTACCCCCTGCACGTCTGCCCCCCCCCCCCACACACACACACACATCAGTACCCCCTGCAAGTCTGTCCCCCCCACACACATATCCCCCCCTGCACGTCTGTACCCCCCCACACACACACACACATCAGTACCCCCTGCAAGTCTGTCCCCCCCACCACACACATATCAGTATTCCCCTGCACGTCTGTCCCCCCCCCCCCCACACACCACACACATCAGTACCCCCCTGCACGTCTGTACCCCCCCCACACACACCACACATCAGTACTCCCTGCAAGTCTGTCCCCCCCACACACACATATCAGTACCCCCCTGCACGTTTGTACCCCCAAAACACACACACACACACACATCAGTACCCCCTGCAAGTCTGTCCCCCCCACACACATATCAGTACCCCCCCTGCACGTCTGTACCCCCCCCCCCCCACACACACACACACACATCAGTACCCTTGCAAGTCTGGACATGTCAGTACCCACACACATATCAGTCTGTCCCCCCCACACACATATCAGTACCCACCTGCACGTCTGTACCCCCGAAACACACACACACACACATCAGTACCCCCTGCAAGTCTGTCCCCCCCACACACATATCAGTACCCCCCTGCACGTCTGTACCCCCCCCCCCCCCCACACACGTCTGTACACATCAGCACCCCCTGCAAGTCTGTCCCCCCCACACAGATATCAGTACTCCCCTGCATGTCTGTCCCCCCCCCACACACACACACATCAGTACCACCTGCAAGTCTGTCCCCCCCACACACATATCAGTACCCCCTGCACGTTTGTCCCCCCCCCCACCCACACACATATCAGTACCCCCCTGCACGTTTGTACCCCCAAAACACACACACACACACATCAGTACCCCCTGCAAGTCTGTCCCCCCCACACACATATCAGTACACCCCTGCACGTCTGTACCCCCCACACACACATCAGTACTCCTTGCAAGTCTGTCCCCCCCACACACATATCAGTACCCACCTGCACGTCTGTACCCCCGAAACACACACACACACATCAGTACCCCCTGCAAGTCTGTCCCCCCCACACACATATCAGTACCCACCTGCACGTCTGTACCCCCGAAACACACACACACATCAGTACCCCCTGCAAGTCTGTCCCCCCCACACACATATCAGTACCCCCCTGCACGTCTGTACCCCCCCCACACACACACATCAGCACCCCCTGCAAGTCTGTCCCCCCCCACACAGATATCAGTACTCCCCTGCACGTCTGTCCCCCCCCCACACACACACACATCAGTACCCCCTGAAAGTCTGTCCCCCCCCACACACATATCAGTACCCCCTGCACGTTTGTCCCCCCCCACACACACACACACATATCAGTACCCCCTGCACATATTAGTACCCTCTTGCACGTCTGTGTTTCCCCCACACACATATCAGTACCCCCCCTGTACAGTACACAGTGCAATGTGCTTTTAACTTAAAAGCAGTCAATGTTTTATTTTTTGTGACTGAGTGCTGCCTGTAGTGTTGCCACTATACCTGAGCCAGCGGTGTGGGATTACTTTACTCTGGTGTCCAGGAGAGTTGAGCTGCGCCTGTCTGTCCATGCACACCAGATCCCGGGTGCCCAGGAGGAGGGGGGAGCGGATATCAGGGCAAGCCAGCTGTAGTTACAGTGCACGCAGGGCTTCCATTTCATCCACCTTTACAGATCATGCGGCACTTCCGGCCGGCTCTCTCCCCACATCTCCTCACTGTCGCCGCTACTAGGGCGGCACTGCAGGCTGGGGATAGAGCGGTCCGTTCGGGATGTCACAGGCGCAACCGCCCCCTAGCCTGGCGGCTGGCGCCAATGCGCCATAAGGCATGTATTTAAAAAAGATGACAGTCCTTGAGGTATTTAAATAATCTGAATCTCGGAGAGGCGCATGCGCGGAGCTCTGAAGATGGCTGCTTGAGCCGGGAGCTCCTCATCACCCCAGACCAGCGGCGCCCATAAGTAAGCCAGAAACGGGCTGGAAGGGGAGCCTTCATCATACACGGCACCCCCAGACATCAGGGCACCCCCCTATCATGATAATTTCTTTAAAGAGACACTGCAAAGCCGCTTTTTACTCAGTTTAAAAAAACGGCAAAAATCCAAGATGGCCGCCGCTGCAGCACCTCACAGAAACGGAGCTGAAGAGATACCTGAGGGAAGGATATTTCCAAATATGGTATCCCTACCTTTTACCCCACTGGTTCAAGTAAGTTACCAGCAGGACATGTCCCCCTCAACAACTCCCACAGAACCCCTGGAAGGCAGTAATATGGAGGGGATTAACAGGGAGGGCTCTGCACTACCCCTCATAGGACCTAACATAAGGAGCCAGCCTGCTCAATTCTCTGTCAGCACCCTGTCAGCAGCTTCTGCATTCTCTGTGACTGACTTATATCAGGCTCTGGCTGAACTCCTGGATAGGGGACTCGCTCAGACTGCTACCAAAATAACAGGAGATTTGAAAGCAGATTTCCAGAATCTGGGCACCAGAATTGAAGCGATAGAAGACAAGCTTGATCAAACGGTGGCAGCCACAGATCAGAACTCAGAACATATTCATACAGTACAGGAGCAATTGGATGTGGCCCTTTCCAGGATCGACGAGTTGGAGAGCAGATCCAGGAGATACAATTTCCGGATCAGGGGGCTGCCCGAATCCATCACTGACACTACAGCAGCGGTACAAAATTTGATCCAGAACTTGATTCCAAACATCCCTCAAGTTCGCCTAGAGCTTGATAGAGCCCACAGAGCCCTGGGACCACCCAGAAAGGACGGCTCACCGCGGGACATCATCGCCAAACCCCACTTTTACGCTGTAAAGGATGAAGTCATGAGACTAGCACGTTCTGTGCCCAGTGTTTTGTGCCAAGGTCACCCCGTCCAAATATACGCAGACCTTTCTCCCTCCACAATGCAGCGAAGACGGTCATTAAAGCCGCTACTCCTAGTCCTGGTCCAAAAGGATATAACATATAAATGGGCATTCCCCTTTGCGGTCAAGTTCTCGGATAAAGGGAAAAACTACTCCTTCTCAAATTTTCCGGATGGAGAAAGACTACTAAAGCGCCTTAAGCTCATCTCGCAAGAACCCGCCATGGATACTTCTCAAAGCATCCCAAACACCTCCAAGAGACCGACCCCCACCAGTCCTAATTCCCTACTCTGGACCAGGTCGAGATCTAAGAAAGCTAGAGACAGTGGACCCACTTACCCAGATCTCGGCTGACACATTGGTCATATACTCCTTGAACTTTCAAGATTTTTGGTCGGTCCTATGCCTGAGATTTAGACTTTCTCTGATCAGAAGAATCAACTTTTTGGACAATTGATATTTCAACAGTATTTCTCCTGCTAAAAAGATCTCTTTATCTATTCTAATTTTTTTTCGCAGGGGGTGCTCCCCACCTTGCTTCTGAGGTCCCCTCCTCCTCGATCCCCGTTGGGGGGGGGACGGGGGGACATCCGGATCGGATTTAGATCCGACCAAACTGGGTTTAGATCTACTCAATTCCTTCCGGTTTCGTTTTTGATAGTTGCTGTAACCAATTTTTCAGGGGCGCCCTGGCTGGGGTGGGCCCCATGTACCTCCACCTCTCCCTTAGTCTCCAGAAGGTTTCTGGGGGCGAGGTCGCTTGTTCGCATTTGGAGCAAGCTCTTTTTTGATCTACCTTGGTAGAAATTCTCGAGGGGCATCTCCCCTCCCCGAGAATGTATTTTTTCTTATTTTTTATCTTTTTCCTTAGTTGGATTGGGAGTCTTCTTCACCATTTCTTTCTCTCTTTCAAATCTGTCCTTTCCTTTTCTACTCCCCATCTTTCCCACATGAGCCTAACCATTTATTATTTTTCAGCTTGCAGTACCTGCGATCGAGGGGTGTCCACCGGGCTGCCAGTCGTCTATCCTGACAAATGGCAAGGTTGGGAGGACAGAGGACATCTCAGGGTGAGTGGAGGTAGAGACAGACAGAGTTACTTTTCAGTTCCCCATGGCTGACCACGTACAGAGCTCCCTCAACATAGCCACACATAATGCTCAAGGCCTGAACTCCCCAGTCAAAAGGCGAAAGATCTTTGATAGTTACAAATCACTCAGACTTGACATTCTCATGATCCAAGAGACCCACTTTCCTGGGCAGTACAGTCCCAAATTTGTCCACTCTCACTTTCCCCTCTTCTACTTGGCTAATGCCGAGAACAAGACCAAGGGGGTCGCAATCTTTTTCTCCAAATCCTGTAACTTTGAGTATCTCTCTGACTTCAAAGACCCAGAGGGACGATTTATACTGGTTAAGGGTAAAATTGAGGGTCATCTATACTCCCTGGTCTCATACTATTCTCCCAACAAAGGGCAAGACAAGTTTTTCCAATTAATCTTGGATACTTTAACTCCACTTCTGGAAGGTACAGTCATTTGGGGGGGGGATTCCAATGTGGCGTTTGACCAGGGTTTGGACAAATCCAGACCTCTGTCCGCTCAACTTACTAGACCCTCTAGGATCAGCCTGAAAATTGCCAAACTACTCCATGACAGGGGGTTGACGGATGTTTGGCGGGAGTCTAATCCCTCAAAGAGAGACTACACTCATTACTCTCACCCGCATAATACCTATGCCAGGATAGATCATATTTTAATTCCTTCATTTGTACTTCCGGCAGTGATCAAGGCCCAAATCAGAGACACAGTCCTATCTGACCATTCTATGGTCATCATGTCCATCCGCTCTTTAGCAGGTATGGCAAGGAACGGACATTGGCGGCTAAATGAGTCCATTCTTTCCAATCCAACCACTACAACGGAAATTAATAAAGCCCTTCAAGAATATTTCACAATTAACAATGTTGAGGATATCTCTGCGGAGACCCTGTGGGCAGCCCATAAAGCCTCTATTAGAGGTAAGATCATTCAAATCTCCACGCGAATCAAAAGGGAACACGAAGCAGAAATTGTTCGGCTGGAGAAGTCTTATAGGACCCTAAGGGCACAACACAAAAAGAAACCATCTTTAGCCTTACTAGAAAATATTGACAAGCTGAGATTAGAACTTAACTTAGCCCTCACAACGAAGGCGGAGAGATCTCTCCGCTGGAGTGGCAATAAATTTTACACCCAAAAAGGAAAAATAGGCCAGTTGTTAGCGACCAAATTGTCCCCTAAAACAAGGTTTCACTCCTTACCCAAAATACGCTTGGCAGGTCAAGAACCTACGTCCAACCCTAAAAAGATCCTGGAGGCATTCGAAACATTCTATTCTGACCTGTATAGTGCCCCTCCACAGATTCCCAGGGATTCGATTGATAACTTTCTGGACAGCCTACCCATCCCATCCTTAGACGTAGAACATAGAGACAGGCTGGAAGCACCCTTTTCGGTTGAAGAGGTGGCGACAGTAATCAAGGGCCTCCGAAAGGGCTCGGCCCCAGGCCCAGATGGACTGTCGGCCCTCTATTATAGGTCATTTGCAGATACCCTAGTCCCACATATGACAAACTTTTTTAATTCCAAAACTCGAGGCACCCCTCTGGGTACGCAACTTAATACAGCATACATTACGGTTATCCCAAAGCCGGATAAAAACCCAGAAGAAGTCTGTAACTATCGCCCCATTTCTCTGATAAATAATGACCTAAAAATTCTTACAAAAATTCTAGCTCTCCGTATCTCCTCTTTCATTAATAAATATATTCACAAGGACCAAGTCGGATTTATTCCAGGTCGACAAGGCCCAGATCAAGTGAGAAGGGCAGTGGACATTGTCTCAATTTTGCAATCCAACTGGGACGGAGGTCCGAAACAAAAAGGATTTCTCCTATCTCTTGATCTGCAGAAGGCCTTTGATTCTGTGTCCTGGCAATATCTTCTCCCCCTACTAGAACGATGGGGCTTTGGCCCAAGATTTATGGGGGTAATACAAGCTCTCTACTCTAAACCAAAGGCCCAAATTCGAATCCAAGCGTACTACTCTTCTCCAATAGACATAGCAAGGGGTACCAGACAGGGATGCCCCCTCTCCCCAATCATTTTCGCAATGGCAATTGAAACCCTAGCGATAGCCATTCGACAGAACCCCGACATTCGAGGCGTTTCATGTGGAGATCAAACTCATAAATGTGGGCTCTTTGCCGATGACTTACTACTATTTCTAACTTCTCCTATTACTTGCCTACCAAACCTTTGTAAGGTAATTTCGGAATTCTCTAAATTCTCAGGTCTCCAAGTCAATTATGCCAAATCACAAGCCTTGAACGTATCCCTTCCACCTCCTACAGTATCCCTCCTCCAACAGTCATTCAAATTTGAATGGTGTCCCTCATCTATCAAATATCTAGGGATTTCCTTAACAGCTCGGACAGAATCCCTTTACACAAATAACTATCCTCCCCTATACCAAAAACTTACAGCCGACATGAATAACTGGGCTAAGTATGATCTTTCCTGGCTGGGCAGAATTAACTCTATAAAGATGACTTTACTTCCTAGAATTTTTATATCTATTCCGCTCCCTTCCCATTCCCATCAGAAAAGATCACGTGCAGACTTTACAAAGCAAAATACTCAAATTCATTTGGGGCAAGTCAGGTTACAGAATCCCCCAAAACACTCTATATAACCATAGGAAAAGAGGAGGACTAGGACTACCGCACCTATATAAGTACTTCGTAGCTGCCAGACTAGCTCAACTATCCGTAGTTTACTCTAAACTGGACAAACCAGACTGGGTCCACATAGAGGGTGTTATGTATGGTAAATACCTGGTTGTCAGATCCTGGTCGCAGGAGGTGGCCTCTCGTACGGCGCTGGTTCGGGAGACGCTGGATTTGGGAACAGCGACTCGGGAGCGCAGCGGGGTAAGGGTGCCTGGATGATGGTGCAGGTCAGGTCAGCTCGGTGCAGGTTCTTCCGGGGTCACAGGAACAAGGACGGAACAGGCACTCCGATACGGGAACTGGTGGTATGAATGCAGATGCAGAGGTTTGCGATCCCGATGCGACTTGGCAGGTGACTTCAGAACTGGTGTGGAGCGAAGTAAACAGGAGGATGAGACGTAAGCTGGGTCAGGCAGGCCGAGGTCAACACGGGAGCAGGCGAAGGGTTAAACAGGCAGGCGTAGTCGGGTGTTCAGGCAGAAGATCTGGCAGCGGTGGTAATGGTAACAGAAGGTAAGTCCAAACAGGCCGAGGTCAGGATTGGAGAGATACGGAGAGTCAAACGTAGCCGGGTCAAGATCAGGTCAGGTACTTCAGATGCAGATTCAGGTTTAAATCACAGGGTATTTTGGCAGATCAGACAGCAAGGGGCTGCTGTATCTGATTGCCTTTTAAAGGCACATTGGCGCCAAAGACTCGCGCCAACGTGCACGCGCGCGCTCCCGCCGCGCGCGCACCACCCGCGCACGCGCGCGCGCACCTCCGGTGCACGCGCACGAGCGCGGACACGCGCGCGCACACCAGGGGCGCGCCGGGAGCCGGCGCCAGGGCCCTGACATTGCCCCCCCCCAAGGGGCAGCCTCTGGATGCCCAGGCGGGCCTGTTTCTCAGGGTGGGAAGAAAAAAAAGCACGAATTAGTTCTTGGGCGTGGATATTGTTTTCGGGTTCCCACGAATTGTCCTCCGGCCCGTACCCCTTCCACTTGATCAAAAATTGATTTTGCCCCTGCCGTTTCCTGCAGTCAAGGATGGCTTCTACTACATACTCCTCGCAGCCATCAACTGAAATAGGTTCAGGTGGACCAGCCCCTCTGTCAGGAAAGGGATCAGGAATTGCGGGTTTCAGCAATGATACGTGAAATACCGGGTGAACCTTAAGGGACTCGGGTAAAGACAGTTCATAGGAAACCTCATTGATTTTTCTTCTTACCGGAAAGGGTCCCATAAACCTGGGTGCCAGTTTCTTGGAAGGACAAGCTAATCTGAGGTTACTAGTAGAAAGCCATACCTGATCTCCTGGTTGTAGGTTCAGCTCACCTCTCCTTTTCCTATCGAAGGCTTTCTTGCTGTCGGCTTGTGCTTTTGTTATTGCTTCTTGTAGCACCCGGTTGTTGCGACTGAGGAAGTCCACCGTGCTCTGCACCGCCGGAACTGGGGATTCTGGAAGAAAATCTGGTAAGAAGGTTAGATTAAAGCCATAATTGGCGAAAAAGGGGGATTGTCCGGTTGCCGAATGGCTGGCGTTATTGTAGGCAAATTCTGCCAGGGGTAGCAGGGAGACCCAATCGTTCTGGGAGAAGGAAGTGAAACATCTAATATATTGCTCCAGGGTCTGGTTTGTGCGTTCAGTCTGTCCGTTAGTCTGAGGATGGTAGGCCGAGGAGAAAGCAAGTTTGATATTCAGAATCTCACACAGGGCTCTCCAGAAACGAGATGTAAACTGGACCCCCCTATCTGACACGATGTTTGCAGGGATTCCATGGAGTCTGACAATTTCTCTGATGAAGACACGGGCAGTCTCAGCAGCGGATGGAGTATTTTTTAGTGGGAGAAAGTGGGCCATCTTAGATAGGCGATCCACGACTACAAAAATCGCTGTGCACCCCTCGGAACATGGAAGCTCTACTATAAAGTCCATGGCGATCATCTGCCATGGTCTATCGGGTACCGGCAGAGGTTTTAGTAAGCCCCAGGCTCGATTCCTTGTAGTCTTGTTTTGATTGCAGGTTGGACATGTATTGATGTACGATTTGCAGAATTCCTCCAAGCCTGGCCACCAGAAGGTACGTCGTACCAGTTCAAGGGTTTTACGGACTCCGAAATGTCCTGCCAATGGATGGTCATGAAGTAGTTTTAGGACCTCTACCCGAATATCTGCTGGCACAAAAAATTTGGCTCCCTCTCCAAAAAAGTCCGTCTCTGGGGGTCAGGGTGACACCTGGGGGTTTTGCAGAATCCGTGGATGCTTCTCTAAGTCGGGGAAGCAGATCATGGTGCAGCAGTAGAAAGTTCCGGCCGGAAGAATGGTGTCAGGGGCAGGTAAGTCCTTGGGATTGTCGTGCATCCGTGATAATGCGTCTGGCTTGATGTTTTTTGAGCCGGGGCGATACGTGATGTGGAAAGAAAAACGAGAAAAGAATAATGCCCATCGGGCCTGTCGGGGTTTCAAGCGTTTTGCGGATCTTAAGTATTCTAAGTTCTTGTGATCCGTATAGATCAAGACCGGATGTGCAGCGCCCTCCAGAAGGTACCTCCATTCCTCCAGTGCAGCCTTGATGGCGAGTAGTTCCCGGTCACCAACATCATAATTCCTCTCCGCTGGGGAGAGTTTTCGGGAGAAGAAGCCCACAGGATGCATCAGATCTTTGTTCCCCTGGCGTTGGGAGATAATAGCGCCCACTGCTACCTCGGATGCGTCTACTTCAAGGAGGTAGGGTAACGCCGGGTCAGGGTGGCTAAGAATCGGGGCAGATGTAAACAGTCCTTTAAGTGTATCGAAGGCCTTTTGGGCTTCTGAATTCCACTGGAAACGTTGGTTCTGTTTGGTTAATTGCGTGATTGGCGAGATGATCGCGGAAAAATTTCTGATGAACCTTCTGTAAAAATTTGCGAATCCCACAAATCGTTGTACCCCCTTCTTGTCCAGGGGTGCTGGCCAGTCAAGTATGGCGGACACTTTGTTGGGATCCATCTTAATTCCTGTAGGGGATAAGATCAGGCCAAGGAACTGAATGGTTTGTTGTTCAAATTCACATTTTTCGACTTTGGCATATAGTCTATGTAGACGGAGGCGATTTAGAACCCTGCAGACGTGTTCGCGGTGTTTGTCCAGTGATCCGGAGAAGACCAATATGTCGTCTAGGTAGACGATGACGAAGATGTCAAGAAAGTCTCTAAGCACATCGTTGATGAAGTGTTGGAACGTCGCGGGTGCATTGCACAGACCAAAAGGCATGACCAGATACTCATAATGTCCAAAACGGGTACGAAAAGCCGTCTTCCACTCATCCCCGTCCCGAATGCGAATTAAATTGTACGCTCCCCTCAGGTCCAGCTTGGTGAAGATGGTGGCAGATCTTAATTTATGAAAAAGTTCCGGTATCAGAGGCAATGGGTAGCGGTTTTTTATTGTTATGTTATTCAATTCCCGGTAGTCTACGCATGGGCGGAGAGATTGGTCCTTTTTACTGACGAAAAATATTCCTGCGCCTGCTGGGGAGGTAGACGGGCGAATGAACCCTTTACTCAGATTTTCATCGATATACACCTTCAGGGCCTCCTGTTCCTTCTCGGACAGCGGGAAGATGCGTCCAAAAGGGATTGCAGCCCCTGGGAGGAGCTCGATTGGACAATCGTATGGACGATGAGGCGGAAGGGAGTCGGCTCCCTTCTTGCTGAAGACATCGGCAAATTCATGGTATGGCTCCGGAATGGACTGGAGCAAGTTGGGGTCAGTGTCCATACAAAGTAGAGCAGGGGGAGCCGGTATGCAGAATTGTTGACAGTAGGAAGAACCGAATGACACCTTTCCAGAACTCCAGTTGATTACAGGATCGTGGGCCTGGAGCCAGGGTAGGCCCAAGATCACAGGGAACAGAGGCGAAGAGATGACATCTAGAGTGAGTAGTTCCTTATGTAGGGGAAGAATCGTGGTGATCAAGGGAAGAGTCTCTTGGGTAACTTGTCCTGAATTTATGCGGGAGCCATCGGCCAGGAAGACGGTAAGTTCATGGGCCTTTTTACGTAATGGTATGTGGTGGAGGTCAGCGAAGGCGGAGTCGATGAAACAGCTGCATGCCCCTGAGTCAATGATGGCGTTGACTGGCACTGTCTTTTCCTGGAGCTGAAACGAGAGAAGAAGAGCAAGGTGGGAGGTACGGGTAGGCAGGGTTGACAGATTAACAGGATTCGGAGAAGGGCACTTACGCATTTTGGTGGGACAATTGCTCACGTAGTGACCGGTCCCGCCGCAGTAAAGGCACAGGTTTAGTTGGCGGCGCCGTGCCCGTTCTTCAGGTGGCAGCGTTGGCCGCATGAGGCCGAGTTGCATGGGTTCGGAGGTGTCTGGAGGGGCACTGGAAGAATTCATGCTGGTAGGAGGTAAGTAGCGGGAGGCGGGCAACGGTGCCCTAGTGGTCATCCACACAGGCCGGTTTGGCTGAGAGGAACGCTCGGCCCGACGTTCACGGAGTCTGCGGTCAATCTGGATGGCTTTAGTGATTAGGTCTTCAAGAGTCTCTGGCACCCCTACCCGGGCAAGCTCATCCTTGAGACCTTCGGAAAGGCCCAAGCGGAATTGGTGTCTGAGGGCCGCGTCATTCCAGAGTGTATCCGTGCTCCAGTGTCTAAAGTCTGAAACATAGTCCTCAACTGCCCTACGGCCTTGCTGGAGCGCGAGTAGGGCAGATTCAGCAGTGGCGGTCCGTTGAGGATCGTCGTACAGCAGAGCCATGGCTTCAAAGAAGGCTTGCAGGGACTGGGTCTGAACATTGTCTTCTTGCAGCAGTCGGTGGGCCCAGGTCTGCGGCTCATTTTGGAGGAGGGAGATCACAAATCCCACCTTGGTAGCTTCCAAAGAGAAAGTCCGAGGTTGCAAGGCAAAATACAGCTCACAGGCATTGCGGAAGGCCCGGAACTTCGCCCGATCCCCTGAGAACCGTTCTGGGATAGGAACTCTGGGTTCGGGTGGGAGCATCACCACTGAGGGGGCGGAGCCCGCCGAAGAAGATCTAGTGGGGTTTGCGGAAGTTGCATCGCTGGAGCCCGACAGGTTTTGGACTTGTCCCTCTAACCTCATATATCCATCTTGCAGGTTCTTGACAGCTTGTGTGAGGGATGCCAGATGTTTGCAAATCTCGTCCACAGCGGGGGCTACTCCTGCAGGATCTGACATAATGGCTGTCTGATACTGTTATGTATGGTAAATACCTGGTTGTCAGATCCTGGTCGCAGGAGGTGGCCTCTCGTACGGCGCTGGTTCGGGAGACGCTGGATTTGGGAACAGCGACTCGGGAGCGCAGCGGGGTAAGGGTGCCTGGATGATGGTGCAGGTCAGGTCAGCTCGGTGCAGGTTCTTCCGGGGTCACAGGAACAAGGACGGAACAGGCACTCCGATACGGGAACTGGTGGTATGAATGCAGATGCAGAGGTTTGCGATCCCGATGCGACTTGGCAGGTGACTTCAGAACTGGTGTGGAGCGAAGTAAACAGGAGGATGAGACGTAAGCTGGGTCAGGCAGGCCGAGGTCAACACGGGAGCAGGCGAAGGGTTAAACAGGCAGGCGTAGTCGGGTGTTCAGGCAGAAGATCTGGCAGCGGTGGTAATGGTAACAGAAGGTAAGTCCAAACAGGCCGAGGTCAGGATTGGAGAGATACGGAGAGTCAAACGTAGCCGGGTCAAGATCAGGTCAGGTACTTCAGATGCAGATTCAGGTTTAAATCACAGGGTATTTTGGCAGATCAGACAGCAAGGGGCTGCTGTATCTGATTGCCTTTTAAAGGCACATTGGCGCCAAAGACTCGCGCCAACGTGCACGCGCGCGCTCCCGCCGCGCGCGCGCACCACCCGCGCACGCGCGCGCACCTCCGGTGCACGCGCACGAGCGCGGACACGCGCGCGCACACCAGGGGCGCGCCGGGAGCCGGCGCCAGGGCCCTGACAGAGGGTCATGCTGTCCCCCGGTTCTCCCTAGAACACTTACTCTGGTGCCCCCAAAAGAGAAGACCACCCATTTTATCCCCCTCCCTGTCTCAATCCTACGCCCTTTGGGATAGATTTCGTCACCTTCCAGCCCTGGTTTCGAAAGGTCAACCTCTAGCCAGTGTATTCCAAAATCCGGATTTCCCACCTGGAATGGACAGGAAAGCATTCAGTTGGTGGTTGGATAAGGGTCTGTACCGCATAGGACAATTCTTTACATCCAAAGGCCCTCTTACACTAGACCACTGTGTGACTAAATTGGACATCCCTGACACTGAAAAATTCAGATTCAAACAAATATCACAATTCCTACACACTTTATGGACGGATAGGCCTCTACCTCCCAAATTTACAGATTATGAGCTCTGGTGCGGGCAGACCATGGGACAAAGGGGAGGAATATCTGTCATCTACTCTTCACTCACCCGCCCGACTGAGAAGTCTTCTTATATGACGGCTTGGGAGGCAGACCTCCAAATAGGGTGGGAGTTGGAGACCTGGCAGGCAGCTTGTTCTGATTCTTTTCAGGGCATCTTGAATACTTCCCTGATGGAAGCAAACTTAAAGGTCCTTATGAGGTGGTATATGACTCCCGCCAGGCTTGCGGCCATCTACCCATCATCAGATCCCAGCTGCTTTAGAGGTTGTCAGCTCCTGGGCTCGATGGTGCATGTCTGATGGGAATGTCCCAGAATCAGAACAATCTGGAAGAGGATTTTTAACCTCATTTGTACAGTTACTGGTTGCTCGGTCCCCAGAACGGCTTCTGTAGCTCTCCTAAATGCTCGTATTCCGGGTATATCCAAGCCCAATCAGAAGCTGATCCGATTTATGCTCCTCGGGGCTAAAATTACCATCGCAAGGGCTTGGAAACAGCCCAGGGTTTCCATTGCAGAAATAAAACGCAAGATTTCGTGGATCATGGTGCAGGAAAAACTGGCCAGCATTCTTTCAAACACGAATCAGAAATTTGAAGCCGTGTGGGGATCATGGGCATCCCACTGTGGTATACCTTTGGCGACTGGGGTACACCCCACGCAACCTGCATCCTTCAGTACAAGTTAGGCTCATGTTTCCCTTCCTTTCCCTCTTTCTTACCCCCACTTTTCTCTCTCTCTTTCTTACTTCTATTCTTTTAAGACAGTTGTATGACCAGAAGGTAATGTTCTTTGTTCTTCGTCCGGTTATTCATATGGGCAATTTGGTAACACTATAGGCCTATCTTATTTCGTTAGTATGAGCTAGAGGTTCAATGAAGCCAAATTCGAACCCTCTAATTTCCCATCAAATAATTTTATAGGAGGAGGCGGATTGGGAGGCGCCTGGCTGGGACACAGATTGATCCCATTAGGGGTGTCCGGGACAGGCAGGTTTCCCCTGAGCGCAAGATCACCATATACACCTCTTTTTCCGCCCCTTCCTCTGTTATTAAGCTCGCTGGATTCCTTTAATCAACCCACAGTTGGGTAATTTGAAATCAATTGAGTCATTGTTACTGTCATTATGCCCGGTTTGTAGAATGTTTTGATGTTGTAATTTCAGCCTTTGGTCATAATTTATCTATATCCTTTATTTGAAAAATAATCTGAATCTCCAGCAAGTGGATTTTTGCCGCTCCCCCCACCCTGGCGCTCTAGGCAGCCGCCTGACCCGCCTATTGCTAGCGCCGGCCCTGGGTGACGCTTTAAATATTTTTACTGGTTACATCATTTTAGTTGGAGAAGAGGTCTAGGGCCAAAATTACAAAATGCACAGCAACCAGGTCACATGGTACATGGTACTACTGTGCCATGTGATTCAATGGAGGTAAACACGCTGCATTTGCAACCTGCGTTTGGGGTCTCATTAAGTTAACATCGACACTGGCTGCAGATCGCAAATGCAGTGCGTTCTGAATGTGGTGCGGAACACGCGAATGGAAGGTGGGTTTCCCAAACCACATTCTGGTGTGAACTGGCCGTCAAGGCATACATACCTCATTCTCATTTACGCACAGCCACCACTTATTTCAGATTGGATTATTGATTTTGACAGGCAGCTGGCATCAGATTGTACACTGCATCTGTGCCTCACAAAACAGGCTTTATGCTATATGAGCCAAACAGGTTTCAAAGAAATCTGGCTCCATGCACACTGAAGCTGATAAAAGCTATAGAAAAAAGCCAGTAGCTTTGCAGAGAGCTTTGCAACATTCTTTAGCGTTTTTGCAATAGCTTAAGGCTCCATGCACACTGAAGCTGATAAACTGCAGTTTATTGGCGTTTTGGCTTTTTTTTTTTTAAAGCCCATAAACTGAACTCTATGTTAGCCTATGTGCCCATGCACACCTGGGCGTTTTTCAGTGTTAATGAGCTTTGGAGTTTATTGGCTTTTTTCTGAACGCCCAAAATTTGGGTTCAAAGTGCCTAAAACGCAAAAAAAACGCTCAAAAACGCCGGCGCCAGTGTTTTTTTTTATCCATTGAAAAAAATTAAAAAAAGGTGATTAAAGCTATTGCAAAAACGCTAAAAAACGTTGCAAGGCTCCCTGAAAAGCTACTGGCGTTTTTTTTATAGCTTTTATCAGCTTCAGCGTGCATGGAGCCTTAATCAGCTTTTATCAGTTTTTGTTTTTTTTTTTACTTTTTTTTGTAATGGAAAAAAACAAAACAAAACAAAAAAAAAGCCAAAACGCCAATAAACTGCAGTTTATCAGCTTCAGTGTGCATGGAGCCTTATAGTGAGAGCGAAACTGAATTGAAAGAAGGGTCTGACCTTTGCATACCCTACCAAGAGCTAGATGTAAAGGAAGCTCCGCAGCAGGTGGAACCTTAGCGCAGGTGCGCATGACTGGGGGGGCTCTGAGCAGGGGGACAGGATAAGGAAGGGGCCGCAAATCGCGGCTGCACAGGGGGCGGGGCTTATGCCTCGAGGCAAGCTCCCTTAAAAGGTCTGGGGGGCGGAGCCATCCATTCGGGTGCCATCTACAGTGAGGCATCACACAGGCAGTTTTTCTCTGTGCTGCTGCCTCACATATGGATCGTTTGGAAGGGATGGTGGAGCGCCTGAGGGCTGCTGCTAGGATCCATGGGGCAGACTGGTATGCAGAGCAGCTGCTGGAGCTGTTCCCTGATCCAGGAGAGGGTAGGTCCAACGATCCCCTCCCCCAACCCCCGCCCCCCCCCCTCGCCACGTCCGGCCAGGCGTTCGCGGCCCCCGGTCAGGTACAGCCCGGGTGGGTCTCCAGGGGGGTCTCCGGCGGGGGATCGGCGCGATGAGAGCCCGTTTGCTGACCCTTCAGGGTCCAGGAAGAGGCTGTCTGGGGAGGCTCCCAGGGATGCTGGCAAGAGGCCTAGGCCACAGCGAGTATCGGGTCGGCGGGTGGCGTCTCCGTCGCCTGCTAGACCCGTGGCGGGACCATCCAGAACGGTAGCGCGGGCGGGTCCATCCGCTCCGCGTGGCACTTCGCGGCGGGGGAGATCGGTGGGCACGGCTGGGAGCTCAGCAGCCAGGGCGGCTCCGGCTGGTCGCGGAGGAAGTGGAGGTCCAGTGAGGGGTGACGACGGCGTATCGCGAGTGGCTACTGCTGTTTCGCAGGGGGCTCGGCGAGGGAGAACGATGGACACGGTACGGCCAGACTCAGGGGCTCACAGCATCTCTTCAGGCAGCAGTTCCATGGCCTTGCCTGCGGGCTCAACGTCCCTTGCCGGGCAAGGGGACCAACGGTCTGAGGGTGAGATCTCGGATACGGACTCTGATGGTCCAGAGGAGGTGGCGGGCCCGTCGGGGCTCCAACGCGGATCCGGATCGGCGGCTGGTCGGACTGTTTCTGCCGGGCAGCCGGGTAAGAGCGCTTCTATGTCTGTTCCTGTATCTTCTCCTTCTGTGTTTTCTCCCCCCCCCTCCCCCTCCCTTGCTTCCTCCTGCACCCTCTCTGCCTCTTTCCAGTCCCTCTGCTGGGGTGGGTTCTTTTATGTTGGGGACTTCTTCGGTTGGTGGTGGGCAGGGGGGGGTGTCTTGGATGTCGGGTCACTCATGTTGCAGCAGTTGCTTTCGTCCATGTTGCAGGGATGTAGGGCCATGGCCGGGGGGGGGGGGGGGCGGTCGTTCCCCCTCCGGCTGCTTCGGGGCCTGGTTGGTCCCTCCGGTTGCTAGTACAGTTGAAGCAGTGTCTGCGGCTGTGCCGCTTACGGGTGGGAGTGGGGGTTTGTCCCCCGCTGGCCAGTCAGTGGTGCCGACCCCGGTGCTTGGGGAGTCGGTGGCGGGTGCTGTGGTTAGCGGGTCTCCTTCTGGGGTGGCGCAAGTTAGTGCACAGTCGGGATCGGCGTCGGGTTTGACGGCTGATGGTGTTCGGTTGTCTGACTCGGCCCGTTGCGAGGTATACCTGTGTTATGATGCACCCTTGGGTTCACACTTGAAGCAGGAGGTGCGGGAACGTATCTGGAGGGGGGAGTTTGTGGAAATATTTTCATTACTTCCCCTGGAGAAGTTCAATTTGGATAAGATGAAGCCCGATGAGAGTAAGAAGGAGGAAGAGGAAAAACGGCGCTTCCGCCTTATTCCCCAGACTTTCGCGAACTGGGCTCAGGCGTTTTATATCTTGGCTAGCGTGATCGAGGAGAAAGACCTGCATCATCAGTGTACGGGCTTGTTCAGTTATATTGATTCTATCAGCGAGGCGCAGAGGGTGTATGGGGGGGGGGGAGCCTGGTTGCGATATGATGAGCAGTTCAGGCAGAAGAAGGCATGGAGGCCTGAGATAAAATGGAATCAGAAGGATATCGCCTTGTGGATGAGGCTCATGTCTCAAGCCAGGGTAGTGCCTCAGCCCTTTCGTGAAGGGGCCGGGGGAGCTCAGTCCTCCCCATTGTCGGCCGCAAAACGAAAAGGTTTCTGCTGGCAGTTCAATGAGAGCTCCTGTAAGTTCGGGAGCTCTTGTTGCTTCCGGCACGAGTGTTCAGGTTGTGGCGGGGCCCACCCCTTGTCAAAGTGTTTCAAGAAGGGCAGGAAGGCAGGTGACACTGGAAAAAGGGAAGACGCCGGTGAGGGTGGAAAAGATGGCGCCGTACCTAAGTAGGTACCCGAACAGGGTAGCTGCACGGGCCTTGTGGTTGGGCTTTAAGGAGGGTTTCCCGATTCCGAGTGATTTGGCCGTCATCCCTCCTTTGACGGCTAACCTGAAGTCTGCCTATGAGCACCCAGAGGTGGTGTCTGACAAGCTCCGGAAGGAGGTGGGTTTGGGTAGGATGGCGGGCCCGTTTGATGTCCCGCCTGTGGATGGCCTCGTGGTGTCACCTCTTGGGGTGGTTCCGAAACGGGAGCCGAATCAGTTTCGGCTCATTCATCATCTCTCTTACCCTAAAGGGGGGTCGGTGAATGACGCCATTGACCCGGCATTATGTACGGTGTCCTACGCATCGTTTGATGAGGCCGTGCGCTGGGTTCAGCGCTTTGGGAGCGGGGCCTTGTTGGCCAAGACCGATATCGAATCGGCGTTTCGGCTCCTGCCAGTTCATCCGGAGAGCGTGCGGTTGTTGGGGTGTTTTTGGGACGGGAAGTTTTTTGTGGATAGGTGCTTGCCCATGGGTTGCGCCATCTCGTGTTCGTATTTTGAGTTGTTTAGTTCCTTTTTGGAGTGGGTGGTGAAGGACTTGTCTGGTTTGGCGTCGGTGTTACATTATCTCGATGATTTCTTGATGGTCGGACCGCCTAATGACCGGGCTTGCATGATCTTGCTGGCCACGGTTCAGCACGTTTGCGAGGTATTCGGGGTCCCGCTGGCGCGTGACAAGACGGAGGGACCCGTCACGGAGCTGAAGTTTTTGGGCATTGTTATTGATTCGGGGCGGATGGAATGCCGGCTCCCGGAAGACAAGTTGGTGGACTTGCGGGAGTCCGTCGCAAGGGCGGCCAGTAGTTCAAAGTTGAAGTTACGGGAGTTGCAGTCGTTGTTAGGGAAGCTCAACTTCGCCTGTCGCATTATGCCGATGGGGAGGGTTTTTTGCCGCCGTTGGCTGTGGCCACAGCGGGGGTTAGGGCTCCTCATCATTCTGTGCGGTTGTCGCGAGCATAGGGAGGATCTTAGAGTTTGGGACTCCTTTCTGGAAAACTACAATGGTAGATCCCTTTGGTTGGCCCCGGTGGTCCCAGCCAGTGCATTGGAGCTCTTTACCGATGCGGCGGGTTCGGTGGGTTTCGGGGCCTATTTTCAGGGACAGTGGTGTGCTGGGCGGTGGCCACAGCAGGTAGTGGAGTCGCCGTTGATTCGGAATTTGATGTTGCTGGAGTTGTTCCCTATTGTGTTGGCGGTGGAACTGTGGGGTCAGGAGTTCAAGGATCGGAGAGTGAGGTTTCACTGCGACAATTTGGGTGTGGTGCAAGCCATTATTTCTTTGTCGGCTTCGTCATTGCCGGTGGTTCGTCTGCTGCGTGCGTTAGTGCTAAAATGTTTGGATTTGAACATTGTGGTTTGTGCAGTGCATATTCCCGGGGTTGAAAATGAGGTGGCTGATGCCCTTTCTCGTTTGCAGTGGGATCGGTTCCGGCGTCTGGCTCCGGAGGCGGAGCAGGAAGGGGTGCCGTGCCCCAGTGGCTTGTGGGACCTCGTTTTGGCCGAGTGATGGCATTGGTGAAAAGGTCAGTAGCTGAATCCACGTGGAGGGCTTATGAGCGGGTGTGGCGGGAATGGCACGGCCTGGTAAGTGATCTGGGGGTTGGTTCCTCGGCTGAGGAACGGTTGCATTTGCTGTTGTACTTTTTGGGTAGATGTTGTGAAGATGGGGTGTCGGTCTCTGCGCTGTCCACAAAAATGGCGGCATTGGCTTTCCTCTTCCAAATCAACGGGGTGGAGGACGTTACTAAGTCGTTCGTGGTCCGCAAGGCTTTGCGGGGATATAGGAAGGGCCGCGTTCGGCCGGATACCAGGAGGCCGGTTTCGCTGCTTATGTTGGAATCTTTGGTTGGAATGTTGCCTCAGGTGTGCTCATCATCGTTTGAGGTTGGGTTGTTTCGAACAGCGTTCATCTTGGCCTTTTTTGGGGGCTTTCGCGTAGAGGAACTTGTCAGCCCCTCTAAGGCGGTGGCTGGGGGGCTGCAGGTGTCTGACGTGATCGTACTTTCTGATTCGGTCTCAATATGGCTCCGTAGGTCAAAAACTGACCAGGCGGGGAGGGGGTCTAAGGTGGTGCTGGGTAAGGTGCCGAATCTTGGGGTCTGCCCGGTGGAGGGGGTACGTGCTTGGCTTGGCGACAGGCCTCCTGTCGCCGGTCCGCTGTTGGTCCATGAGAACGGGATTCCACTGACGAGGTACCAATTTTCGGCTGTTTTTAAGCGGTGTTTGGTGGCGGGCGGATTCAACGCCAGGGACTACTCTTCCCATTCGTTTAGGATAGGGGCTGCTACGCTGGGGCTTAAGCGATGATATCCTGCAGCGGATAGGTCGCTGGGAGTCTCGGCGGTTCAGGTCATATGTTCGGCCACAGTTGTTGTAGGGGTCGTAGTGGGCCGCAGTTTTGAGCACGATTCTGTGGGGGTTTCTGGGTTTTTTGAAAAAAAAAAAAAAGGGGGAGTGTTTCTGTCTGAAGTCAACTCTCTCTCTCTCTCTCTCTCTCTCTCTCTCTCTGGATGTGTGATGTGTTCTGTGTGTTTGGTTTTCTCTTGTATGTCATTTCTTGTTGTTGTCCCCACTCTTTTCGTTACAGGCCCCATTGGCTTGATTTGGATTTTGGGCCACTCTTATGTTCACTGGGGGGCTAAGAGGGCTCTGGTCAGGAGAGAGGGCAGACAGTTGGGCTTTGCCAGGGAGGAAGCCACGGTGCGATGGATCGGTATCCCCGGCATGCTTTGGGCCAGAGTGATGCCGGAGGTACAGCATTACGCCAGGTTGGACAGGCCCCCGGATGTGCTCTTGCTGCACGTTGGGGGCAACGATCTCTGCTTAAGGGCTGCTCGCGAGTTGATTCGCGACATCAAATGGGATTTCATGCGCCTGCGCAGTGCTTTTCCAGACACTGTCCTGGTGTGGTCTGAAATGGTGGGGAGGTTAGCTTGGAGGGGTGCTCGTTCCGTGGACAGGGTCAATAGGGCCCGGATTAAGGCCAATAAGGCAGTGTCCAAATTTGTAATTCAGAACGGTGGGTTGGTGGTTCGCCATCGCAAACTCGAGAGTGACTTCGGCCTTTATTTAAGGGGTGATGGGGTGCACCTTTCCCAGGATGGGATAGACATGTGGGTCTTGGGGCTCCAGGATGGTCTACAACGGGCCTTAGGGCTGTGGCGGGCCGCCCACGCGTGAGGTGTCACCGTGGGCGCCTGTGGCGTTTGTTCAGGGTTCCTGAGCATTGGGTGGGGTTTGGTACATACATATTAGATGGGTGTACCTTAGTTGTTGGTAGGAGTTGGGGCCCGTCATGGGATGGGCACCTTCCCTATCTGGTTAGGTGGATAGTGGTATATCGTGCTGAAGAATCAAACGAAGGAGGAAGTCATGGCCTTGTGAGCTGATGGGAGCGCGGCTAGAGGTCCGAAGACTTTCTATGGGGTACAGCCGATTACCGGGCACTTTTTCTTTCCCTTTCTCAGGAACCTCGTGTCTACAACTGTTTGGGGTTAATTGTTTTTTGTTAGGTTAATTTATTGCGTAATGGTTAAAATATATATTTAATGTTAAAAAGAAGTTTTATATTTAAAAGTTGGTTATTTTTATAAAGTTATTTAATTTTACCTTTTGGATTTTAAATAAAAGGGGCCTTTGGTGGCCATTTAATCCAGAAGGTGTTGCGTGATTTCTATGGGTGGGTTTAAGGTTTTAGGGGTGGGTTTTTGTTTACTCCCAAGCACTAGGCATACACCAGTCAAGGTTTCAATTGCAATAGCTGTTTTTTGGCAACATATGTATGAAGAATGTGGTGTCAATGCTGAACCTTGTGTAAGAGAAGTATGGGATTCTAAAAATAAATCATACTTTCGTAGATGGTTGCAGCACCAATCCCAGCTGCATCTGTTCCCCTGCTGCCTCCAAGATCAAAAACGGAGTGACCAAACACTGCTGATCACTCATCTCTTGGTCCTTAGCCTGCAGAGAGCGCTAGTGACTGTCAATCACCGGCAAAGGTGTGCGCAGCCTATTGCATTAGGGTGTGCATCCCAAAGCTCAAACACACGCAGTGGATGGTGTCACTAGTTTTTTATTTTTATTATTCTATTTTGTTATTTTTTTATTATAATTTTTTTGGTATTTTTCTTTTTTACAATTTGATAGGAGCCCCAATAAGGACTTTGGTGAAATAGCAGAGAAAGGCTCTGAGGACAGAGATTCCCCAGTTCCTTTCTTTGTAGCCTCAGCTACCATGGGGGTAGGGGCGTTTAGCAGGGGAATCTGGATTACCCAGAGTAAATAGGGTGTGCCCAGGCACATTCGGAACACCCTGTGTGCACGCCTTTGGTCACCGGATGTCTGCTCTGCCACTCACTGGAGCACCAGGCTGTGGAGGGAAGCAGCTGCCTCAGACTCTCAGCGGATTGTTTGAAGGCCGAGCCCGCTGTTGGTCCAGGTTTCTGGTTGGATCCCATCCATATGGTCAGGATCTCTATTTGTGACGACAGCCGACATTGATCTTTAGCCCGCTGTCAGCTGAAAACAGGACACAGGAGTGTAGAACTAACCACACTCCTGTGATTCGTAGCAGAAATATGGTCAAAAAATCTTTTGGCTATAGTTATCCTTTAATGTAAATCCCAATTTATGCAATACGATCAAACAGTGTATACAAAAATAAATATGGCTCTTTTTTTTTTATCAAATCAATGCTACAACATGAATGGTTCAAAAAAAATCCTGTGCTGCCAGTACATATTGGACTCCCATGCAGAGCTCTTCAGTGGTCAGACATTCCTCACTCTTGCTCCCAGAGCAGGTGTGAATCCAGCCTACTGTGTATGCAGTCTGACTGCATTAGACTCCATGTACCAGGGCTCAAGTCCTGCGGGAACGCGTGGGAACGGAGTCCCTGCACTTTTTTTCAGTTCCCTTTGCAGGACTACAGCAGCCGAGCCAATCCTTCACTAAGCGGCGATGCCCAGCTCGAGTCACTGTCAGGGGCAGATGAACCTTAGTAATCCTTTATGTTACTGGCCGCTTCCTGTATATGGATTAATCGGGTAGTGTGCCGGTATTCCGTCACTTCCTCGATGCGGCATTGAGGAAGTGACGGAATACTCGCAAACTACCCGATGAATCCATATACAGGAAGCGGCCAGTAACAAACGTTTACTAAGGTACAGTGGATCGAAAAAAAAGTAATTATTAGTAATTATGCATATGAGCGTATCTTTTTTTTTTTTTTTGGTGGGGGAGTGGATCTTGGGTAGGGGTTCCCACACTTTTTTCCCCAGGACTTGACCCCTGCCATGTACACTAGAAGCTCCTAAACTTGAGTTTTGGAGCTTTTGGAATAACTTTTGACACAGCTTCTAAACTCAACTCCATAAAAGCCTATGCGTCTATGTACACATAGGGGTTGTTTTACTAAAGGCAAATCCACTTTGCACTACAAGTGCACTTGGAAGTGCAGTCGCTGTAGCTATGAAAGGAAGATCTGAAATGGGGGGGGGGGGGGGAGCTCTGCTGATTTTATCATGCAATCATCTACAAGCAAAAATGCTGTTTTTTATTTTCCTTGCATGTCCCCCTCAGATCTATAGCGACTGCACTTCCAAGTGCACTTGTAGTGAAAAGTGGATTTGCCTTTAGTAAATAAACCACATAAGCTTTAAGGATCATTTAGGTGCTACTGCGGTTAGGGGAGGTTTGACCTCTCCTGAACGTGAAAGAATTGTGTTAAGGATAGAAACAATTTGATTGCCACCCGCAAATTTAAAAAAATGCTGTAGAATCGCAGCACAATTTTACCACGATTTGAATTTTCTCATGGCCAGCGGTCAAAGTAGTTCAAGTATACATGAAGCCTTAGGGCGCATGTATACTGCAGATAAAAAAGCTGCTTTCACAGGCATTTCAGCTTTTGAAGAAGCTTGTGCTTTTTTGGGCTCTTTTGCACATTTTTATTGAGCTTCTTTAAGCATAAGAGGTTTTTCTTTTTCGTGCCCTTTTTCGCTCCGAAAGCTCATCTTAAAAAGTTTGGTGGGGGTGGGGGGGTTCTGCCTGTAAGAGCATATGCCTGTAAACTCCTGAAAAAGTCATAGTGTGCATGGATACATTAGCTAACAGAGGACAGTTACCAGGCAGAAAAAAAAGAGCTTAAAAAAGCTGAAAAGCCTGCAGGAGCCGCTTCTTTGAGCTGCAGTGTGCAGGAGCCCTTGGCCTAGGTACACGCTGACTGCAGGTTAGAAACTCGCACAATTTCAACCCGGCAATGCCGACTGACTTCTGGGGCAATTTGACAGACATCTGTGCAGGTTCCTGCATAGATGTCTATTGAAATGCACCCAAAGTCACCAAAAGTAGTACATGAACTACTTTTGGAATCGTTGCAGTCCGCAAAGTCGGCCTCCTATCAATTCGGACAGTGCTTTTTCCGGCAATAACCACAGATTTGGTATGCGAATTGACATGTCAAATCGCATGCCAAATCGGACCAATGTGAAGCTAGGCTTAAAGCGGAGCTCCAGCCGCAAATTTTTTTTTTTTTTAAAGTCAGCAGCTACTAACAGTGTAGCTGCTGACTTTAAATAAGGACACTTACCTGTCCTAGGCGCCCGCGCTGATGGCCCCCCCCGATGCCGGTCCCGCGCCGCCATTCACACTATGGGAAACAGGCAGTGAAGCCGTACGGCTTCACTGCCCGTTTCCTACTGTGCCTGCACGAGTCTCACGCTGGCTTGTGAATGGGCGCGCTGCTCTGTGAGAACACACACAGTTCCCTGAAAGCAGCGCGCCCCATTCACAAGGAGAAGGACAAGAAGAAATCGGACGGCGGTGCAGGTGAGGCAGATTACGGACTTCCGCATAGCAACAGCTATTTCGGGTGAGTATTTTTTTTTTTTTTTTCAGGTTTTTTTTTTTACATTTTTTTAAACAACATGGCAAAATGTTGTTTTCCTGGGTGGAGCTCCGCTTTAATTTAACAAATTAAGAGAGAGTTTGATTTGGCTTTACAGTTGGACTCCCAATCTAATTTCACTTTAAATAGTTCATCTGGACCAGCTTGGCCCAAACAAACTATTTCCATTACTAAGAAATGTGATTGCTGTCAGCACTGTATAAACTGTTTATAAACTGTTTATAAAGTTAGGCTTTCAAGCTGAACTTCAGGAATATGACAAAAAAAAATAAAAAAAACTACTATTGCACACAATGCAGGGATTAATGTGGTTCTAAAGGTTTTTTTTTTCTCTAAAATGAACAAAAAGTTATACTTACCTGCTCTGTGGTATAAATGGACATCAATGGAAACGAGACATTTTGCCTTGTCTGTGCATTGAGGCTACTTTGCAAATAGTGGCCAGCATAGCCCCAATACATCTAGTGTGGACCAGCCCATAGTCTAGATTCACACTGAATGCGGCTTTGAAATCGTGCAACTTCACTTGAAATCACACAGTTTCATGTCAGTGCAACTTCAGATGCGACTTGGCTAACATCTGTGGGACTTCATGCACAGATGTCTATGCAAGTCGCACCAGAAATCGCCAAAAGTAGTGCAGTAACTACTTTTTAAAAATCAGTGGGGCACCGCAAAGTCAGCGTCACACAAATCTGAACAGTTCCATTGGTGACAAAATCGCATGACAAGTTCCACGGTTGTGTGAATGAAAAAACAAACAAAACAATGAGTTTTGTAGTGTGCATAGAGCAGTGACATGACCACAACTAACATGCACTGCTCATTCCAAAGTAAGCAAAAAAAGGAGAGGTTTGGGAGCTCGTGAAGGATGTTACAAGGAGGCAGAAAAACACTGCAGAAATGATTTTATAAAAAAATATTAATTAGTGGATGTGTATGGATTATTTTTGAAGAACGAGGATATTGTTTAGTGTCACTTTAACAGCTTTAGCCCCGGAACCAGGTCTCAAGTCCTGCGGGAACGCATGGGAACAGAGTCCCACCACTTTTTTCACAGCAGGAACTCAGTTCCCTTTGCAGGACTAGAGCAGCCGAGCCGCCCGAGCCGATCCTTCACTAAGCGGCGATGCCCAGCTCGAGTCACTGTCAGGGACAGGCGAACCTTAGTAATCCTTTATGTTACTGGCCGCTTCCTGTATATGGATTCATCGGGGTAGTGTGCGGGTATTCCGTCACTTCCTCAATGCCACAATGTCTCCTGGGAGCTTTTGTCATTTTGTACATTAGAATGGGTGATGCACACATGAAATTGACTAAAAGGCACTTGGATGATCTCGGCCAGCTCCAGGTCCAAGCTGCGCATGCTCAGTTCCGAGCCAAGCATCACAGCCATATTTTTTACTGGCAACCTTTTCCTCTTAGGCCGCGTACACACGTCCGAGCTTCTCGGCAGAATCCAGCGAGAAGCTCGCTAGGATCCATATTCTGCCGAGAAGCTCGATCGTGTGTACGTTTTCGCCGAGAAAACTGTCGAGCAAGGCGTCGAGCCAAAATAGAGAGCAGGTTCTCTATTTCCTCGATGGGCCATCGGGACTAATGGCTCGACGCCTTTTTTGACAGCCTGGTCGACGAACTCGACGGCCGGCTGAGAACCTCGTCGGGCAGAACAATGAGTTTAGCCCGACGAGGTTCTTGTACGTGTGTACGCGGCCTCACTGCCATTTACTGGCAGGAGAAAAGTGCCCATTTTTTTAGTGCCCAGTAAAAATACTGACGGTTGGCTACACTGAAACGTACCTGTACATACTGTACTGTGGTTTCAGTGGTTGTACCAGGATCATGACTGCAGCCATGATCCCAGTATATATATATATCTATACAGTATATATATTATCTATAAAAAAAAATCGCTTTTACAGGAGGCAGAAGGGGGTCCCCTCCCACTGTTGTTTTTACTGGTCCACTGGTCTGAGACCAATGTGGGTGGTCAGAAAAGAGGAAAGTCTGTTTCCTGATAGTCTCTATGGTATATAAAAAATGGTGTTCTATCAGATAGCCGCTACCCGGCCTACTGCGCAATGCTTCGCGGCCATCTTGGTACACCCATACTCGTCCGCGGTAAGCATAGAGTTAGAAGTCGGCCTTATACACCCACCGGAGTCTTGATTTTCACAGTTATTTTTAACAGTAAACTTGGCTTATATAGGGAAATGCAGTATTTAGAAGTCCGTAACACTGTTTTAATTTTAAAAGCAGTGGTATTCGGTCACATCAGTAAACCTGTGAGATCAGCAAGTTTGCCGCTGCTTCTAAAATGCAACATCAAACAGTGTTACAGACTTCTAAATACTGCATTTCACTATATAAACTGAGATTACTGTTAAAGATAACTGTGAAAAGCAAGACTCCGGTGGGTGTATAAGGATGTCCGCTTGCTGACTTCTAAACTCTAGGCTTACTGCGGACGAGTGCAGGTGTACAAAGATGGCCATGGGGCCACGTCACTTCAGCTGTGCATCGCGCTTGCGCAGTAGGCTAGGTAGCAGCTTTCTGATGAGTAGCGGCTATCGGATAGAACACTGGAAACAACAAGGATTTTGGCACTTCTGGTTTCAGTTTGTTGTATAAAAGCTGTTACCAGCTTGTAAAGCATATGATCAAACCAATCTCAGTTTGATTATATGCTTTTAAAGGCAGAGGAGAGATCTGGGGTCCAATAGATCCCTAATCTCTCAGGAAAGAGGACCTATTGCTGCCCTTGCTATCACAAGGACATCATATGACGACCAGTCAGGATAACTGAACCACTGTCCGGCCGTCATTCTGCTATAGGCCAGGTGGGAAGTGGTTAAATAGTAGCTCCCCCCAGCACTGTGCCTGACAGCAGCATCACTGCTCTCCCTGGGTCTGATGCGTCCCTTTTAGGGATGAATCAGGGCTGAATTTAGGTGTGAGTTCCACTCAAAAACGGAACTTCTGTTTTTACGGGTCTCCCTGGGTCCGGTCCGCCCCTCCAGTGTCACATTTGGGATCATTCAGAGGGAGGGGAGCAGATACCTGCATAATATAGGTATTTGCTCACACTTCTGGCGAATAGATTGCAGCAGATTCCACAGCGATCTTGGCCATGTCTGGATCCTCCTCCGACCCCCCCCCCCCCCTGCTGTCTTCAGGGAGACACACAGGTCCCAAAAGACAGCAAGGACCAGTGAGATCGCGCAGCGCAACTCACAGTAGGGAACAAGGCTGTGAAGCTGCAAAGCTTCACCTTCTGATTCCCTTACTGAAGACGTTGGCGCCTGCACCCGGGGGCCAAGGAACAGATTGCCTTCGGGTATAAATATCGCGAGCGCCATGTACAGGTAAGTGTCCCAATATTAAAAGTCAGCAGCTGCAGTATCTGTAGCTGCTGACTTTCATTTAAAGTTTTTTTTCCTTCGGCGGAACTCCGCTTTAATGTTTTTCTGCTTCTTAACACCACTCTGTGCACATGGGCGTTTACAGGTGTTTAGAGGCAGGTAAAACAAAAAAAACAGTAGCAGTGCATTCAAGAGAGAAGTGTTTCAACATAAAAAAACGATTGATAAGCCTAAACGCATATAAACATGTTTCCAATGACCATAGACGGGACAATGGAATGAATGAATGCCCTAGTACTTCATCCACCTAAATGTACCTAAACGTGTTTACAAAAGGTGGCTCTAGGTTAAGGTGACCAGATTTTTAAAATGAAATCCGGGGACATATTTTTTCTTCACTAGTAATGGCCGCAATCAGTGACTCTGTCCGTCGCCGCCCGTATCACAGCCTCTCAAGTCCTACTCTTCGGGCCCCGGCTACTACTGGATGGGGAGCGGAGGAAGATCACTTCGCCAGGGAAGGCAAGGAGATAAACAGGCAGGCGGCTGGCCAGGATTTGAGCCAAGGCAGAAGAACATGCGTTAGGAGCTGAATGGTCATGCGCCTGAAACTGAAGAAATATTCCCTCCAACCAGCACATGATCATCAGAAAGGGGCACAGATAATGGGAAAAATACAACCCCCCTATGCTAGTAGGAGCGGCAGAGCGGGGGTGTGTAATTCTAATTTTTTTATTTTAATTCTGCACTGATTGTCTTTGAAATTGCCCCAGCCCCCTATTAAATCCAATCTGGGGACAAAACCAGGGACAGACTTGGTCCGGGGACAGTGTCCTCAATCAGGGGACTGTCCCCTGAAACTGGGGATGTCTGGTCACCCTACTCTAGGTGTGTTTTTAACGCTGCTTTTTTTCTCCTATAGAGCAAGGTGTCCTCGAGAAGAAAACAAATGTCCAGTGTGCATGAGGCCTAATAGTTCTCTATGTTTTTTCTTGAAGTCAAAACATTTTGCAATAGTAATTTTCCTATACATGTCATTTCTATGCATGAATGACTGGTGCTTCAAATATGTACACAAATGTTCAATTAGGTCAAGGCAGCAATGTCTGAACAGTGCAGCAATGACCACATTGCTACATTGTTCAGAGAGAAGTGCCGGTGACCGGGAAGCAGTGTCATGTCATGTCTGCATTTAAGTAAACAGAATGTGGATGTATGCACTCCCAGGTCCCATTATACAACACACAGCACAGCTTTATACCACCATCACTCACCTCCCCATATCCCCAACTTCAGCTGAGAGCTATCCAGGTTCACCACATAGTCCCCTAGAAAGCGGTTCAGGACATCCACCACCACAGACTCGAACACCATGGTGTCCCCCGACTGTCCTTTCAGCTCTCAGGCTCACACATACACATTAGCAGCCAGGCCCGCCCTGCCTTCTCATGAGCAGTACGCCCTGAGCCAAGCCTTCCCCCTACACCATGTGGAAACACTGTCACATGGAGGAGGAGGAGAGCTGCTTTGTCAGTTCATTGCTAGCAGGTCACTACCTCAGACTGGGGAGAGACCTAAGCTTGTTTTCTGCTTCACACAACTCCATTTATTTCCTGATACACTGCTTCACTGACTGGAGCTGTAATACAATCATACAGTGTCAGGCAGCAGGCTTCACAGCTGTGAAATTCCTCACATAAAAATACAGAAATAACATGGGGTGTCACCAGTAGACCAGTGATATTCTCTTCATTGCGAATCGAAATTCAGACGATATTTGCGTGATTTGGATGTATCCGAATCTCTGATTTACAACACTAAGGCCCATTTCACATGGACGGATAGAATGGTGCTTTTAGCTGCGTATTTCCTATTTTTCTACGCAGCTAAAAGCACACAATGTTTTCCTATGGCCCCATTCACACACAGTGTTTACGTGCGATTTCGTTACATGTGGTTTGGTGCGAATAGAAAAACTATAATTAAATGCGTCCAGGTGCGATGTAGCGCAGTTATTTGCACATAACCGCAGGTAATCGCAGTCTTTTTTGTCAACTGCGGATAGCAGCGTGAGAAAAAAAAGAACAGGAAGCACATCATCATTCATTAGTATACCTGGGAAATGAGACAGGAATACAGGGATAGAGGAAAGAGAAGAAGACAGCATGGCGGCTAGAGACATCTCTCACAAGGCCATTATAGCCCTGGTGCATGCCCGACCGGAGTTATGGGACTCAGAATGCCCTGGATATGCCGACAGAGGGCCAGATTCAGGAACAGTTAGGCTGGCGGATCCAGTGATCCGCCAGCCTAACTGTGACTTTGAGCCGGCGTTTCTGTTTTCTGTAACCAGAAAACAAGAAACGCCGGGTTGAAGCTCCGATGCGAGCAGCGTAACTGAGTTTCGACCATCGCATCGTTACTTCAATTTAAAAATGGCGCCGGGGGCGTTCCCGCCGATTTACGCTCAAAAAATATGTTAATGAGCGGAAATCGGCAATTCACGATCGAATTCCGGCGCGACGCAATGACGGTACGACGTTTCCAGACGGGATACGCGGCGCATAGATATACCTACATGGGGTTGGAGTATCCTATGTTAGGTATAGGCGTCGTCATCGCGTCGGGAAAAAAAAAATCACGTCGCTTGCGTAAAAAGTTCATGAATGTGACGTCATTGACGTTCATTCACAGAATTTGGAGCATGCGCACGGGGATGTTTGGACACTCGACGCATGCGCAGTACGTTGGCAGCGGGATCGCGCTTAGTTAGAATACTACACGCCCCGTACCCGCCCAATTTGAATTCCGCCGGCTCATTTGCGATGCGCTGCCGCAACTTTAGGAGCAAGTGCTTCCTGAATAACAGCACTTGCTCCTAAAATTTCAGCAGCGTAACGCAAATGAGATGCGTTACTCCGGAGCAAAGATGCTCTGCTCTACCTGAATCTGGCCCTGAGTGTTGAAGAGGTCAAAGTGGGAAGAAGTATACAAATTTGTCACACCGAACTGGGACGAAATGTCTGCAACTGATCAAGATAATCGAAGTGAGTGCAAGGTTTCTTGAGTCTATGTATCAGGGTACACATGCATCATAGCTGTTTCCCATAACAACCAGACTAAGATGAAGATTTACCCCCTAAATGACAAGGCCATTTTTTTTTTTGCAATACAGCGCTGCGTCAATGACAATGCTGCAAACAAACCAAATTGTTGTTCCTTTTTTTTCACACAAAGGTTTGGCATTTGTATTTTTTTTCTGGACAATTTAAAAAAAAATCGCAGAGGGACAGCAACATTTTTGCAGACAGATTGGACGCTTTTGTTTGGGACAGTAGCAGTCATAGTTAAAATATAGCGACTGATTACTGTATTCATGTCACTGGCAGTAAAAGGGGTCAATGCTATTGAAAAATAAAATGGTTGGTGTCTTCTCTAGAAGTGTTTCTTAGGTGGGGGCTGAGAGCAGATCTCTCTCAATGTTTGGTCCTAATATGCGTTTTTTTTTTATTATTATTATTTACAATGAAATATATATTGCAGGGAACAAGGTTTATACCCGGTGGAGATCCCTACGCGACCAATACAAGAAAGAGTAAACAAAGAGAAGTCTGCGGATCGAAGCAGAGCACCCTCAACTCGCCGTAGGCCCAACCCCCATGCAGAGGCTTTGTCTTTTTTGAGGCGAACCACGGAGATGCGTTCGTAAGTATATATAAAATATATATTTTATTTAACTAACGTTTTGTAGACAGTATAGCTGCACTGTCCCATTCATTTTAATGGGCTGGAAAGTTGAAGGAGCGGTATACACACCCCTCCCTCACCAGTCCAAAGATGCTGCTTCCAGGATTTCTGTTTGCACCTTACCGCTCCAGTGTGAAAGGTGTAGACCCATTTTTTTTGGTGTTCCCCCAGCTCCAGATAGAGGGCTATTCTGTAGTGTACACATGACAGTATTCATGATATTCTTTTTTTTTAAACTTGTAATGTTGTTATTCTTATCTAGAACTGTCTCAAGTGTTCCTGCAAGAGCCAGCGTAAGGCGTGCAAGTTCGTCACCAGAAAATAAAGATGCTGACACCAGTCAGGAAACCATTTCAGAGACAGTTTCATCTCAAGAGTATCAACCATTCACTCAAGAACCTCCAGAACTTCAGGTATGTATTTTAAAAAGGTCACAACCTCCATCCACAAAAAACATATTGCTTACATGTCAGCTGGTGTTGGTACATATATTCAGAGAAAGAACAACGGCTTATTTTTTGGTCGTACTTCTGGCTTTGAACAGTGACAGGTTTTTGGGACTACAAGTGCCTGTGTCTGATCTATTCAAAACGGGTGCTGCAAGCACTGACACATATATTTGAGAAAGCACCATTTATGCTGTTCACCAAGTGTGACCTCAACATCAGAAGCGTAATCTATGTATTATATCTATTTTCAGGCAAATCTTGACAAGAGAATACGGTCTACTTCCGCCACTCGTCGACCACGCCTTACTCAACAAGAGACACCTTTTGAGGAATATTTCAATTGTATAATTGCAGAAATGAGAAACCAATCACAAAGTCATGCCACAAAAGAGGATGAGTTCCTCAACATCTCAGACCCCGATGTCATGTTTTTGAGAATGTTACTTTGTGTACTCAGGGAGATTCCTCCAGAGAAAAGGGGTGATACACAGGCCTATTTAATGTATATAGTGTCCCCATGCAAAGAGCAATGCCCATATCCAAGATTTCAACCATGGACTCTGGGTTTTAATTCACCTAGTGGCTCTTTGAGTAAGCCAATGCCCAGTCATCAGTGCCATGACACCACACCACCCATGAACTCATATGCAGGGCCGCCACCATCATATATACCCTTTCCATCTTATCCTGGTTTTCAGAGAATGCCTGGGCAGCCCCACCCAGTCAGTTCAATCTCATCTTTACAATACGTACCACATATAGATGTTGGCAGTGAACCAAACCCCTCTTCCTTGCGTTCCTCTTACCCAGTGTATGAGAACTTGTAGTTTTGTTATTTTTTATGATTTTTCAGTTTTTGTTAATGCAATGTTTTATTGATACCTTTGCACAAAATAATGTTTACAACCCCTTAAAGAGGTTGTAAAGGAAAATTTTTTTTTCATAATAAGCATCCTTTACCTGCAGACATTCCTCTTTTCACTTCCTCATTGTTCGTTTTTTCTCAGACGTTGCTCTATTTCTTCTCTGTTCTGTTCACTTCCTGCTTGTCTGATTGTTACCACCGTGAAGGGAGACTTTACTGTGGTGGTCATTGACCTGCTCGCCCCCTCCTGGGAACTACATCTGTGTGGCAGGACGCTCTCTACGTGTTAGAGACTTTAAGGAGGTGTGAATTACTGGGCGTGCCGCAATTCATACTGGGAAATGTAGTTCTTACATGAACAAATGATGCAAACCAGGAAGTGAATGAGAGAACAGCAACTAGAATGTCGGAGGTGATATAGATGAAGGTATTTAATAGGTATTTACTCGTTTTTTAACCGAATCATTACACTATTCCGTCTGTCTACCTTGCAGACATTAATTTTAGGCAAAACATTTTTTTCCTTTACAACTCCTTCAAGTTAAAGGGGTTGTAAAGGTTCGTCTTTTATTATCTAAATTGTTTCCTTTAAGCTCGTGCATTGTTGGTTCACTTACCCTTTTTCTTCAATTTCCCTTCTAAATGTTTTTTTTTCTTTGTTTGAATTTCTCACTTCCTGTTTCTCCTCAGTATGCTTTTCACCATTATCCGAGCGGTGGAAAGTCATTTAGAACAGCTTACTAAACACCTTACTGAGGAGGAACAGGAAGTGAGAAATTCAGACAAAAAAAAAACAACATTTAGAAGGGAAATGGAAGGAAAAGATAAGTGAACCAACAATGCACCTAGGAACCTATTTAGAAAATAAAAAAACAACCCCTTTAAGGAGACAAAGGTTAGGTTCCTCTAACTTTTTTTGTGGGGCCATCTCTCAGGGGAATTTTGCACACACTCTGAAGCACTTAAATTCAAAATGGATGCTGATGTTGCTACCTGCACCCCTCTTTTGAACAAGTAATTGTTGTTGCTTGGCATTGATCTTACAAAAAACTTTTGGAATAATCAAGAAAGAACGATATCAATGGAGTAATAAAGTGGGAAAACATTTAGCAAGCATATTAAAAAAAAAAAATCAGTTAATTATATTGAGAAAATACAAACAAATACGATAGAAATAAGATATAAAACTTCAGACATTATTATAAATTTTCAGGAATTTTACAAAAAATGATATACTATTAATAAGAATAGCACCAAAGAAGAAGTAAAACTAAAGGAGGAAAAATGAAAGTATAAAAGTAATTATGGAGATAATCCGCGCTAGGACTGGGTGTATGAGCTGCTGCCTCCTATATAATCTCTCAAAGAGAGATAATGTGTTAGAATAGATTTTTGGGTACAGGTAATTGGCGCTGCTATGTGGATGTGATCTTGTGTCGGGTACTTGTAGCCAGTGAGTTTATTTGAAGAAACTCTCTGCTTCACCAAGTGATCCCTTTTTCTGATAATCCCCCAAAGGGATAATAGTGATTTTTTTGTGTTTTGTGTGTTGTATCCTTATGTGATCCTGGTGGTGAATGCCCTATGGGATAGATAGCTGTGAGGCCTCTTACTTAAATTCAATGCAAAGTGAAAATATCCTAATATAGTATTATAGAATATAGGTTAATAGTAGTATTCCAGAATCCAGTGCTTTGGTATACAGTGCAAGGTGCTAATTACGATCATGTGAGAATATTAAGTTAATAACATAGTATGAGTGAGACGTGATAACAAAAACGTTAGTGAATCAAATTTTAAAACTTATATAGATAATAGTGCTATACCCTTAGGTTGCTATGCCTCAATATGCGATCAATGTTCACAAGAATGAGCAATGGTTACTCTGTTAAATACTATGATCATCCATGGAGTACAAGATTGATACAGGGTGAAAGGTGAAATATAATAAAAATAGTGATAAAGAAATATAAATGTATATGTGTATAAGATAATATTCCAATATATAGTTGCAGTAACAGTAATCAACTGAGATGCTGATCACAATGAGTGCTGGGTTTCTATGCTCTAGAAAATGGAAGCTCCAGAACAATATTAAATCCAATGCAATACAATAAATTAACAACTATATGCTAATGTGCATAGGTAGTAGTTGTATAAGAAAAAGTCCTGCGAGAATGCGTTGTCATCTACGGCGTGACTTGCAGGTGTTAATGACTGCGGATGTCAGTTGGGACTCCAATTATCCCCCCACATGTATCCCCACTTACCAGATCGTTGTCCCCACAAAGGGGGTATGGAGCCTTGGGGATTAGTGGGTTGTGGCCGTTGCTTACCAATCGCTGCGCGTGGTGGATCAGTGGCTGCGCGTGATGGATTCAGTCGCTGCGCATATTAGATCAATCCCTTTTGAGTAGTGATTCTAGGTTGTAGCCAATAACTCCAAAGAATCGTGGTGTTATGGGGAGGCAAAAAAAGAGAAAATCCTCATGGGGTAGTACTTCCTGTTATTTATTAAAAAAACTGATTTCCAATTGGAACAGCAAAAAAACGATAAAATAAAAGATGGAAAATAACAACTTAAAAGTTAAAAAATGGAAGCTGCTTCACCGCAACTTGACAAAGTGTCCAATGAGCTGAGCTGAGCTGAACCAGACGGGTTACGGGAGCCTCTATGCTCGATGGCCGTGTGGAGCGTGTCGCTGTTTGCGTTCCACTCCAGAGCGCGTCCCTACCCGGAAATCCTTGCTGGTCTGAGCTGAGCGTAACGGAGCACGTGACGTGAGAGCGTGTAGTCACCTGACCGGTTTCGTCTATGGACGTTTTCAAAGGTTATACCCGCCCCTCTCGTCACATGTTTTATATAGTGCAAGCGTCATACATGGTCCGCCTTTCTGGGAATGTTTAAATCCCATAGTCCAATCAAGAAGCCCCTGGGCGTATGGTTACAATTCCCTTTAGAGGTGTTTATGTATTATCTAATTGGTATCATACTTGGGTTAAGAGAATATAATGAATGAAGTTTAAGGACTGTCTGTTAGGCGCCGTTATCTTACACGGCCAAGACTTTAACAGGATAAATTCCCATGTAAATTTTTTAGACCGCGGATCTCGGATGTTGCTTATAGTATAATATTTTGGCATTGCATATAGTATTTAAACACAATAGTAATAATAGTAGAATGAAATATATAAAAAATATATATATATATATATATATATAGTAAAAAATATATATGTGTAATAAAAAACCCCTTCCGTCTTTTGGAGAAAACACAGTGCACTGGTCCCGAGTGTCTCTATCATGATTGTGTGCTCATGTGCTCCTGAGACATCTAGTGTGGGGAATAGAAATTGCATCTAGGTGTAAATTATAATGAGTGGTAAAACATAATGTGGTTGATATGTGGAAGTATATATATATGTATATATATATGTATTCAGAAAGAACCTGCTGAATAAGTATATAGGCAAAGGCCTGGTGCTATTTGATTCCCGAATGGTATAGGATCTAGATTATATGTTAAATTGTACAATTTGTAAGAATAGGCATAAAGGATTGAAAACCTTTCTCTACAGAGATTCTAGATTAATTCCTCAACTGTTATCTCTATGGGGTTACTGATTCTATATTGGCGTCTTTTTGTTGGATAGGTTAATTACACTAGTATTTTTGTTCTTATATTAAGGGAGGAATTATTTTTTAATCTGTATTTCCTGATGTTTTTCTCATCATTGTTTCTATTGCTTGGGTGATCCTTCACTTGTTTAAGGTTTAGGCTGGACCTATTCTTATTCTTTAATTGGTTTTTGTATCCCATGTTTTCTTTTGGGTAAGTTTTGGACCTCTGTGAGGAGTTATTGACAGCTGCAGGAAAATGATGTTATTGTTAATAGAATTCTATTGATTGGTTATGAAGCAATTAAGGTCTATATCCAGATTCATCCCTTTTGGTGCCAGAGACCCTAATCGGTAAATCCATTCGGTTTATATTGTATATTATCTTATACACATATACATTTATATTTCTTTATCACTATTTTTATTATATTTCACCTTTCACCCTGTATCAATCTTGTACTCCATGGATGATCATAGTATTTAACAGAGTAACCATTGCTCATTCTTGTGAACATTGATCGCATATTGAGGCATAGCAACCTAAGGGTATAGCACTATTATCTATATAAGTTTTAAAATTTGATTCACTAACGTTTTTGTTATCACTTCTCACTCATACTATGTTATTAACTTAATATTCTCACATGATCGTAATTAGCACCTAGCACTGTATACCAAAGCACTGGATTCTGGAATACTACTATTAACCTATATTCTATAATACTATATTAAGATATTTTCACTTTGCATTGAATTTAAGTAAGAGGCCTCACAGCTATCTATCCCATAGGGCATTCACCACCAGGATCACATAAGGATACAACACACAAAACACAAAAAAACACTATTATCCCTTTGGGGGATTATCAGAAAAAGGGATCACTTGGTGAAGCAGAGAGTTTCTTCAAATAAACTCACTGGCTACAAGTACCCGACACAAGATCACATCCACATAGCAGCGCCAATTACCTGTACCCAAAAATCTATTCTAAAAATGAAAGTATACCTAAAGGAAATAGATTTAAATAAAATCCCAGAACATAAATATGTTAGTCTTGAAACCCCAATAACAGAAGAAGAAATACTTAAAACTATCCGAGAACTGCCTAATGGCAAAAGCCCCGGCCCAGATGGACTGACGACATCATATTATAAACTAATGGCCGACATCCTAACCCCAAAATTGTGCTCCTACTTTAATGGGATAGGAGTAAAATGGGAAATGAGGAAAGAAGCCCTAGAAGCTCTAATAATCGTAATACCTAAAGAGGGTAAAGATAATACCCTATGCTCTAGTTATAGACCGATATCGCTCCTCAACATCGACTTTTTGACACATAAACCAAGTAGGGTTTATTACAGGCAGAGAGGGAAGGGACAACGGTATTAGATCCCTCCTGGTTATAGAGGAAATCAGGAGAAGTGAAGCCCCGGGTCTGCTCTTGACGATAGACGCCGAAAAGGCTTTCGACAGAGTGGACTGGGGCTTCATGTTGAATACATTAGAGGCAATGGAAATAGGACCCAGAATGAGAAGTTGGATAGGAGCTTTATATAACAGACCGACTGCAAGAATTAAAGTGAATGGAAATATCTCAGAACCCTTTGAGTTAGAAAATGGCACTAGGCAGGGATGCCCATTGTCCCCGTTGCTGTTCACGCGCGCATTAGAACCTCTATTAAGAGGAATAAGGCGAAACGTGGACATCAAGGGGATAATAATTGGAGGAGAGGAACATAAACTCGCCGCCTATGCTGACGATATTTTGTTCTACGTAGCAAATCCCAGGATAACTTTACCTAATATAATTAAAACAATAAAAGAATTCGGAACGATTTCTAATTTTAAGATAAATCCAACTAAATCTGAAATATTAAGCATTAATATCACTAAGAAAGAAAGAAATGCCCTACAGGAAGACTTCCCATTTAGCTGGAAAAAGGACTTAAAATATCTCGGAATCAGATTAGCAACCTCTAGAGAGACTCTTTATAAGATCAATTATATTCCATTATTAAACGAGATCAAAGATGACCTCAATAAAATTGCACCAGGCCAACTCTCATGGACAGGGAGGATAAATATCTTTAAAATTACAATACTTCCAAAAATTGTTTATAAAATGCAAATGCTCCCAATCCCAATTTCACAAAAAACTTCAGTCAATATTTCTCAAATTTATATGGAGAGGGGAAAAAACACGTATTAGACTAACACTACTGAGTAAAGATAAGACACAAAGAAGGGTTAGGGGCACCAGACATTAGAAAGTACTATTATTCAATTGTTCTTTCACGAATAATAGACTGGGCAAAAAACAATGTAGATAAAAGATGGGTATCTATGGAAAATAAACTCAGTAAAATAGCACTGGGGAAAGTAATTTGGGTTCCGACACAGTTTAGAGGATTAAGCCCCGAAGTTCAAGACATCACAAGACATGCACTAAAACTTTGGGATCAGATTCACAAGAAAGAAAAATGGGACTATAATTCACCCTTTATACCTTTAAAAGATACACAATTCTTCCCACCAGGTGATGAAAAATGGTTTGGTAAATGGATAATGAATGATAACACCCAACTAAAAGATCTAATGGAGCAAAATAAGCTATTAACATTACAGGAATTAAAAAACAGGAAAGAAACTGTTTTGATTGATGATTGGCGGTACGCTCAGTTGAAACATTTTTTTGAGAGTCTTCCACAACCTATGAGATCTTCGGCCTTTGGAAAGATTATGCATAGGAAAGATTGAAAAAGGAACAATCTCAAAGATCTATAAAATCTTGAATGTTTCAAAACTACAGAGCGCACTGCGTTCATCAAGAAATGGGAGGAGGAAATTGGATCATCGGTAAATGAATATGAGATTAAACAGTTAATAAAGAGGGTGCATGTGACGTCTGTAAATAACAAGATAATGGAACAGAACTATAAGTGTCTGGTACGATGGTACCTCACTCCTGACAGAGTACACACGCCCTCAGTAACCAGAACGCGGTTATGTTGGAGAGGGTGCAATGAAATTGGCACAATGATCCACATCCGGTGGACATGCCCCAAAATTAGAACATTTTGAAAAGAAATCAGACAAAAAATTAGAGAAATTATAAATGTGACCCTCCCAGATGATCCATGGGTCTGTGTCCTGCACGGGGCTCGAATGCCAACTAAAAAATATTTGAGTACACTAATTCCAGAGTTTTTGAACGCTGCAAAGAGTCAAATATCTGGTAGTTGGCAACAATCTGAGAGACCCACCTTAAGAGGGAGGTCCAGGGCCGTCTTACTGAGCAGACACACCTGGGCACAGCCCGGGGGCCCCACGTTCATCTGGGGCCCCATCAGAGCCAGACAAATAGCACTAGCCGGGGGAGTGTCAGACTGTCAGTTGGGACACAGAAATTAGTAGTGGGAAAGCCTGCTGTGGTATGGCTGACTTCAATGGGACAGTGTAGCTGTCAAATTCTGCCTCTGATGTCGGGTATGGGCGAGCCAATCAGGTGTCCCACCCCCTTCGTCAGGCAAACTGTCTCCCCACACACAGAGTGCCTCCTTGACCCAGCCCACCACAGAGGGGAACCCTGCTCCTCCTCCCTACTCCGTACATTAGAGCAGCACCTTGCCGTCCTCTTGACTCCGCCCACCACAGAGAGCCACCCTGCCGCTCCCTGACCCCACTTACCACAGAGGGGAATCCTTCTCCTGCTCCTCCCCTCACCGAATCCCAGAGTGGCACCCTGCCCTTCGTCCTGACTCCGCCCACAGAGCAGTGATCACCTGGTGACGGTGGTCGGGGTCCGGTGATCTCGGTGCTGCTCAGCGGGATAAAGAAGAAGATGGACGCCGGGGCCCCCAAAAGGGCCAAGAGTAGTTTGGCGATGGTCCAGAGCCCCCCATGGTGCGGAGCCAGATCCTCCCCCTGCAGTCTCTGATCCCCAGGTACTGGCAGCGATGTAGCAGTATGCTATGAGGGGGAACATCATCACCAAAGTCAGAAGATCGAGAGAGAACTGCAGAGGGTGAGTGGCTGCAACTACCATTGTGACAGGGGGACTACAACTACCAGGGGGACTACAACTACCAGCATGACAGGGGGACCACAACTACCAGGGGTACTACAACTACCAGCATGACAGGGGGACTACCGCTACCAGCATGACAGGGGGACTACAACTACCAGAATGACAGGGGGACTACAACTACCAGCATGACAGGGGGGCTACAACTGCCAGGGGGACTACAACTATCAGCATGACAAGAGGACCACAACTACCAGGGGGACTACAACTACCAGCATGACAGGGGGACCACAACTACCAGGGGGACTACAACTACCAGCATGACAGGGGGACCACAACTACCAGGGGTACTACAACTACCAGCATGACAGGGGGACTACAACTACCAGGGGGCAGGGATGGACTGAGACCAAAATTTGGCCCTGGACTTTATCTAGACCGGCCCACTATATGTTTGCCAACAAGAACAAAAACAGTATATAAACTATACGCAATTGTGCAAAAAAACATAAGTAGCATAACATAAGGAGCCCTTACTCACCTCGTATTATTTCACTTATTCTCCTCTGTATTTTTCTCATCCTTCTCACATCATTGCATGAAGTGGGGGGCGAGTTGCGCAGCCATTACTTTGACAGGCTGTCACTGAAACCGGCCCACTGAGCCATCGGCCCACCAGGAAACTCCCTGTAGTCCCTATGGCCAGTCCATGCCTGCCAGGGAAACTACAACTACCAGCATGACAGGGGGATCACAACTACCAGGGGGACTACAACTACCAGCATGACAGGGGGACCACAACTACCAGGGGTACTACAACTACCAGCATGACAGGGGGACTACAACTACCAGGGGGACTACAACTACCAGCATGACAGGGGGACTACAACTACCAGGGGGACTACAACTACCAGCATGACAGGGGGACTACAACTACCAGCATGACAGGGGGACCACAACTACCAGGGGTACTACAACTACCAGCATGACAGGGGGATTACAACTACCAAGGGGTACTACAACTACCAGCATGGCAGGGGGACTACAACTACCAGCATGACAGGAGGGCCACAACTACCAGGGGAACTACAACTACCAGCGTGACAGGGGGACTAAAATTACCAGGGGTACTACAACTACCAGCATGACAGAGGGACCAAAACTACCAGGGGGACTACAACTACCAGCATGACAGAGGGACTACCAGCATGACAGGGGGACTACCGCTACCAGCATGACAGGGGGGCTACAACTACCAGAATGACAGGGGGGCTACAACTACCAGGGGGACTACAACTACCAGCATGACAGGGGGACCACAACTACCAGGGGGACTACAACCACCAGTATGACACGTTGTAAATTAGATATATTGTACTTTCATTCTTGAGAGTAGGTGAGTAAATTGGGGCAACCTTGTAGGGGCCCCGTAGCATCACTTTGCCCAGGGGCCCATGATGCTATTAAGATGGCCCTGGGGTGGTCCAACAAAATAGATGAAATATATAATAACGAATACTTAAGATCTAGAGACGAGGAAATATGGGAGGAACTCGAAGAGAAATGGGAACATTGGAAAGGATTTAAGCTCAAGATGGAATATGCAGAGATGATGAAGGCTTAAAGTGGATGTAAACCCCAAAAAAAATGTTTTGATGCCACAATGTAGAGTATAAGATTTCCTATCATCTGTGCCCAGTCTTGCCACACAGAGTTAATCCAGCGCTGAGTAATCCTCTTTTAAAATTCAGTGCAAATTAACAGAATTCCAGATAAAAACTTGCCAAGTTATAAAGTCTGTTTCTCTGTTATTGCTTTCAGTGACAGGTTATTTACATATCTAGCTTGGACATGTTTATCATAACAAGAGGTGATCCAAAGTTCATTGTATATTACTAGGATGTGTTATGATGTTATATAACCTCATGTTATGATAAACTAAACATAACATATGATAAACATGTCCTAGCTAGATATGTAAATAACCTCTCACTCAAAGCAAGAAGAGCGAAAACAGACTTTTTATCTAGGCAGGGTTTTATCTGGAAGGCTGTTCATTTTCACTGAACATAAAAGAGGATTGATCAGAGCTGGATTAACTCTGTGTGGCAAGACTGGGCACAGATGATAGGAAATCTTATACTCTACATTGTGACATCAAAAAATATATATATATTTTTTGGGGGGTTTACATCCACTTTAACTTAACGTAATATAAAATAAACCTGAGAGGATAACATTCGTAAGGGACAGAGAAAGTGAAAACTGCTAATAAAAAGGTCAAGAGAGAGACTGGGCGTAGGAAGGGAGAGGGTTGGGATGGGGAGAGATAGGGGAGAGGGGAAAGGGAGGGGGGTAGGGAAGTATCCCCACTGCGAATGTTAAATTTATACATATGTGTTTACACAAAAAACTATTTAACCCTTTCATGCCTAAGCCTATTTATGATGTTTGGTGTTTACAAGTTAAAATCTGTATTTTTTGCTAGAAAATTACTTAGAACCCCCAAACATTATATATATATTTTTAGCAGAGAATCTAGAGAATAAAATGACAATTGTTGCAATATTTTATGTCACATGGTATTTGTGCGGCGGTATTTTAAACGTAACTTTTTGGGAAAAATTAACTTTCGTGAATTTTAAAAAGTAAAGTTAGCCCAATTTTTTTTTGCATAATGTGAAAGATGATGTTACACCGAGTAAATAGATACCAAGCATGTCACGCTTTATAATTGCACACACTCGTGGAATGGTGACAAACTACGGTACCTAAATATCTCCATAGGCTTTTAGCCGCATCGGTTTTTATGTCAGGATAGCAAATCGCCCGCTCTAAACAACGGTACCGGGATGATGCCTGCAGCTGCAGGCATCTTCCCGGTATAACCCCTAAAAGCCGAGGACGCATATATGCATACGCTCGGCGTGAAAAGGTTAACGAGGGTTTATACCCGCTATTTGTTTTAAAAAAAAGTTTTAAAGACACTTTGGGGATTATTTACTTGAATGACTGTTTACAGGGTATAGAGACATAATATTTAACTGATTCCTTTTTAAAAATAGATAAAAATCAATCATATAATGTGGCTATAGTTTCAGTTTAGTTTTTTCATCTAGTTTCATGCTTCTGTGAAGGACAGAGACATAGAGCCAATACAGGGCAGTGTTTGTTTCTAAAATGAAACTGATTGGTGCTGAGGGGTTTTAGACACACAGTAATCACACCTTCTTGATTAGAGACCACAGAGAGAAGCTCCCGGTACTTTTTCATAAGGAAACAGACAACCAGGAAGTGTGCAGAACAGAGAAGGATTACAGCAAAAACGAACAATGAGGACATGAAACCAGGACTGCATTAGGGTAAAGGAAGCCATTTAGCTAAAACATTTTTTTCCTATAGTGACCCTTTAAGGCAAATCCACTTTGCATTACAAGTGCACTTGGAAGTGCAGTCGCTGTAGATCTGAGGGGGACATGCAAGGAAAATAGAAAACAACATATTTGCTTGCACATGATTGAAAGATAAAAATCATCAGAGCTACCCCCCATTTCAGATCTTCTACAGCGACTGCACTTCCAAGTGCACTTGTAGTGCAAAGTGGTTTCGCCTTTAGTAAATTAACCCCTTTGTCCTACTTAGCCCCCCGGAGGCCAATCCCTCTATCCTGATAGCATTCGATACACTTCCGGTTTCCTGATGGCGGTGAGAGCAGTGGGACTCTTTGTGAATGTGCCGGCTGCTTTCACGCCGTAGGAGGAAGAAGGTAGAAGACCCACCGCCTACCCAAATGTTTTTGGTCAATTTTTTTATATTTTTTTGAAGATTTTTTCACCCAGGGTAGAACTCCACTTTCAGTTCAGTTTCATGCACCTAATGTCCACATCTATGTAGTAAAAAAAAAAGATTTTAGAACAACACATCAGGAATACTCTATACTTCAGGTTGTTTGAGGGGTATGTTTTAATGAGTCACATAATATTTCTTTTGGGGGATCTTATCTGTTGTCCTGTCTCATGTTTTACTTGAAAAAAAAAAAAAAAACAATGTTCCTAGGGAATATTATACAAAACAAGTTTTATATAGATGCAAGCATCAATGTTTTGTAAGGATCAGATTTAATTGGACAAAGTTGTCAACTACTTTTATTACAGAAAATAACATGTAAACCAGGGGTGCCCAACCTTTTGAAGAGCGAGGGCCACTTAAGCAACTTGGTAACCAGTCGAGGGCCACAATGAGCGGAGCAGGCGGATGACAGGTCACGGCTACTCTATAGGCCCTCCTATCCGCCCAGATGAAAGGGGACAAATTCCCTTCTGTTTTTCGGATTGGAGGTAGGCAGACATTACCAGACATCTGTCGCCATAGACTCTGCCTGTGGCAAAAGCTGGCACTGTAGAGGAAACATCAGCTTATGGGGCTCTGCTCCGCAGCCACTTTATTCCTCTACCACCAGCTTCATTTACAACACTGATGCTGTGGTATGGCGGGTCGGCAACCTGCGATCTGGGCTTGTCAACCCTCCATTCCAGAGAAGTAGGTCGCGGGCCACATCAGAGGGCTCGGCGGGCCACATGTGGCCCCCGGGCCACTGGTTGGCCACCCCTGATGTAAACAGTGATAATATAAGAAGGTTGATGTATCTGTTCAAGATATGGGAAACCTACTGTAACTGTCCGCTTATCACTGTAAATCTTTGTTCAGCACTTACTGCTAGGTGGAACCTTTCTGCCTTCCTTTTGGTCCCCTGGGGAATGTTTAATCAGCAGGACCACGAGACCACTCCTTCTTCCTGTTTTAGAAAGAAGGTCTCTTCCTGTAACTCAGATTTCACATTTAGATGCATGCAACAGGACCTCATGGAAGATGTCTGCTGAGAGAATTCCTAAGGCTTAAAAGTTTGCACCCCCTTGGCAAGCGGAGCGAGGTATGCAGTAAGAGTGATTATAATAGAGAGTGCATTATATATAAAGGTGTATATGTTCTTAGACATAAATTGTGTCCATGCTGTTTAGTTTTAAATATGCTATAGATAATCCAAAGCATTTTGCATGTGGCCATGTTTCCTTAGATGTTTAATGTCATCAGATATGTGTGCAGACAACTGTAATCCACCTTGTAACTTCACATTCGTAATTAACTTTGTAACCCCCTTTTTTGGTGATCACTGTAAGCAAATGTATTGTATGTCGTTTACAGTTTTCACGGTGCTATGGTGCTTATGATGTTCATGGTCTACGGTGCTCAAGGTGTTAAAGAGAATAACGTTCAACCCTTCTGCACACCTTTGATCCTAAAGATTAAAAGTACTGCACCCGTCAGAAGAGCTCTCCTCTCGTTATTCACTCGATGCCAAAGGGGCCGCTACAGTGAAAACTCGTCGCTGCGGTGGAGACTCGTCGCTACGCGGTGGAGACTCGACATTACCGGCTGCGTCGCTGTCTTCATCAAACTGTGAGTAAGGGCTTCCCAACGCCTCGCAGGACACATGCTGACGCCTTCTTGGCAACAGAGACTTGGCTGAAAAGTGAACGTGTCACGTGGAGTTTTAAATATAGCGGGCTCTTTATATGTAATCCGGAAGCCACCCTTAACTAGTATGCGAGCCAAATAGTTAATATTTTGCTAAACCAGCGATTAAGTTATTATATTCGTGTTTAGAGGCCTAGTATCTGATTTAAAGCAACGCTATCTTCCAAGTTCCTAATTCACTAAACTGCAGTTACGTAAGGGTTAATTGTCTGGTTTGAAAGTGTCAGCAGTATATTCGTTTAAAACATTTTGTCATACTGTATGCATTGTTTGCTAATCTTTAGTTACAAGTGTAAATACCTGTTTTCTGTCGTAGCCCTTAGTAGCAAGTTTGAGCCAACACTCATTCAAGTTAGGTTTCAGGCACACACACTCTTGAAAGGTAAAGGCACACTCGAATAAAATGTTGTCACCTGCTGAAGAAACAGACAAACCCACAGAGTCACAACAGGCGCGATCTAGCTCCAGAGAGCGAAGCCTAACAGAAAAGGGCAAAGAAATGCACAAAGAAACAGTTAAGAGAAATGAAAACGCATTCAACAAGGCGTACAACTCTTGGAAGGAGATAGCAAAGGAATTTAGGACAAAGTTAAAGGATTTCTGCTCAACTGAACACCTTAATACAAGATTGAAAGAGATAAAAGCCAAAGAAGCGTTAGTACACCAACAGTATGAGTCCATGTGCTGAAATAATTTAAAAAAACCTGCACGTTGTTAAGAGAATGGATGCATGCACCGCATTAACGGCTTAAATCTGCAACCTCATCAGCAAGCGGCTAGAGAATGTAGATGAAATCTTTAACGATCAACTTGAGAAGGAAAAGGTGAGGATGGTGCTTAATAAAGAAGTGCATGAGTCAGTCTTTGGAAACTCAGAAACAGAAACTGTCCTCTCCGAGTCATTACCAGACTCCAACGCAAGCTCGAGAGCCACTTCCAGATCTAGTAAACACGCAGACGCAGAAGCAGATCTTGCAGCCAAGATAGAACAGGCAAAGGCGATTCAACAGATGCGCGAGGAGCAAGCTAAGCTGAACAAACTGGAGGCAGAAAGGGCAGAAATTAAACTGAAGTTGGATGAGGAAAAGACAAGACTACAACAGCTACAAGCAGAAAATGTCAAAGTCAAAGTAGCTGCAGCAAGAGTGAAAGCCTACAACGCCTATGATAGTCTTGAAATTTATGAACAGGAGACAGACCACAAGGTGCAATACCTCTGCCAAAATAATGAACCTCGAACCTCATTGAATCCAAAGGCTGTGCCATTTCAACTTTCAAATACACCACTTGGGGTGCCAAGACCAAAAGAAGAAGTTACAGTGCCTGCCGCCGAGAATGTGTTTTCAGCACGCCAGCATCGCGCTGAATCTCGGCGACAGGCTGCCGATATCTCGCACTCGCTGGAATAGTAAAAGCACATTCCAGCGAGCGCGTCATAGAAGCGACGGGGATCCGACGCGGATTCCCGCCAATTCTACACGTGGGCGGAGTTTGTTATTAATCCTGAACGAGAAATCCCCGCCGGATTTAAAAAAAAATCCGGCATGGGTTCCCCCCTCAGGAGCATAACGGGCCCTTAGGTCTGTTATGGGTTGTAAGGAGACCCCCCCTACGCCGAAAAAAACGGCGTGGGGGTCCCCCACAATCCATAACAGACCCGTATCCAAAGCACGCCGGCCGGCCGGTTCAGGAAGGGAGTGGGGGCGAGCGAGCGCCCCCCCCCCCCCCTCCTGAGCCGTACCGGGCAGCATGCCCTCAACATGGGGGGGTTAGGTGCTCTGGGGCAGGGGGCGCACTGCGGCCCCCCACCCCAGAGCACCCTGTCCCCATGTTAATGAGGACAGGGCCCTTCCCGACAACCCTGGCCGTTGGTTGTCGGGGTATGCGGGCGGGAGACTTATCGGAATCTGGAAGCCCCCTTTAATAAGGGGGCCCCCAGATACCGCCCCCCACCCTAAGTGAATGAGTATGGGGTACATCGTACCCCTACCCATTCACCTGCAAATAAAAAGTGTAAACACAAATAAACCACACAGGGTATTGAAATATTTTATTAGTTGGCCGCTGGGGGGGGGTGTGTATGATCGCTTTTAGAAAAGCGCCCCCCTCCGCGGGCTTCTGTGTGGGGGTGGTGCCGCCGTCTGGTTCTCTTCCGCCGCCGGGGGGCGCTTTTATAAAAGCGCCCACCACCCGGCGGGCTTCTTTCGACGTCTTCGGCGGCGGGGGGGGTCTTTTCCCACTCTCCGGGTCTTCTCCCGCTCTCCGGGGGTCTTCTCCCACTCTCCGGGGGTCTTTCTCCCGCTCTCCGGGGGTCTTCTTCTTCAGGACTCGCCGCCGCTATCTTCGTGTGTTAGCTCAATTACTAGCGGCGGCGGTCCCCCTCTTCTGCGACGTCGGCGTCTTCTTCTTCTTCTGCTCTCCAGATGTTGACGCGACGCTTCCTTCCGCTGTTATGCCGGGCGCGCGGCTCGCAGCGAATATATAGGCCTGTCTTGTGACGTCGCAGTCCCATCATGCTCCGGTAGGTACCACGTGCTACCTACCGGGGAGCATGATGGGACTGCGACGTCACAAGACAGGCCTATATATTTCGCTGCGAGCCGCGCGCGCCGGCATAACAGCGGAAGGAAGCGTCGCGTCAACATCTGGAGAGAAGAAGAAGAAGAAGAAGACGCCGACGTCGCAGAAGAGGGGACCGCCGCCGCTAGTAATTGAGCTAACACACGAAGATAGCGGCGGCGAGTCTGAAGAGAAGAAGACCCCCGGAGAGGGAGAAGACCCCCCGGAGAGCAGGAGAAGACCCCCGGAGAGAGTGGAGAAGACCCCCCGCCGCCGAAGACGTCGCAGAAGAGTGGGCCGCCGCCGCTAGTAATTGAGCTAACACACGAAGATAGCGGCGGCGAGTCCTGAAGAAGAAGACCCCCGGGAGAGCGGGAGAAGACCCCGGAGAGTGGGAGAAGACCCCCGGAGAGCGGGGAGAGAGACCCCGTAGAGTGGGAGAAGACCCCCCCCCGCCGCCGAAGAACGTCAAAGAAGCCCGCCGGGTGGTGGGCGCTTTTATCCAAAGCGCCCCCCGGCGGCGGAAGAGAACCAGACGGCGGCACCCACCCCCACAAAGCCCGCCGGAGGGGGGCGCTTTTCTAAAAGCGATCATACACACCCCC